>BOPP01000020.1:3633181-3693072 GCA_017312745.1 Gryllus bimaculatus
CACGCGCGTGGCGAACCGCGCCGCGTTCCCGACCGCGCATCCATAAAGAAGCAGCGCGGCGGGCGGAGGAGCCGGCTTTTTTTCGTAATGCCAGAACGCGTCACGTTGAAGAGCCGTGTGTCTTTATAAATATTGTAATGAAGCTCTTTGTTTGTTAAGAGCGATAGTTCCCGTCCTCCCCCGCTATGAGGCTCTCGCGTCCGCCGCCGCAGTGGCTGGCGTGATGTATGCAGCTTCTCGCAGGCACCCTCGGCCCACCTTCCCCGAGTGGCTCCTTAAATCATACGGACACAGTGCTGACATTTTAACGTCCGTATCTCCTTTTTTGTTACATTCTGTTGGCAACATTTTAACTGGTCTTTCGTACTACTGCTGTAAGCGAAGGCCCGGGCGCGGGACGGCGAGGGGGGAGGGTGTTCCTTTTTATGGCCGTCTTATGATGAGGCAAGGTGGAGCCCAAGAAAAGAAGGAAGGATATAAAAATATGATATATCTTTAGTCCCTTTGTGAAGCATAAACGTATCGTACACATAACGTTGCGCTGGCTCGCGAAGGAGAGTCCAAAAACATGCATTGATGGATGGGTTGGTATGCGACCACACTAAAGTAATGTTTATTACTGAAAGCTGGGGGAGGAATTTTGTAGGACCCTTCAAAGAAAAAGGCTATATTTTTGAAAGCAGAATCGGCGCCGATTTGAATGTTACTGCCCTTCAAAAGTGTTGTTCACTGCCCAGTGCCCTTTAAACTTTTTACCCTGGCAGTATTTTTGTGAAAATATCCACTTTAAACATAAAATTCATTCATTACTCCTAAAATTATTTCCTGCAAAATTTTTGTTTGATGTAAGACCATTCTTGTCGACTATTTCCGAGGAAGGCAAGAGATGTAATATTTTTCGTAACGGTGTTTGCATTTTCTTCCATATCGCTTTGTGTTTGTTTTGGATTGTGTACATCTTATCTAATAACATTTCTCTTTGTTGCAGGTAAGTTTCAACTGCTCATCTTGGCTGTTCGTGTATTATGCAACATATGCATTGCATTTTCGAAACGTTTCTGCCTTCTTGTAAGTAGATAGTTTTGTTAACCTCGAATTTCACATGCGCCTGATTCAGTAGCAAATCCAGGGTGTGGGGTCATCGAAGCCATGTCCCCTCCCCCAAAGTCTTAGAGTTTGCGTTTTCTTTATGTGGCTAAATGGTTTTAAATATTTATTTATGTTACATTTATGTAATTATTTACAGATAATATTGTGTAGTACCACATACGTGCTTCAAAAACAATATTCAATATAATAACAAATATATTTATCATTTAACAAAAATCTATGATTCTTCCCCCCCCCCCCCAATGATCGAGTGGATATTGGCCGCCTCTAGCCTTATTGAATATTCAAAATAATTTAATAAAAAATATACATAATAGTATAAAAATATACTATTAGAATATTTTGAATGAATGATTTAATCGAAAATAATATTTTAAATAATATAAATTACTAGGCGAATAGAAAATTTCTCTCCATCAGATATTTCATTCAACATTTCTCTAGTATCACCAATTAATGAAGTAGTCTTCTTTTACGTTTCTGAAGCGCACTGTGATTTCACCAAGATGTCGAATGGGAATTTCCCGTCGCGCCATTTTGAACGAGCCCGCCACCCCACCCCACCAACAGACTGACAGCTCCACTTTGCAGGCAAAATCCATTCCACTTCATGTACGCTCATCCATGGAGGACGAAAGGGGACTCGCGGAATCATTGCACGAACCTCCGCTGAGGTGGCAGCGGCGGCGGTGGCGACGACGACAGCGGTAGCGACCTCTCCAGGACGGTGCCGTCCCGTCCCGTCCCTCCGACGATGCACGCGGTGATTTTGTCCTAATTTGAAGCGGTGGCTGGCGTCCGATTCCACTGCGCAGCTTCCCCCTTCGAGCGGACGCCCGTCCTCCCGCCTCCGTCCTCGCCCCTCGCAGCGCCATTACTGCGTACCCCGCGGCTGGATCTCCCCTCCCCGCTTTCCAATTCCGCTTTCCACTCTCCGCTTTGCGTTCGACCGCCCACCCACTCTCCCGCTCCGTGACACGCTCGCAGGCTTTCCCTTCTCTTTGGGATTATTCATGTTGTCTTTAGGTTGTAATTCCTCTTATAGTCGTTCGTTGTGGTGTTCGTGATTACCGTTCATTGACTCGTTGAAAGTTACCTGTCGGTTCTTTTCTTGTGCTTTTTATTTCACAGGTAATTGACAAGGCTTCTCTTGCAGGTTGAAATATTTCGTAAAGCTTATTCTTGTCTACAAATCAGTGTACTCGTAATCAATCGCATATGACTGTATTTTTAGTTAGTGGTATTTACCCTCAAACGTAACACCTCCAATATGCTTTCTTTTGATTTTTATTGTAAAATGAGAAATTTCGGAGAATGGGTTTCGTTTCGCAACAACCCATGATAATACAAATAATATCCAATCGAAAATTCTCTTCCAAATATGCCCTCCTTTATTTGTCATAATGTTAGCATTCCTGTGAATACAATCAAACCTCTTTATTATTTCCGCATTATCGTCTCTTGTCTCTTAATTATTTTCGCATCGTGTATTATACTTTCTTTTTTTTCTACTTTTAGCTGGCATTCGTATTGATTTTCATTCGCCTTGAGAATTGTGCAAATTATTGTCTTCTTCTACTGAAACGAATACTACTGGCCAAAGGCTTTGATGTCGCTTTGTAATCAATAATCTATAAGACTTGCCACTTCGACACACACACACAGTTTCAATTAATGATTTCACATTTAATATACGTATATCATTAATACAATTCATGCCCTAATCTTTTGATTATTCTTTGTTTTCACTTCATTTTACTTCAGAGTGGCTCAATACATGCATAACCAGCTTCACTGCAGATCTCTTCCTATTACTGTCACCTTATTTTGCTTCTACCTCTCTCGTCACACTTTTTACTTTCTAACTTCCTTCACCTTTGCTCCTCGATGCATCACCTCCTTCCGTCGGTTCAGGCTGCTCTTTCTCACCCCTACCATCTCTCCACCTCCGCCGGCTTCGCCACCCGACCTCTCGGTTCGTCTCGGCCCGCAGTGCTGGCAACCTTGCAACTTAATACGGCCCTCCCGGCCCCACGCAGTCTCTCAGCTTCGCCCCGCACCCCCGGAGTCCCCTCCGCGTGCGTCTTATTATGCATGTTGAAATTTCTCTGGGGAAGAGCAGCGCCCGCTCTCCCACCACTGCCGCCTCCGTCCCCTCCTCTCCCTTTCCTTCCCCTCCGCTTTCTCCCGTCCCCTCCCGCTCCGGCGTTCGCGCCGCCTCCGTCTCCGCCGCCGCCGCCGTAGCAGTAGGCGCAGTTACGCAGGGCTCCGACCGGGGACCCGCCCGGAATTAGACGTGGGGACAAATTGGAGTAAATTGGGGGAACGCACTCGGAAAAAAGAAAAATTCGGATTTATATCACAATGCAAATCTGAATAATTGGAACACTGGGAAGGAAGGCTTCGAGGGCGGCGGGAGGCAAATGAGATGCATGTGACTGCGTTCGCCCGGCGCTGCGCCGGCGGAGGCGGAGGCGCAATTGGTACAGAGCGAGGACTGGGCTGCGAACTGTGGGAGACGCGTTGCTCGTGTATTTAAACGGGAAGGAGCGCCTTACGATGAATGTCGTTCAGATGTTACGAGTGGATCAAGCACGTTCCGAGAAAAATAATTGTAACGTGTTATTAAGAGGCTTTTCTTTCCATTTCCTGCCCCCACATTTTGCGATGTATGAAGAATTTGCATTTTGAGAGTTGCCTTCATTTCACTTTCGTTGGTATTTATTATCATAAAAATTATATAGTTTGTAAAAGAAAATGTACTAGCACAAGTTGTAATTAATTTTCGTGCTGAAAAGTAGAGGTAGTACAATGCGACATTAAACTACCAATAGGCGAACAGTATAGTAGTATTTGTAGCTATTTAATTCATGTTAATGAAATCCATCCGTTGCTGTATTATTTGCCTTTCTAAATAGACAAAGAATATAATCTTACTCATTTAGTGTCTAGTCATCACAATAAGTTAACTTTGATGTACTGAATGTCTGAAGCAATGTGCAAACATCCTGTTGTATTTAATTGTTCTTTTTAAAATATTCTGTGTTTACCCAACTACATTAAAATGACACGACATCACAATATCAGTCAGAAATGCAAAAAAACTCAAAAGGAATTATGTTTTAAATTATCCAAATTTAATGCTTTTGCGGCTGTGTAAAAATAAAATACTTTTTAACATTAGTACTTGTTGGTTCTTTAATCTCCTGAGAGAACATACACAACTCTAATATCTTGACATCTGAATATTTTACTTATGAAATGACAGTAAATACTTCTCAATAAACGGAGTTCGTGTTCTTTTTGAATAAAAGAAAAACGTTATCAGAGCGCCAAATTTCTCTCCATTTTATTTACAGAAAATGGATTCATCTCAGTATCTCGTCGTAATAGCTGAAAAGCTTCCACTTCATATGGCGAAAGTAAGGCAAAGTTTCCACTAATTTGAATTCAAATTACCGATGCATTCAACGTTTAATCGCTAGTAAGGAATGAATCCCCGTCGATTACGGGCGTCGATTCGCTGCCGTAACAATTTCAACTGTCTTCAACTCCGTCGCCGCCCGCCGCCCACTGCCCGCCGCCTTTCGCCATCTGCCGGCGATGGAAACTTCGCCTTCAAGTTGTCCCCGGCAGCTCGCGGCGGCGGCGGCGGCGGCGGGGCGCGGGAGGGCGGCGAGGCGCTCGGGCGCGGTCCGTTTCGCAGCCGAGTTGGCGTTTTTGGCTCGCGTGTGTTCGAGGCACCTGCCGGCGTAAAGCGCGCGGCGTGCCATACTCATGTAACTATGAATGAGGCCGGCACTTGCAGGGCGCGGAGCCACGAGGGCGGGCGCGCTTCGCTGCGGCGAGGGCGGGAGGGCGTGTCGCGTCGGCGATGGCCGAGAGAGGGTGCGAGACGGGCCGGCGTGCAAGGGGAGGGGGAGGGCAGCGGGGTTGGAGGTTGCAGGCGACAGCTGACGCTGCCGTGCCTCCCGCGGCGCCGTCCCGTCTCTATGCTAATGAGTTCGACCCCGGCCGCCCTCGCGCCTGCCTGCCGCTTCCCCGTCCCCGCCCCTTCCCCGCCACTGCGTGCGCGCTTCCATGCCTCACGCGTGACCCGACGGCGTCGCAGCCGGTCCTCTGACGCGTCGCGCCGTTCCTGCCAAACCTCTCCCGTTGTGACGCGGTTTCCTGTAGGTCGCACGCACCCACCATCACGATTTATCAAATATTTTGTTGTAATTACCAGTGTATCGTCTAAATTTCATAATTCGTGTTATAAACCTTTCATTGTAAAGAAGGTAAATAATTTGTCATATATGCTGCTTTCACAATTTTCTAAGCTTATCTATCATTGATGATCCATTATTCCTTCTTGTCGTTATAATTCCTCTCAGAAATTTTCCAGTTCTCATTACCTTCCCTATTACCAATATGAAATCACCATTTAGGGTGTAATTATCATCCAACTTTCACCCCGAAGAATCATTTCAACTTTTCTCGGCGAACTCGCGTCCGAACATTTTCTACTTGCCGTTTCAATCAACAAACATAAATTTAAGCTTTTTGAATTTGGAATACTATTACAACTTGTAGCCCCATCGAAGATTTCTCTTCATCGACCTTCTTCTTCTTCTTCTTCTTCTTCTTCTTCTTCTTCTTCTTCTTCTTCTTCTTCTTCTTCTTCATCCAGCCCCACGCGTCCTGCCTCGGTGAGACGCCGCCGCCGCCGCCGCGGCGCGGAATCTGGTATTAATAAATTCCGTGCCAAATACTCCCCCGCATCTCCACAGTTGCCTCCCCTCTCGTCCCCCCGCCCCCCGCGGCGTCGCGGGCGTCGTTTTTGGGCCAGCCGCTCTCGCGTGCTTGGCGGTCCCCATCGGAGTGGCGCGCGCCTCGGTGTGTGGCGGCCGCGGCGTCTTTGGGATATTGAGCCGCGCATGTGAAATGAACCCCCGCCCCCGCCCCGCCGCGCCGCGGGCGTGCGCGTTATGGCGATAGCGTCGGGCGAACGCCGCTGCCGCTTTGCTTCCCGAAAGCGTCAGGAAGATAGGCGTCGATTGCAGGAAGCTAAACGTTTTCTCTTTGGGTGGTAAAGCGTATGGGAGGTCTGTGTTTCACGTTCAAGTGTATTGAGCACTGATTTAGGTTAAACTTTCGGAACTTCGAATATTTCAAGACGTTTTCTTTCATTTGTTTCTTCTTTTGGTTGTGAATTTCTTTACAACTATAGCCCAATTTAATAATTATTTTATTCTTGTGAAAGTGTTTTATTTGCTTTTTTTATGTTTTAGTAGTTATGTATTTTAAATGTACAATTGTATAAACGTCGGTATGATATAAATATTCTCTTTGCCACATATTAGTATTTATATTTACTAGATTGTATACCTGGAAAGATGCAATAGTATAAATTATACGCAGTCGATTGGTGTCAATGTCCGTGATCATTTTAATAAAAAGTTAGTTTTTTCTAATACATTTTCGGCTACCTATATGTTCAAATATATGCATTTATGTAATGTGGTATAACGAATGTAGCATCAGTTTTTTATTTATAATTACCTGCTTAAACCTTTGCGTAGGTACATGTTTCGAAGTGACATGGTACACAAACAACATTTGACTCCTTCTTGAGAAGTACAGCAATTGAAATTTGTTTATTCCAATGATTCCAGAAAATTGTATTCGCTATCGTATATAAGATGTTGTAGCATGTTAGATTTTAAAAATGTTTAAATTAAAATCTCGAAATTTTGAATGTATTAAAAAGACGATCATAGAAGAAAATCACTATCGCATGAAGCATTTTCCCGTTTTACCTAAAACACTGCAGAGGTTAGTTTTTAGCATTATCAAAAGATGTAGAGAACGTAGGAGACGTATCCGAGTGGCGAAATAGGTCATAGAAAGAAATGAAAATCTGGTGTGGCGTGACTAAATCGAAAGCACAACTCATGCCTACTTTGTTCTGGTTAAATACGCAAAGGTCAGATGAGTCGAGCTGAAAGCGTGTTTCATCCCGTGCTCGCGGGCGTTGTTCCGCCTGAACGCCGGGCTGACTCCGAGGGGAACAGTAGGCCTGCTGTGAAGCGAAATAAATTCGCCGATTCAGCTCTGACGTGTGCGCCAGTTCACTTTTGTTTGCTAATACTCTGTGACCTCGGGTGAACTTGCAAAAAGCGGAAAAATATTTTCAAATATTTTTCTCTATTGAATCATATTACGCACTGTATTAATTAAACATTAGCTATTGACGCAGATAAAATGGACCTCCGTTATGCGGATATCTTTAACTATATTACCATTATGTGGAGTTTAGTTTAATTTTCACAAAGTAATTGAAAATATCGCAATTGAACGAAGTCCAGGACTGTAAATAAAATATTTAATTAAAATTTATTTGAAATCTCCTATAATTCAATCAGTAAAAACTCCACTATATATTCAATATCACAAACTTGTTATGCTTCTTAATGCGTATGAATGGTTTGGTTATGAAACAAAAGATATATGGAATAGCTGGTAAGAACAAACGTATTTTACAAGGTGCAAAAAGCATACTGAATTGTAGTTAAACCGCGTCATGCTTATCCCCTTTCGCGCGGCGCGTTAAGTAGAGCGTAAGAAGATGCAAATGAGCAATTTGCCAGTCACACTAAGCACTCGTTTCCTGCGGCCAGGCCCACGCGCCCTGCCCCGCCCTCCCGCGGGGCCGGTGTCCGAGGCTGTGGCGTGGCGCGGCGCCGGATGGGGCCGCAGCACCGCCGTAATCTCCGCTCCCATCTGCAGCGCGCCCCGCGGCCGCTCGCGAACGCCACGCCCCCTCCCCTCCCTTCCTCTCCTCTCCCGCGCCTCGTCTCCCGTGCACCCGCCCACGCTCGGTCTCTGCCGCTCTGACGTTGCCCGCCTCGTCGCTTTCACATTCACCTGCGCTTCTCTCGCCTCGTGCTAGTTTGTAATCCCTGTTGCTGCACTCGCGTTTGCCTCGCTCCCTCTCCCACTTCTGCCTCCAGACGCCTCGCCATTCCCGTTGTCTGACCGAGCGCCTCTCTTACTCTTTTGCTCCACTCCCGAATGCGGTTCTTTCTTCTCTGAAAACCCCAACCTTTGCTTCTTTAGTCTGTCTCTTGCGTATGTAGTCATATTTCCCACACCTAATTCATCTTTCCCTCGCCATCTGTCCTTTATCATCAATCTCGTCTTCATGGTCGATTCGTCACCGGCGTGATCCTTCTCAATGACTTCTTTTTTTTAATTTTTTCATCCATTTCTGTTCCCCTTTAAATTTTTCATCCCCTGCTATATTCTCCCTTTCTTTTTCCTCGAGCTTTTCCCTTTCCTTCTCTTCCCTTTTCTTCCCCATGTGCTGTCCGTGTCCTTCTCCCCTCTTCTTCTCCATCTTCTTCCCCACGCTGGTGCCGCCCGTGTCTCACTCAGCTCATTTTCTTCGTTTCTCTTTCCACTCTTCTCATCAGCTGCTGTACCTCCTGTATTTCATCTCATTGTACCTACGATGCTTTTCTCTTCTTTCCTCTACCTACTCTGCCAGCCAACCTTGACTACCTCTGCTCGATCTCCCTCGCACCCCGTTCAAACCGCCCTCTACCGCCTCGCCGCCCACGTCTCTTCACGCTGTCTCGCATCGTGGGCCGTGCCTCGACGCCTCCCTCGCCACGTCCTCTCGCCGCACCGGCACGGCGGCGCGCCGACCCCGCACAAAAACGTGAATAATGCGCACGGGTGCATTTCCTCGCTAGAGTTTTAAGTCTTTAAAATTTATAGTACATTAACCGGTCGCTATCTCTGCAGATATTTTTCTTGTGTTCTCGTGTGTAGCAACATGCAAGGTCCGCTCGTACCGCGAAGCACTTACACGCATCCTCCTCCGGATTAAGATCTGGATTTATGGAGTAGAGCCGCGACTACCCACTGAAGCGGAAAACTAGGAACAACCTAACCTACTTTGACGTTCAGCGTTCGCAGTCAAAGTTTTATTATGATTAGATCGGGGCTGCAGATACGGAAACGTCTTCGGAATTTCAATTCTGGAAATATGATCGGCTCTCGCTCGCTCGCCGGAAGTCGTTGAACTTTCTTTCTTCTCGTCGGATCTGTCTCCCTCGCCCCTCGCACGGCCCTCTCTCCTTGCTGGCCGCTGAAGGTATTGTCTGGAAGTGCAAACAGGCAAGAAGTTGCTTAACTTAAAAATTAGAATGCGTAGGTTATATGTTAAGATATTTGCTCTAGACAGATAGTATTTCACACAATAAGAATCTTCTTTGTTTTGTGAATATTTGGTAACGGGTAGAACAACATGATAACGCAATAATTAATATTGTTTTATATTTATTTAATATTAATATTTGTTTTTCGATGGGCCGAAATGTTTCAGAATATTTCGTAATGCACACATGAGCATGTGCATCAATTAAATTTTTGCATTCGCTCTTACGAAGGTAATTCATAAGAAGATATAGTTATAGAGGTCATAAGCGACAATTATTACGTGTAACGGTATGGTAACTATGAGTGTGACACGATATGACGATGATAGGGGGTGAAAGGGCGAGAACAATACAACCATGCCCGAGGCGGAACTCGAACCCGCGATCCTGATTGTCGGACCCGAGGTCCGAGATTGCTAAGGCACTACTGCCTTAGTGATCTCGGCCATCCGGACCGGCATCACTAGTTTGTTTTCGTTACATACTCTTTTCACATTATTCACACTACGGAGCTACTTTAAAATTTACTTTTACTTATTGCGTTGGACAATATATTGTAAAAACAATTCTACTTATACCTGAGTCAAATTAAACACATACGATGAATTACAAAACAGCCACTACATTACAAACTTTCAAGAAATCCACTCATACAAACCCAGATAGTAGGTGTGAAGATTGATAATTGAAGTATAAATTAATGGACATTTAATTTTCTTTAACCTTATATTCCACATTTTTCAATTGTATTTAAAACCATTTCTTTACAATCGTTAATTAACAATTTTATTTATCAAGAAACTAAAGCTTCAAAATTTAAAACATCTTGTGACAAATTCAGATATTATGAAAGCAAGGGTGTACTCTTCTTTAGTTTTACTCAATAAAGAAACATGTGAAAATCAGATTTTAAACTTTTTTTATGTGTACTCTTTGAGGCATCTTTACTTCTGCATACCTACATCTTGTATACAAATATATTTTTATTATGCCCAGCGTTTCCATTCAAAGGATATTTTATATGCCTTTATGAGAAAATAGAGAAGCAGAAAAGGGTCTGGAACGTTTGAATAAAAAACTATTAGAAGATTACTTCTATTATTTACCATCCTTAAATTTATTTTTTAAATTTAATTAGCTATTATTTTTGTTGTTACAGGCCTACAATTACTGTTTCTCAGTTCTCCACAAATACCTGCAAAAATCTGTTACATTTCATCCATTTAAATGAGGATTTATACCCTATTCATTAACACTCATGGTACTACACTTTCATTAAGGATATGAATACCAAAATATTTTGAAATTATGAACGATGTTTTGTATGCATTAATAATTAATTATCATTGCTTTAATGACTCATTAACTTGACAGAAACCTGTTAAAATAAAATTGGAAACTTTTGAAACAATGCTCATAACTCATTTGTTTTCACAGAAAAATATTCAGGTAGTTTTATCTAAAAACTTGTTAGCACACCGTGCACGACACGTGAGTTTTGGGCCTGTTTTCCGCGTGTGAAACAGCTAATTTTTTCACAGATTGCGAAGCATCGCGATGCGTGTGTCAAACATCTGTAACGATTCGCAATTATCTTTCGTCTTGACGACGTATTCGTTCATTACTTACGAACAACAGTTCTACGACACTAACTGGAATTCACTTACTTTTGTACAAGAAAGAAATGTCTAGAAGACTGATAATTAAAGTATAAATTAATGGATATTTAATTTTCTTTAACCTTACATTCCACATTTTCCAATTGTATTCAAAACCATTTCTTCACAATCGTTAATTAACAAATTTATTTATTAAGACACTGAAGCTTCAAAATTTAAAAAAATCTTGTGACAAATTCATAAAAGCGAGGGTGTACTCTTATTTAGTTTTACTCAATAAAGAAACATGTGAAAATCAGATTTTAAACTTTTTTTATGTGTACTCTTTGAGACATCGTTACTTCTGCTTACCTACTTCACAAATATATTTTATAATGCCCAGTGTTTCCATTCAAAGAATATTTTTGATCTAGTAATTTGATATTTAATTTACATTCCTTTACTTGACACGTCGCGTTTCGCTCACGGCGCGTTAAAAAATAGTTTACGCTACATGGGCGCAAGATGATTCACGCACTCGTCTCTGTCGCCCTTGATATGCTCGAACGACAAACTCGACTCGTGTGTGAATAAGCTGTTTCGAGCCCTTTTTTTATATAAACCACTTTCATAAAATGAAATGGAAAAAAGTATACTCTAAATGAATATTGAATACACGTATTTTAGCTTGAATATTTAGAGATTCCTCTATTGCAAGTACTTTGATAGAATTACAAAAGACACATAATATAAAGACGGCGAATAAAATGAAAGTGTATTAAAATGGAAGTACTTCTTTCTCTCATAGTTCGTAATCAACTATGATCAAATATCCACCCACCCCAGGGACAGAATTGTTTCTCTCTCAAAAAAAAGTTCGTTAAAATTTTTACACAATTTCAAAGCCGTCCACACTCGACCGCAATCGACGGCATTTGTTTGGAGACGAGCGTCCAGGTGGCTTTGGCAGGCGGCGCACAGGGTGCGGCGTTCGCCACAGTGACGCGCGTCTCCTGGCTCGTTCGCTCGCCCCTCCTCTCTCCCCCTGCCCGCCCCGCCCGCCACGCCCTCTGCCGCCGACTGGCCACCAGTTGAATAGATGCGAGCGAAGAATGCAGCGCCGCATTCACCAGCGAAATATTTAAATTATTGCTATGCCGCTCATACGGGTATGCGGAGCATGTGAAGATATTACACACTGGCATTCGGGCCGCGCCCAAAATCTCGATTATTTCAGCGGGAATGTCTAACAAGTCCGATGCCTGGCGCTGGAGAGCTGTTATGGCCAGGGCAGCAGCGTGGAACCCAGCAAAAATGGAGTGAATAGGTTGATTATTGATGATAAAAATTGTTAGAAAATATTTACTTAATTATTTGTTTAAAATTTTCAGATTAAGGAATAAGCAAACTGAAGTTTCAAACGCGTTCTTTCAAAGCGAAATAAAAAAAATCAGTTGGTGCGTAATGTACCCTTTACGTCAATAAAGTCCTGTTCCATTTGAGTTTATAAATTACAATGCAAAATAATCTCTGTTAATGTAATTGAGATAGTCACGCAAACACTAGCAATTTTGTTTTATGTGTGAAGTATTTAAAATGTTTGTTTTTATAAGTATATAGTAATAGATCTAATGAAGTGAATCATCAAGAAAAAGTAAGGGCAAACACTTATTAATGAACTCAATGTTAGATTAGAATTTGACAGTGTGTGTCTCCTAGCTGTTGAGACCTGGAACTTGAAAGTTTTTTATTTAGTGTCAATTCAAGTCTTGATATTCAATTTGAAATGTATAATACAATTTGTAATGCAAAGGATAAACTTATCAAATATTGTTCTGTTTGTTGTAATTTAACAAGAAAACTTCAAATTTGTTTACTCAACCAATCGTGTGAACTCCCTTTTGATGCATTAGTGATACGTTAGTCTGGTGCACACATTTTCCCTACAAGTTAAAAAATAATTTAATCTCTTGCTCTAGTTCTAGGTCCCTTTTTATTTATGCATGTACCTCGAGGTTTGCCCGATCTCTTACCTGCAATTCCCATCTATCGACGTCTAGAAACCTCCAGGGGCACTAAGTTACCTCGCTGCTAGGCTGCGTCAAGCATATCTGAGAGCTCCCCTTCTCACTGGAAGTCTCACCTCAGAGGAAATCATTTGCCCATCTCAACTAGAACTTTTCGATCCCCCGAAGTAGCCCTAGAGGCAGTCTTGGTGCTTCAATCTTTGTACGCAACCTATTTTTATCGAATTAAAGTGACTGGCAAAGGTGAACTTGAATTTTTGGTCAATGTGGACGTACAGGTTGAAAGGATATGCATGAATTGCAGGGAGAAATACATGCCACAACAACTGAAAACGTGAACCCACCCCTTTCGCATTTCGGTGCTTGGGGGCGCACCAGGCCCAAGCCCTTGCGTCAGCAGAGCGTCTTTTAATCACTGTGTCATTAAATGAAAACAAGAATCAAAACATTACGAAGGAACGTTCGATTCTCTTGCGCCCTCTCCATATTCCCCGGTCGCGCCCCTCGGCCGGTGCGTGCCCCCCCCTGAGGGTACGGCGTCCCCCCCCCCCGTTCGTTCGCCGCCGTGCGCGAGGGAGCGCGCGCCCTGGGGCTGCTTTACTAGCGCGTCAGGTGCGACGCGCGTCTGCTGCACCGCTCACCGCCGCGGGCGCACCGCCCTGCTGCCGTGCTGCGCCGCCCAAATTAATTCTTGCCTGATTAACGTCTCCACCCCGCGCACCAAATGGCGTCTGCGCGCGGGGGTTGCCACAGAACCGTTACGTGCCAAAGGCCTGTGGACGATTGAAAAAGATGTAGGAAATAATGCGGTGGCTGTTGCTCAATGTGTTCAGAAAATCTCTCGACCGTTGCACGCATCTGTGGTACCGTCTGTGTTCAGTTGCCTGATGGACAATTTTAGTGTGGCATTGGTGTTTAGGGGGAGAATATTCAAGAAACGAAATGGTTAAAAATGTGTAAGATGTCCGTATCGAAGTAATTGTACAAAGTTTTCGGTAGGTATAATTCTTCAAGAGTAAAATAACAAATATGATGTTTCATTAAATGTAAATTTTAATCCATTAAACTGCATTTTAATCCACATTGGTTAAAGTATGGAATATTATGAACGTTAAAAGTCAATCAATTATACTTTTTATTCTTTCCTGAGATTTCATTTCATCCAAAATTAACACTCTCTAGGGTACATTTGTTATAAGAAAAAAATTGATAAATTTGTCTCGAATATAAAATATTGAAGATCGAATTGTGATTGATAATAAAATAGAAGAGTTTCTCTTGATATATCTTAGTTATATGTTTTGAATATATGTTCAAGTTGGAAAATGGGGGGGGGGGTGAGAGTCAATAAATGTTTGTAATAGTGAAGCCATATATAAAGAATTTGAAATTTGTTGCATTCATATGGTTGCTTTGTTGCATTCATATGGTTTAGAGTTAGTTTGCTAAGCGGAAATAACAAAGTCTTACACTGTAACGGCTTCTAACTGTATACTACTTCCTGTTATAAAACGAAATCTCATTTTAAAACTTCACTTTCCCAAAAAGAGACAAATATACGATTGCATAACCGTATACTAAAAGAATAGTATGAGAGGAATCTTTAAATGCAGTGTTCTTTAGAATTTAAACTAACTCTTAACGTGCCCTCTGATCTTCATTTGCACTGTAGCAAAACGTGGAGATTTTCTGTAGCTATGAAATGGACAAACGTAGTTTCAGTGAATTTATATGTATATCACTCTTGGCACTAATTTACTTACGGGGATTACGAGACATTTTTTTAGATTTGTATTAATACCATGTCGCCATTTGACCCTGAAATAATCGTACACATGCGTTAGTTCTACATAAGTTATAACAACCCGAGACAACGAAGTCAGCAAATTTCATTCTCTACTGTAAATTTTCTTGATCTATTTTTACCGGGCAACCTTATGGGCTATTGGCGTCATCTCTTCAATGCGTGACTTCGGCGCATTACGAAGCATTCCGGAGCGAGTCGCGATAAACTTGAAATTCAGGATGAGCGCCCGTTTTTATGGAGTCTCCGTGTCTCGTAACACAAAAAACACGTTCGCCGGCCGGAGTTTCACTAGCGACGTTTATATTAACATTGCGTGTGGCGAGAGATAAAAGGGCGGCAGGGGGAACCCCCAGATAAATATCCTGCGTTATCCGCGGGTGGAAAGTAAGAGAGAGCGGTCGTCCGCTGGGAACGACCCTAGGGCGCGGCTTGCGCGACGACTGGGGGCGGACGGCCTAAGAGGACGGCGCGGGGCGGCGTCGTGGAGGCGCGGCAGCGCGCGCCCTTGGGGGCTGCCGGAAGCACGCAGGTTTGTCACTCGCCGCTATCGGCGCTGTGATCGCGCGGCGGGCGATGCGTGCGCGCTCTGGGCGGCGGGCGCGCGAATCGCCCTTGGTGGAGGGCAGTGAGCTCTGGAGTAGTTACGATGTTGAAATCGCCGGTTGAGGGCAACGTGCTCGCTGTGTTTTCGTAGTTGTGAGACATTCTTAAGAGAATAATTGCTCACATACGGCTTGCAAATTTGAAGAAAATATCTCGGAAATCAGAATACATTCCACATTTTACATTTAAAATGTACTATTTCCTTAATACGATTTTTTTCTTGACTTACAAGCAATCATTTCATTATTTGTCTTTTTCTTGGTAGAAATAGTCGATGCTCAATGAATCGGCCGAGATAATTTTTTTAATAAAATATACATCTCTGCAAGAAGAAAGCACTGTTGATAGCTTTTCGTGCAATTTCACTTTCCAACTTAAACGACATGAAAAACTGAACTTTTGTACTGTTTAAGTTTCTTAAGTTTTAAATACAATATTCTCTAAAAACTTAGAACAGTTATTTCGAATCGATCAATCAATTCATTGTGATGGACTAATACAAACCCTTGTTTGAAATGGAACTTTCGTATTATGTTCTAAAGATGCTTTCTTAGAAATGAATAAAATAATTAATTTGACTGTCATAACACGTGAATTATTGGTCAAGAATAGGAAGTAATGCTTGTTTCGTTCTGTTTCTTATGCGAAGAAATACAACATTTTTAATTTGTCATTTAAGACAAAATATATGAATTCCATTAGAAATATTGACAATTTTAGAATTTAATGTATTGTCGTCCATTCCATAACGTTTAGAGAACAAAATTGTCCGGGCGTTATTCATACATCTTGAGTCAATTAATGCATTACAGTTTTCTTCTAAAACCACCTGTTCTTTTTTTCAAGAATTTAAATTCATTAAAAAATATGCTGAGAAAGCGCTGCATCTCACCAGCTCCATTCATTTCAAGCTAAGTAAGTACTAATCCATTGATGCATTGCTAAATTAAGCTACATATGTTACGTCAGCTTCGGTGCGGACCAAAAATCGTTTGACCTCCTTCCTTCCGACTTCGCCACAGATGTATAGCAGCTAAGCACGGGTTTAGATGAAGATTCGATCCGACGCGTCATTAATGGGCCCTGTCCAAGAGTTTACAACTACTTTCAGATCTCGGGTCAATCGGGAACTGCCAATGAGGAATAAAAAACTGCATTTCGTTTTGGATGTGTACGTCTATTGAAGAAATAACATACGTAAAGTATTGCAAAAGAAGGAAATTTGAGTTGACCACAAATGTGCGTCCTCGAATGAGGATGTTGGGTGTTAATATGCCGCCTAGTGCTTTATTGCAGAAATAGTCACGCAGTCGGAACAAAATTGCACGAAACGCAGAATTCACTACTTAAGACAAACAATTTCAGATGCGAGCATGGTTGCGATCCCGCTGCGCCATGCTTGCAAACGGACAACGAAAAGTAAAAATTCCCGGCCGCATGCACTCCCGACCGCAGCCCTTCCGCCGAGCGCCACCGCCGCGCGCGTCACGCGGTATGTGACATGTGATGGGCGCAGTGCGGCTGGCGGCGAGCGGACAAGGCAGGGCAGCGCGGGGCGGGGCGGAGCGGAGCGAGGCGGGGAGGAGACGGGAGGGAGGGGCGGGGCTGGACTACCACGGTCGGCGATGGGTGTATAGCTGCCGCGACCCGCAGCGTTGGCAGCAGCGGCAGCGGTCAC
The DNA here is from genome assembly GCA_017312745.1 of Gryllus bimaculatus. Taxonomy (NCBI): domain Eukaryota; kingdom Metazoa; phylum Arthropoda; class Insecta; order Orthoptera; family Gryllidae; genus Gryllus; species Gryllus bimaculatus. The sequence goes on from BOPP01000020.1 coordinate 3,650,212, forward strand.
GGCGGGCCGGACTCGGAGCGTGATTTGTATGTAACCTGTCGCGACCGGGACAGTGGCGCCCTCTGACAAGTGGAAAAAGCACTATTTCAACACGTGAAGGAGCACGAAATATGACCTCTCCCTGGCGCGGGCGCGGGTCTAGCGCGATGCGCGGCGCGGCCCGGAGTGGAGCGGTGGCGGTGGCGTGGCGTGGCGTGGCGCGGCGCGTGGAGCGGCGAGGTGGGAGGCACGTGTGTGTGAGTGTGTATGTATGTGAATGTGTATTTTGCATACGCGCGACTTTTTCGCAGGTATTTTATACGGGCGGGCTGCTTTTTTTAAAAGCGCGCGTCGGATCTGCGATAAATCACCCGAACACGTCCCCCGTAACTTAACGCCGAGGACTCCACTCTTCGTTCTCAAAGCGTTGATAATTTTTTAAATTACGTTGTTTGGCGCGCGCTCGTTGCATCACGCTGTCTGCAGGAAGCGACGTGCGCGGCGCGGTACGTGGCGTTTTGCTCCGAGGGGAAAATAATTACGCTTCCATTAGAATCTTTCTATTCCCTGGGAAAGCGAATTTCATCCGCGAAATGATGCTGTTGCCAGAGAAAATTATTTTACTGCAACAAAGACATACCCAGTTTGCTCTATTTTTGAAGTTATTACCCGAAAACGAGGGAATGCGATAAAAATACGTTCGTTGATGTTATTCTGTCCATTGTTCTATAATTGTCTATTGATCGTTAGGGTGTGTCGTGAGGCAGATAATTTATTCTAGGGATGTTTTAATGCGATTATAAATTCATGTACTAAAATTTTATGTGCCGTGTACATTCTAGATATATTGCAGACCAACTTATCTACATTCGTCATTCACTTTCTAATTATTCGCTACATCAATTTTCGTTCAGTGGAACGTGACTTAGTTTGATGCAACACGTCCGCGTCATAATAAAGCGTATTTGACGCGCTCCACTTGTGGAAATATTTAGTATATATAAGATAATATATTATTAATTTTCTCGGCGTCGAACTCTTGCCCATAATTGTTGTTAAACATTTTATTTTACAAAAATATAAGATCAAATAAAACAAGTGTGCGTTGATGTTGTGTGAATGATTGTGTATAATATATGTAAAAGTAAAATTTAATCCCGAAACATAATGTAATATTATAAGCAATATGGTAAGTAAATTTATTATGGCGTGTAAAGTTTGTGATGGAAGCAAATTCGTCAGGAATTTTCATAGTCATAGTAAAGAATGTGCTATTGTATATTCAGTTTTTTCTTTACAAAGAATTTCGTAAATGGTTTAAATTTGTGTTAAAGTTGATTTGAGAATTTAAAAAATGTATAAATGAAAATAATATAATAATAATTAATAATAATTTAATAATAACTATAATAATTTTATTACTGCAAATGATGTAGTCACTGCCGTCGCTGTCGTTTCCGTGGTCGCCACCGACTCCGCCTCCTCTGTGCCGTCACCGCGGCCGTCGCCGCCTTCAGCGTCCCTGCCTTCTCGAGCGTTACCGCCATCTCCAGCGTTTCACACATCACGGCCGAAGCCGCCACCAATGCCTCTGCCCTTGTCCTTATGAAGACAATATCGAAGTCTGTTCTCAATTTTCAAGTTTATGGATATTAATTAGGCCTATTGCATCAGTTGCCCGTTTTGAGATCACTCCACCACTTACGCACAGGTGTTTCGCAACTTTATTTTGTAAAAACAACACTTATTCCCTCAAGAAAAAGGTCATCACCCCCACTGAAAAAATTAATCCTCGGAATTTATCATCTAATGGGTTATCAGGGTAAAGGTGCGTAATGAAAAATTAGATTTCATTAAACATTAAAATAATTTTTAAAGTATATGTTATAAGATTCTAAAAATAATTACCACTTAGTATCCTAATTACTTGAAAACCAAAAGTCTAAAATCGAAATATACTGATAATGGATGTTTATTAATTTTCCTGTGTTTTGTCATTGGAACAAAAAATTGCGTAATTGTTTGTTGGTTGCGGACGTTTCTACACTTTATTGGGCTTTCATCAGGGATTCCATATTACTCTTTTATCTCTACAGCATCATAGGTTATATGTTTTTATTAGCTTTCTTTCTATTTACACAATCTCATATCAAACATTCTGGTCCCTCATTACATTTCTCACGTCATCGCCAGTAATATCAGCATATAAGCCAGAATTCTTTCTTTACCAAGGGCCTTAACTCAAGAAAATCAATATCCATTCTTTTCATAATTCTGAGGTCAAGAATCATTCATAAATCCAATAATGATATTATTGCAATTAGGAAAAGAGGCAAGTAACGGTGTTAAGTGGCCTTACGAGTAAAAATTTCTTGAAAAAATTGTAAAAGTGAATATAGAAAGAGCAAAAATAACGTGTTATGTATAAAATACCGAAAAGTTTAATTTTACTCAGTCTTTCCTTTTGCGCAGTTAAAGCAACGACTTGAGAGAGTGTGTTCATATAACTTACCGCTTAAAGGTAATCTTCTCGTGGACTGTGCAATACCACCCACCTTCTAAGCTTCCTTCACCGTCATCATCCGCATCGTTTTCACCTCTATCGCCACCCTCTCGTCACCACCGTAGTTCGACTCCCCTCTCCCACATCGTCTGCTCTGCCTGCTCCCAACCCCGCTGTGCCGCGGCAGAGACTCGCACGCAATTTGAATGGCGCCGCCGAGACGTCAACGCCGCCTCCCGCCCGCTCGTTCAATTTTCTTTTCCCGCCGACTTCCCTGGCGACGGCGAAGGCGACGGTGGCGGCAGCGGTGGCGCCGGGAAGCAGCGTATTACGCCGGGGCGCGTCCTCCCGGTAGGCTTTGGGGCAGGCCCCGGCAAGAAGGGACGAAATTATTGTCGTGGATTATCCACAGTAACTTGTCCTCGATATAAGCTCGGGTCCGCCGGGACGGGGACGGCGCGGGGACCGCGCGGCCGGCGCGGCTTATTGCGGGCGGCTCCCGGCCACAATCAGCGGCCAGGAAATTGGGGGGCTGCGGGCGCGGGGGCGGCGCGGCGGGACGGAGGCCGCTGGAGGAGGATCTCTCTGCGGGAATGGGATAACCGCGGGCCGCGCTAGCCGCTCAGCCTCCTCGTCCCCTGACCCGGCCGCCGTCCCTGCCACCCTCGCTGCCATCGCCGTCCTCGCTCTCGCGGCCGCCGCGACGATGATGCCCTGAGATTGGATCTTCGACGAGCGCGGCGTTGGCGGCGGCCGGACACGCGGTTGAAAAGGGAATTGTGAGGGCCGGTGGTCGGTCGCCGGCAGGCCCCTCCGCCATTGTTGCCATCAATCCCGCGCCCTGATGACGCCGGCGCCCCGACGCCGCGCTTTGTCCGCGCGCCCTTGCTTGACGCCGGCGCGGCGCGGCGCGGCCCGCCCGGCCCGGCGGTTCCTTATCGGGCGACGAGCCGTCGCGATCTCACGCGCCCGCCGACAGCTTGCCAAGGCCCGGGCTGCGCCGTGAAAGCGGGGTGGGCGGGGTGATCGGGGTGATCGAGGCGAAGGGTGAGTGGACACGGATCAGCCGATGAGCGAGGGACCTGATTGGTAGTAGCTTTTGTTGCAGGCTTATTATAAAAATGTACATAGTTCTTCTTTGGTATATCGAAAGTCTATCAAGTAACACTATATGAAATTAATTTTCAATTTTTCCGTTTAACTTGGAAATGTTTTTATCATGACTTGTTTTTGTATTAATTATGAAACTAAGACAACAGTTTTAGAATTATTTTAACATTTGGTATATTTATTGATCTTAAGTATATTTACCAGAAACACAGTATTTTACTAGTAAATGATACCTAATGAATTGATGTATATTGTCATTATTTAACACGTTATTTGCAATAAAATATATCTTTGCTTCTTAAAAATGTTATTTATGTTTAAAAAAATGTTAAACCTCGTATACAGTTTTGTTCTATTTCATTTCATTTCTTTAAGTGAGTATAGATTTAAGGATGAAAAGTCAGGAAGTTGTTTAGGCGTATTTTCAATTATATATTTTTTCAAAAGTTTATTTTACCTCGACTGAAGGAACGAACATTTCAGTCCTACATTATAAGGAAGCGTGTTCTTTACTATGTTTTCACCATAAATGTGAAAATATATTACCCAATCTCAGGTTCTCAGCCATAAAAAGAAAATGATTGATACGTATTCTTTGAGAGTCGAATACAAACTTTGGCAAGTTCCTTTACATTTAAAGAAAGGGGGCACAATTTTATGCAGAATCAGCTCTAGTAATGGGCGTGTTATTTGGACAATTTTAGTGCAGCAGGAAACGAGGGTAGAAGATTCCAGCTAAAAGGAAAAAGAGTCAGAGAAGAAGGGGAGGGAGATTTCTCTTCTCTTAGCAGTGACGGGCTGTTGGTTTTAACGTTCTCTTGGAAAACACAAACTGCGGACGGGATGATAAGGCCAAGCCCGAGATCTCCTTTCACATTTTCTCCCTCTCCCTCTTGCCCAATTTCCCCCTTCCCCGCTCTCGCACTTCCAGTTCGTCGTTCCCAACCCATCCCCCCCACCCTGTCGCTACCGCCCGGTTCCCGCCAAGCCAGCTAGCAGAGGCTCTCCGTTCCCAGAGCTGTGAAAACCTCTTTTCTCATATATACTTTTTTTTACCCTTTTATGATCCGTCGCGGTGTTATTGTAGGGAGGCGATAAGAATTTTAAGGTCAGCCCCAGAGAATGTCAGCGAGTGTCGCGTCGGGGCAGATACGGAGGCGGGGTGCAGCGGAGGGTGGCTCCTCCCCGCGATAAGTAGGCCCCAGCGCCGGATCTCGCAGCCGCCCACTGTTTTTCTATTGCGATTTCCCATCCGTCAGCGTTCTCGTCTCGCGGAATGTTTGCTGATAATGAGATTGTCCCGTCGTCATCCCTCGCTGAGCGCCTTGTTTCGCTTCCTGAGACCGGTCGGGGCGGAATCATTAAGTTCCGAAAAGAACGTTGGCCTTTGTGAGCCGCGAAGCTTTCCGAAGTGATGATGATACCCATTCATTGAGGTCGTTGCATTGATTTTCATTGCAAATAGTTTTCTCTTTAGCTTTGTGGGAATCAGTTTATCACTTTCTATATTTATGTTTTAATTATCTTGGGGTAACCCGTAAAAGTAGTTGAAGTTTTCTGTAACTGAAGAACATATCTTGGTTGAATGAAAACAGTTGTGCCATAAGTTTAGTTTCTTCACATTTGAATACTTCTTGGATACTATTACCACAGTAATAAGGATACACACATAATAAAATGACTGTTTTCAAGTAATTAGAATACATATTAATATCTTATTAAAATGGGTTTTAAGAGATCCACTAAGAATATCATGTTCATAAGCTCATATATCAGCAATAACATAATATTTAATTTCATACATTGGTTATGTTGAGATCAAACTGGGAAGAAAAGCCTTCTCGAATATTACATTACTTTTATAGCCAGATCTCAAATAATCAATACCGAACTATTTATTTACAATTGATCATGGACCATATATTTTGCGTAAAACTTGCAATTTTCATTATTTTTTTTGTTATGTGCAGAGGTCGTTAACATTAATAGTATAATAAAAGATCTCTAATATGACTGATTTGTTGTTGTTTATATAATGGATTTATTAAAGTTTATTTACAATAACAGCAGGGGACTTCGTTTGAATGTAACAAGAATCCCAGCTGTCCCTCGCGGATTGCCAACTGGAATGCATGCATAACTCCATTACTAGCTGGAAGCGAGGCCGCATTTGCCAGTAAGCGGCCGGGTAATTCCGTCTGCCGTCGTATGGGATATGCATGAGGCACCCCGACGTCAGGGCGACGTTCGTCACCCGACGTGACACCCTCGCGCCATCTTGGAGGTGGGGAAGAGCACGCGGAGATTGCACGGCTCTAGCCTGACAGATATACAAAATATGCAAACTAAATATATTTGCTATTTGGGATCGATGTGATTCTCTATTACTTTTGTAGTAAGGTGGTTGCATATTTTCCCCCGATATTTGTTACGTTTTCAAGTGACGTTTTAGATTAATAGTATTGTTGCTTTAGTGAACCCTCATGTAGAGAATACGTGTGTAAATGAATCAGTTTTTCAGCGAGAGCTTCGCGTTTACAATTTGTTTGTTTCTTTAGTACTTTGTATGAATCTGACGTGATTTTCATAGTTCAATAATTGTTCACAACATTTCAATCCGTCAATAATCTTACAATTTCTTAGTAACGTTGGGTCCATCACTTATCTACAATATATGAACACACTACTGTTCAGAAAGTCGAGTACTGGGCATAAAATAAATCGAGTAAATGTCTGTTATACTCATATACTAAGGTTTTGCAACTCAGAAGTACCTTTAAGAGATCAGTAAGTAATAGGTAAGGACTCTCTATCTCATGATACCAACTGATGTCACTGCAATGTCTCTGACCGGCAGGCCCTAGAGTTTCATCCGGACGATGTGTGGATTTTCCACGCTAGCTAGACAGGTCGAATTTAGCCGCTGTCTGGAGGAGAATTCTAACGGTTGGTTGCTCTGATCGGTAGTTATCCGTGGGTTCTCCGAACAACACCAGGCGAATGACAGGAGGAAAATCTTAAAAAACGGGCCACGGACAGCGCGCGACCTTTCCTTCCTCTTCCTTGCCCTATCCCCACTCCTTACGTACACCCACTCACATGCACTACACTATCGTACTTGTCGGGAGACAAATCGGGAGCTTAGCGCTTGTACACCAAGGAGATGCATAGTCGGGGGAAATTCTCGCAAGCTGACGTAGGTCGGCACCGGATCTCACCATGTAGCGGTAGAGCGCCATCTCCCGCAATTAGAACTTGCAGTGCACTTATGGGACTATTTTCTTTAGCAGTTGACGCCCGGCATCACTAATCAATCAAACAATCTTAGTCCCTTGAGTTTTCTTTCGGCATCAGAATGATTTTAAAATATAAATGTGCGCAAATTCACACGGGAAAATATCACGATATAGGTTATACAATAATTGTGTCACACTCGAATGAAAAACGACGGGGTGCGCTCTGGTGGCGTCAGCAGACTGCGGGTGACGTCACCCTAGGGCGAGGGAGAGGAAATCGCCCATGCCGCAGCTGCCATCCCAACGTCGGCGACTGGCGAGAAGCAGATAATTCATAAACCCGGACACTGCCTTCCCGCCTCGTCCCTCTCCCTCGCCCCGCAACCGCTCTTGTCGCTCTCGATTGGAGGTGGCAGCTGGGCGCGGTCAACACAACGCGGAGGAAGGGCACGACGCAAGGGAGTGTGGAGAGGAGCGGGGCGGTGAAACAAGGCTAAGATGCGATGGAATGAAGAGGGCAGACCCCTGAGAAAGGGTGAATGAGTACAGTGGATGTGAGAAATAGGAATCATTAATGTGTAGGGCGGAATGGATGAACTTAAGTGTCGAGTAGATCTACGTGGATGCGAATGCAACGGTACAATTGTCGCGAGAAAGAGTAATACTTTTTTAATGTTTCAATTCTCAAAAGAAGGTAGCTGCGAAGAGGAACGACAATGTAACGACCCTGAGTAGAAGATTGGGGGTTGGAAATTGCCAGGGATGTGTGTTAGTATTAGTGTTTGAATACATACGACAACAATTGTAAATAGCCTTTTGCGTGGAGAATTCTGGCATTAACAAGAGAAATTGTGGTTATTGTACACAAAAAAAATATTAAAATAAAATTATGAAACCAAAAATTAATTGTACAACAGCAGAATGACAGTCCACACGAATGCATTTATTGACCGAACACGGCGAGGTCCCGATTCAATTCAATCGTTCAGCAGTTAGTCTATATATCTCAGGGTTGTCCAGCTGGCGGTCCGCGGGCCATATGCGGCCCACGGTGTCATATACTGTGGCTCGCGAAAGATTATTAGTCAAATGTGCATCTATGTCGGGCGAGAACACTGTGCGCCGTGTTGGCTTCAATACTCCCTCTAATGTAAAAATAGGTGAAGTATAGATTTAAGTATTTTCACTAGTAAATTCATAAATTCAAACCGATCTCAATGTGTTATGTAGGGTACAGCCTAATATTTCGCATGGCTCCATGATCCCTCCTCCCCGTTTCAGAGGAAATTTGCCTGGAAATTTGCCGAAATGAGCATTACGAGGAAGACAGGTGTAGGTCGCCTCAGTAATGAAAATATGGCCCTCATCCAAAATAAAAAGTATGGTTTTCACCTTTGAGGCTTTGCAAGTTGAACATCACTGATATATCTACTTATCTGTCCCGGAGACGCCGCGTCCTAAACACAGATGTCCACGTTTCGCCCCTCATACTGCAACCTACCTCACTGGCATTTAGGCCTTAGGTAGGTCGCACCATGATGACCAAAATGTTGCTGTGCTTAGGACGCGGCGCTCCGGAACAGCCAAGAAGATACAGATTCCGGCAACGTTATTATTGAGTCTGAATTTCTTTTATAAAGAACCGATCAAAGGCCGACCAATTTTATAATTACAAAAAACCGATCAATTCTTTATTCCTCGTATTTGACCAGAATGTTCCTCGTAGCTATTTATTGTGAAAGTAAAGCAATCTTAAAAATAGTTCGCATGGTAGGTAGTAAATTAGATTATAGGTTATAAATTAGATTATATTAATATAGTAAATTGAATTAATGAATATATTAAAAACAATATGTCTTTATAGAGCACTTGTACTCAGATGACACAAGTAGTATAACGTCTGGTGTGGCGCAGAACAGTGTAACAAAAAGTTGATCTTCATAGTCTTCATAAACGACATTGCAGTAAATATTAAATTTCGGGTCAAAATATTTGCAGATAATTGCATTCTCTTCAGATAAATAACGAGGAAAAAATATCAACAGTTCGAAACGAGCAGATAGTTCTGACTTTTAATTCGCTCCTATAGATCACTTTAGATATTGATTACTTTCATTTACGGCACATAATCTCGTATAAAACAGTAATGCACTAAAAGTAAATATACTAGTATATTTGCACTAAAACGATTTTCGCCAAAATGCCGCTACTGTCTCGCAAAAAAGTAATTCCATTTACAAATAATGTATTCCATTTACAAATGTATGAGAATCATTGTAAACTCTAAATTAACTCAAAATAATCAGGCAAATTGAGCATTAAATAAAGCCGCGCAAAGTCTTCACATAGTATTAAAAACTTTAAAAGAGGAAATAGAAATATCAAAGGATGAGAATGTACTTGTGCATCATTCGTCAGATCATATTTCAGTATTCCGGGAGCTGTGGTATCCGCGTTATAGAAATGACGAAAGGGTGTAAATCGTGTTCAGAAACGAGCGAATAGTTCCGTTGAAGGCAAAAAATGAAAAATATGTACATTAAATCTATATAATGTTCGCATATATTCATGCCAGAATTGTATTAATCACTAGCAAATTATGTTATTGTATCATATAAATTATTATTATTATTATTATTATTATTATTATTATTATTATTAATAATAATAATATTGAAAGGACGTTTGTGGAAGGGTTTTATTTTTTGATTCGGTTTCACGATTCTAGCCGTTTTAATGGTTCCAAATCATGAGATATTACGTTTATGCAAACATTGTAGCTGAACTCGATTGTTCGGTATTTGGCATGTTAATGTAATGTAATGAGAAAATGTGTTGTTTTGTGAGGAAAAACAAAATACCTCTTGAAAGTGCAAATTATGGAGTTCGGTGAACCTGGAAACAATTTTCTCTTTACAATGAATAACAAAGTCGACATTTTTGGAATGCGAGGTCTACTGTTTACAGAAATAATGGCGTGAATCGTTGAAACTACGTAGAGTATCACATTAATACTGAAGAGAGGTCTCATATTGCAACTGAAATGTAACGCTGACATAAGTATGTGTTACTCTCAGTAGTACATTACAAACATTCAAACTAATGCAATGTTCCTGCACAGTCAGAAAATGTTTTACAAGAGTTTTTTTGTCTATTACAAAATCCGTTGGACTAAATCTTGCTCGTGCCTCCGTCAGAAGGATGTAAGACTCAAATTCGAAAGTATTCGCAACGCGTGAGTGAAATCGAGAAACGAATCGCTGTGGAGCAGAGCGGCCTAACCACGCCCTCAAATGGCGCGACCGCCGAATAGGGAATTGATTGAGGGCAAGATGGACGCGCGGCCTGAAATAACGTGACGATCGGGAGATGGCCCGGAAGGAAAGGCGGGAGAACGGGGCCCTAGCGCCGGGGGAAGGGGCGAGGCAGCCTCTTTCACTCTCGCGGCCGCCGCTGGCGTTTCTCCTCTTGCTTCATGTCGTGATTCGTCTCTACGGACACTTATTTTTTCCCCTCTTTTACTTCATATTTCCAGTCGTCTTTCTCGTCCCCCTACTCCATCTTTTCCTCTTCCTCGTCCGTCTCACCCTCCTTCATCTCCGTCTGTATTCCTGCGCTTTTCCCTGGTTTCTCTCTTTTGTTGCCACCGTATTCTGTATTTATTCATTATCTTTGCTCACTCTCTCTAACGTTTTTCCCTAATATTACGATTTTTGATTTTCGATTCTTTTTTATATACATTTTCAGCAACCATATCCTCTGCTTCTTCACCTACTGCATCTTCATTTCTTCTGTCGTAGCCGTCCCTACCTCTCAGTCGGCTGCATCTCCACCTCCATTTCCACTCCCACCTTCGACGACTGCGATTGCTGTGGGATAAACGACCCGCTATTTCTCATAGAGATAACGTTCAGTGAAACCGATGTAGCGACGGACACCCTAAAGACGGCCATCGCTTCTGACGGCGACTGCGATCCCTGATCTGGATCTTCCTTTGTAGTTGGCACAATACGTTGGTCACTGTTATAAAAGTTTCTCTGATATTTTAAGATAGGGAAGAAATGGTTTATTTTTATACCTTTTGGAACTTTAGGTAGGTACACTGACGTATGAGTCAATTTTAGTTTCGTACAATTTTTTAGCTATTTATTTTTGTTCGAGATACAATGAATTGCAGAAACTATTACAAATGGAGACATTTGGCAAATATTCTATATTGGCCTCTTTTGTTGCAACCGTTACTATGAATATTAACCAATACCAACCTTTTAACCAATATCAATGTTAAGGACATTTTCTTACTGGATTAATTGTTGTAGAATCATTTTAATTGATTCAGAAGTGCTTGGCTTTCCACTATACGTGGTAATGTAATGATATGGTTGACTGAGTGTTGAGTAATTGTTCAATGGTACCCTGAATTACACAACAACAAAAAATGTACCACATGCTTGAGGTTATGGAGAAATCCCAATAATTGTTTCGATTGTGTAACCTAAAGAACAAATTAGGCTTACAAGAAACATTTTTAGAATTCTTATAAAAATGTTATTTGTAAATTTCATCTCTTAGATTGTTTTCGCTAAATGATTTTCAAATCAATCTACATAAAAGACTTTATTACTTATATGTTCAATGACCTAAATTTAAAAAAAATAATTGACTGGCTTGAAATCTTACTAAATATTGAATAGAAAAATTATCAAATATTAATAAAAATGTTTTATTATTATTGTTGTTTCTGTTATTTCTTGTAAAAATAATACATTGTTTTTGAGAAAACGTTTCATGTATAAGTTTCACGTAAAAGTATAAAAAATGGTAATGGTTCATTATGTATCAGATTATGAGATAGTGATGAAAAGTGTATATTTCAGACATGGTATAAATATTGTACAGCTAAGATGAACAAAGGTTACCATTGAATTAGTTTGCACTTCTCTCATTGGTGAAACGATATTAGGTGTATTATGCTTCAGCTTTTGTTCTTATTGTTTTTTGTAAGATTTTGACTGTTCGTAACACTTCAGAATTATAAAAAAAAACGCAGAGCGTCGGCGGAATTTCGCAACTTTGTTTTATGCGAGTTGATTACAGGCTCTGAAATAGGTGCATTCTAAAAACTTCGTCGGGGAGCTCGTCGTAGAGCATTTTTACGACCAGATAACGAACATGATGTATGTAGTGACACCAGCACTTTTGTTCTTTTTGTCTATTTTCTTCTTTCCGCCGTTACCGCTGCCGCCGCCGCCGCCGCAGCGACGGACCTCCGCGCCGGGAGAAATAATTTTCTAGAATAACCGCCGCATCTGCCCCCGCCGCCGCCACCTCTCGCGACAGCCACCGGCCTCGGCCCCGCCACCACCACCCTGCCCGCTTCCCAGTTCGGTTCCCCGCCGCTCCGGCCCCTCTCGTGCCCCGCCCTCTCTTTCATCGCCCCCTTCTCATCCCCTATCCATCCCCTCCCCACCCCCGCCGAGCGAGGGCCCCGGGGCGGCGCTCGGAGATGCGCACGGCGGCGCAGAAACTGATTCGAAAAGTGCGGGGGCGGACCGCTCGGCCGGCGCCCCTCGCGCGAACCCAGATGAAGGAGAGCGGCGAGGAGCTGGGGCGGCCGACGAGGCAGCGCGGAGGGGTGACGTGGTTTGCAGCTAAGCGAAGGCAGTATCGGCGGGAGTTGTGGCGAGATTCGTTGAAAGTTTTCAAGTGAAAGTTTTCAGTGTTGAAATTGAAATTGAGTTTCATGGAATTGGTAAAGTGATGAGTTACTATGTGATGATTTTGCAATTTAAGACCGGTTTGTAGTCTTCTTGTTGAAAACGAAAATATTATATATTAAATAATTCAATTATGTATGCTTATTATTTATTAATTTATGTCAACATTTATCAATATCGTCCGTGTGCCAATTTTTTGATATTTTATGATAAGTGATTTATAGAAAGTAGTACGATTCGAGTTTAATTCTAGTAATCTTGATGATGATTGCCAAGCAATTTTGAAGTATTGCAGAAAGGCAATACCATAAAATTGAAGTGGGTGATTGGAAATGTTTAGAGAGTGTTCGAACTACATGTGAAGCAGTAAAATTATAGTAGTCCCGCGACTGCAGCCTCACGAAGGCCACATGCGCCAATCGGGTGGCAACTCCTTGAAAATGGTGTCTCTGCCGCAGAACGGGAGCCGAAGGTGTTGCCTGTGACCTGGTTGGCTGACCTGGGCGGAGCTCTCAGACCGATACCGTTCTCGCCTGCTTTACCTCCGCCCTCCCCCCTTCCCACACGCATCCTCGATCACCGCCTCCCCCCACCCGCCGTCCAACACCTCCGGCCACGCCGAGTCCCGACCGTGCGGATGTCGAGGGCGGCGGACGATAGCGAGTCCGAGGAAGGAAGGCGTGGCCTTCACACAAAGCCAGTTGGACGTAAAGTTTATGCGCGCGCTGCCGGATATGGGCACATGAATTAAAAATGGATACACGGGGGCAGCAGCGGCGCTGGCGGGGCAGCGGCGGCGGCGGGGCGAGTACGGCGAGCGGGGCGGGACAGGAAATGGACTTGTGATTCAGGCGCCGGGCGCCGCCGGCAATAACTCGCGGCGGCCTTCCGGATGCGCGGCGCCGCGCGGTGCAGAGCGGCTCTCCACGCTCCGCGCCGTCCGCGCCTCTTCAGGTGCTCGCCCCGCGGCGTGCGCATGCGCCGACTCGCCTTCCGCGGTGCGGCCTTTTCCATCGGACGACAGCCGCGAATGGGCCTTGATTCGGGAAACATGCCGATCCTAAAGTTGCTGTTTTTTTCTATACGTGTGGTTGAAGATGGTTGGTGTGTGTTGTGCTCTAAGGACTTGTCATGGAGTAGGAAGTGATTTCGAAAAGTTTTCATGGGGTGTCAATCACTAGACACTAGTCACCATACCACAAGTTTTTGTTGGTTTATGATCCAAATTTATAGTACATGGTAGTGAAGCGGAACATGTTTCAAATACTCACCAGTCATTGGCCAATTTTTTATTTTAATGAAACGTAATTTTTTTAAATTGTTGATTACATAAATTGAACAAACTGTTAAATTTGAGAGTACGAGGTTTTTCGTAGGTAATTGCCAAGAAATGTTCCGTCAGACTGGGTCACAATGTGCCCGATTTGATGATTTTTAGAGCGTCGCAATAATTGAGATATTACCTCGGAATGTTATCACGAGACATGGCTAGAAAACGCGAAATTAACAATTTCCTCCTGTCAGGTGCGGACTTAGTAATCACTGCATCATAACACAAGCAATAAGATATATGAACGTGTTTTCTTCTTAAACATAGCTATTCACTTGATAACTTACCTGATCATATTCTACATTCACTAAAGCCAAGAAAACGAAACAATACCAACAATTGTCAAAGCAACACACTCACACTATTTAGGTAGATTCATCCATCCTGACCCTTCATGATTTCTATACATCATAACGTTTCAGGTATATCATGCTCTCAAGTTGTCAGAAGAATGCCGATATTTTGTGTCAATTTGTAGAAGTTAAAAAGTTCCTATACGTCAGTAAGATGTGTAAATCTCACGAAACGGGCACTATCTCATTCTCACCCAATATGGCACGATTTTGTCTTGTTTGACGGTACACAATAGTAAAAGAATTTATAAAAATATAAATGCATACAATAATACATACCACAAAAGGCAACTAAAGTACTTGCAAGTAAGAATTAATTTAAAAAAGGAAAACACTTTTTTAAAATAAATTTTCCTGATAAATTGCGTCTACATAAGATTGAATGGAAAGAGTGTACAACAAATGTTTACATTATTCTACAGTAGTGTAATATCAGTTATAAATAATAATTATAAGTGATATTTTTTTCATTTTCCCGTGTTTATATATTCTTAAAATGACATTTTCCCGTTTGTTTTTCAAATTAATTGTTTTTATCATATTAAGTTCTGTTCTATTGACAAGTATTTAAAATCTAATACTTAATTTTTGTTCATACAAATGAATTTGTATTATTCATACAAATGTTATTAAAACGGAAATTTTGGAGTGAAGTTTTAAGAATTGAAATCATAGGGTCATCTTTTAGCAACTTTAGAGAAATTTCCTATGTGTCTCCCAGTAACGTGAGTTTTAAAATATAGTTTAGCTCTTACAACATTTCGAATGCAAATTTTCATTATGTTGAGAACTAAACGAATCAATGTGTGATTGCAAAATAAAGCCAATAAATTTACATTAGAATAAAAATATACTACTTATTAGAAATTATTTTTATTACTACTAACAAGGCAGGCAAGCTTTTCAATTGAATTATTTTAGATCAACAGTTTGTGGCAGTTTGTGATGTTTCAGATATAATCCTTATAACAAGTTTATAGAAGTTTAAAAACGTGCAATGGCTTAGCCAAGCTCCAACTATTTGTCAAAAATAGCTTCTTTCCGATGGAGTCAGCACAGAACGAACAACCGCTCTTGCAGCCTCTTTCCTAGTTGCTAAGATCGAGGCTGCCATCTTTGTTCAGCTGTGTGTAAATCCCCCTGGGAAACAGAGCAAGAAACCGCCGCGAAGACAAACATAATTCCAGGGCGGGCATCTTACCACTGTAGCATTTCGAGGGTTCTTTACACCGGTGGGCGCAGAGGGGGTGGGGTGGGAGGCGGCAACGGGGTGGGCGCGCGGAAGAGGAGGGTGAGGCCGTCTAGCAAGGAAAGGGAAGGAGGTAGGGGGTGGAATAGGGAGAAGCTGGAGACAGCGGCTTTAAGGCTTGAACGGAGCGTCGACAGAACCCTCTCTCCAGACGCTAAACAAAGCAACACGACGCCGCAAAACACGCCGAAAGATGATGGAGGTACGCAAGTTCAACAAAATGGCAAGGCGCCTCAAGCTGGGCGTGGAAGAGAAAGAGCGAAGAGTGAACGAAATATTACATGGCTAGGAGATAGTGTTGGTTATTGGACTGCAATGTGAAAGGAAGGGAGCTAAATTCTGACTTGGTGAAAAGATGGAATACGTAGTTGGATAAAAAACATTCACGTGAATGACGCTTAATTTTGAGTCACGGTGACTCAATACAATAGCGCTGGAGACCCGTGGGGTATTGGTCAGACTCATCGTCTTCCATTGCTGGAACCGGGGATGAAATGCCATACGATCCAAGTGGAATTTGTGGTGGATAATTGGGATTCATAGTGGAGACCACTTTGTTTCCTCTGCATTTACTCCACCATTACTTAATTGTTATTCACGTCATATCTTGAAAATTATTAACTCATCAAAATTATTCAACAATTTCTTGGTAAGGCTGCAGAACATAGGCACAGGCATTCCAATAAATAACATTTTTATAGTGCTCTTCTTGGAGTGTTTAATCATTCAAAGTAATTTGGTGATTCTTGGTGGTATTTACACATCTTTCGAACCACCTGGTTGACTAACTCATTTTGTCTGCGTGGGTGGCACCAAGCGGCTAATAATCACGTATACGGCCACTATATAGTATGGATGTTATTCTTGGATAACACTGGTGCATGAAACTCGTAAAAGTTAATAGTGGACTGGTATTGCCACGGTGTGCAATAAATTAGATCCTCAGGCACGATGCTACATCATGAAGAAGACCGCAGAAGGAAACTTAGTGTGAAAGGATAGTGACTGGTTTCGCACAGGACGGCAACAGTGCCAGCGCCATAGGCACTGCTCAGCGGCCGCTGGTGGCGAAGGGCGAATGAGTGTAGCGGGGCGGGGCGGAACGGGGCGGGCTCTGAGGGCGACGCGAGGGCGGCGGGGCGGCGCGGACCCGCGCGAAGAGAAGAGCGGACGCAGCACGGGAGCGCGGGAAGACAGATAGCGTTCTGCTGTCAGTGGAGGATCTGTGGTTGTTTGTTTTTGTCCCCTGTCACGGCCTCCTTGACTGATTACTGGCAAAAGCTTGGTAATCGATACACGGGGGGGCCGAGAAAGCTTGAAAGCTGCGAGTTGGCGCGGCGAAGGAAGTTCGGAGAGAAAGAAAGCAAAAGAAAGAATTTTGTAAGTTGAATAAATTGAGGTAGAGATAACGTTTCGATTATGGAATCAACGTCTACAAATTCTGAAGAAATTTTCTTCATTCAAAAGAATAAAGAATGGTCATAGAACAGAGGGAAAATATTGCTAAAAAAGAAACAAATATCCTACGTCTGATGGGATAGAAGAAATTTCATTTGTAAGAGAACTTTAACACTCGCGTCGAATGATTTAAAGGTGTCTATCTCATGCTCGAAAAAAAACGCCGTCGTATTAGAAAATATCTCACCACGCAACGTTTTTTGCCCTCAAATGAAACGCAGCTCGCATGCCCTGGATGCAACGAAATATACTATCTATATCAACTGGCTTTATACTCCAAAGACATTAAAATTTGCTTCGCGTGTGGCGAAACACGAACGTAAACGCGTGTACATCCGATCCGGAAGGGAATTCACGTTGAAAAATCGCCTCGCGGTTTAGGAGGACAATGCGCAGAGGCAGCGCGGTCGGCGGCGGGAGAGCGAATTACCATGCCGCGCGTCGTTTGTCACCGGGAGCGGCCGTGGCAGCGGGCACTCTCGGCGGCGGCGGCGACGACGAAGGCGGCGGCAGCGCGAGGAGCTGGCGGTGGGAACGACGGGGACTACAGGGGTGGCAGGTTGGTTTTGTGCCTCCCTCCGAAGCCGCTTTATCCCTTCTGCGCAAACGCTGTCCCAAACGAACGCCGCCGTCTTCATTGGTGTCTTTGTTACTTTCGTCCCCGTGTCTTTCGCGGAGACGCAGAGCGCGTCGCGCATGGTGCACTCTGCAGTAGCATGGAGACGATGCATAAGCAGGAATGACACAGATTTAAGAGAAGGTTTTTGAACATTTGAAATGTATTATTGCCTTCGGGATGATTAGTTACTAAATCATAGAATTTACAAGTTAAATACGTACTGAAATATATTTTGTACGTGTTAAGTATAATATACCACTCCACTTAATATATTAGTAAGGTAATTACAACAAAAGACAATAGAATTTGAAACGTTACAAATATCTCATATGTATGCAGAGAATTGAATAATATCTATTCGGGTCTTCATGTGAAATTATCGTTTTGGATCATACAATGATCTACTCACATTCTTTTTTCACTATTTTTACATAATATTCACGCATTACCTCACCGTTTTCCACACCGTGCGTTATTTTCCTTCCCTTTTTTACTTTTTTATTTCTTCTCCAATTTCCGATCCGATTACTCGTCTCCGAGCAAGCATACCTTCCGCAGTCATCGCCACTTCAAGCAAATTCAGCCACACCTACTGTTTACCACTGTCTCTCACCTTACTCACGTCTTGCATATCAGCAACAACATCCTCATTTGCCACTCCCTCCTTCTTAGAATGCCACACCCATGACATCCGCCACACCCTTCTATTACTCCCCTCCTTCCATCACGGCTGCTGTTTCCATTTTCGTTCAGCCTTTCCCGAGCCTCTGCAAATCCAGTCTCCGGTCCACTTACCACCCCTCCCGGCGCCTCCTTTGACGTGCAGACCGGTGCCAAATTTCCTTTCAGCGCCTCCTTCATCACCCTGCCACCTACCGCGACCACACCCATCGTCGACAGCTTTTGCAGCCACTGCTGCCTCTACACTGCCATCATCTCTCCTCCTTGTTCGTCTGATGCAGCCAGTGCCACCGCCGCCGCGGTTCACCTTGATGAAAAATGGATTGCGGCGGAGCGGCTGCGGCCGAGAGGGGCCGTGGGGCGCGAGGATGATGGATGGAGTCGCCTCCTGATGAGCTCTACATGCTGCTCCTCGCCGTCATTGTCGCGTGGGCGCTGCCGGGCCGCCGTCGCCCCCTCCACCCTCCCTGTGAAGGACCCTCCTCCAGGCCATCCCACCACGCCCCTCTTGATCTTCTGGGACAGGGATCGCCAAAATTGCTCAGGCTCGATCTAATCTAAAAAAATGCCGAAGGAAGAGCGATTTCAATCCGCCGACACCACTTTCTAAACCCCACGTCTTTGCAACTTCATGAGTTTAAGTGCACTGTTTAATTAATCATACACTGTCACAAAGCAGTTATAAAATTTGAAGTGACTAGAAACTGAGAAGACTTGTTTGCAGAATAAAATTAGCATTGTTTGGATTAGAACTAGCAATTAAGTGCAAAATATTGAGAGTTAACAAACATTCGAATTTAGATTGCTCCGAGGTAAGTGTAAGAAATGGTGAAAACTAGTTTGATTAAACCTTCAATATTTATGAAAAGTAGTTAAGATAATTTCGAAAGAATTGTAATAAAAGAGTGCACGTGTTACAATTCATATCTACTCAGAACGTTTTACAAATATTTGACCGCAAATATTGAATTTGCTGATAAGGCGATTTTAGAGAAAGTTACGCGACCTTTGTCTTTTTCTGCTTTCACAAGAGTGTCTGGAAAATATTTGTGTTTTCGGCTCAGATCTGACCCAAAGCCAAATTTTCTGGATCCCTAGTCCATGCCCTTTCTCTTCTTTGCGCATAGCCTCACGCTCCACACCACTTGTCACAGAGCCCCTTTGTGTTTTTGGTGCCTTGGAGTTGGGATCATTCCTCTAGTGGGCCTACGTTTGTTGCGGACGTCAAAAGAGAACTGGGATTAATTTTGGGAACCCAGAACAATGCTCGAGTTTTAGCCACATCTGTACTTCGAGATGTCATCTTACATTTGAGAATTCGCGTATAATGTTGAGGTTGAGTTGGCAGTCGGGGTGTTGGGATATAATTTATGATTTGTTTTCATTTCCATTCCATTTATCAAATTTGTCATCTCCAAAGATGCTTTTTTAAGGAACGAGAACAAATTGTTATTGTGTCCTTGTACTGACACGCAATACTCTCCGTGATGGATACTTGGATTGACGTGAAATTTCGCCAGCTTGTTCAACACCTTCCAAAACTCCAACTGATATTTTTTTAATCATTGCAAGTAGTGTTATTGCAACAATTAGTATGGAGACCTTTCGTGTTCGTATTGCCTTTCGAAGAACGGAAATCGCCGCGGGCTGTTTGTCCTGCAACCCCGTGTGCTGCGCCGCTGCCGCTATCTGCCAATCTGACGACAGGGTGTCCATTGCCTCGAAGGGCATTCGGGGTGCCAAAAACGGATTTTCACATGGTATATTTGGACAGATAAATACTGCAAACATACGGGTTCGTTAAAATGTTACCTCTGTATATACGATAAATAAATAAATACTTACATTTCACTTTTAGGTTAGAAACAAAATGTTCACAACAATGGCATCTAATAAAAAAAGTGACGATACAGAATGTAACAGAGAATGTCATCAAGGACGCCGAATGTAAGTTTATTTTTTAGTTTTCTTAATATGAACGTTGTTTTACGATATCCTTCAACTGACTTCGGTAGTATTATTAAGAACGCGTGTCATTCTGAACTTCAAACTAAGGAGTTCAACGAACATAATCTTTGCCATCAGTCGTGAAAGAATGAGCGTGCTAGAAATCGGACACCGGTTGGTACACGTCGCATAACGTTCCTAGCGTTGACGATAAGAAGGTTTGCCAACTGCGAAAGGCGCGGAGGTCACGAAAAGTCTTAACGCAAAACACCTCTAAAAAACTATGTATAATACTCCATAGCTATTCAAAATTTGGGTATGTGGAATTTTCATAGTGATATACCAATTGGCGAAATTTAATAAGTATCCGATTATCCAGCATGGTGAATGTTGGGCGTGAGTTTGTCAGTAACACACTATTATTCGATTTTTTTAAAGTGGCCAATGACATTAGGTCATTGTTGCACCTCCTATCTCATGAAATGAGTATTTTTAACAACGTTAAGCACATTTCTGGGTTCACAGACCGCGTTGAAAAAGACCTTCGCGAACTAATTAAAAATATTCAGTTTACAAGGTAGGATGTGTAATATTGACTTAAATTCATCAACCACTTTCAAAAAGTCGACGTACAGGTTCCGTGTTTTGAATTTGGGATGAAAGTTTTGTGGTTGCATTAGCATTTGCATGAGCTCAAGAGCTAAGATTTTCTCAAGAAACTTGCTCTTTCGTTCATTAGTAATCCAATCTTTAAAAATATGAATATTGCTATAAAATAATATTGAATTGTAAAGACAAAAATAAGGGTAGAAAGAATTAGAAAAAAATATTACTTTCCAAGGGCCACATTAAGGATTAAGGTCGTGTAATATCTGTTTTGTGATGTGATTGCCAGGAAACTAATATAACTAGTAATGTAAAATACGAATATAGTAAATATTTGTTCCTGCAATTTTGAATTACAGCGTGTAACTGATTTTTAAAATTCAATATCATTTTTCTTTCCCTCATTAAATTATGCATGCCTGTTTCGAGCGTATAAGAACAGGAGCATAAAAGTACTTTTTATCAGCATTCTGCTGTAAGATGACACAGTTTCCCGACGATATGACTTCCCCAAATGTTGCGTCACGCGTTTCAAAAAACACAACACAACAAAACAACAACAATGAAAATTGAGATAGTTGAGTTGAGTTGCGGAGCGCGACATTCGTTGAAATCACGTCCACATGAGCGTCGTCGATCGGCGCGTTCACACCGCAGCGGCGGCGCGGGCGGGGGCGCCAGCAGCCGTCACCGCAGCTCATCTGACGCGTGCGCTCGGCGCGAATGCGATGCCGTCGACGCGGCGGAGGCTGGGGGGCGGCGGCGGCCCCGCCGGTCATCGTTTGCTCATCAGGGCCCGGCGACACGTGTCGAGCGCCTCCCGCCCCTCGCCACGGCTATCGCCTTCTCTTCCTCCCACCGAGCTCCCCTCCCTCTAGTACGTCCTCCCTCCTCCTCGCCTCACTTCTCTCTCCCTCCCTCCCATCCTCTCGCCGTCTGTATCTCCTCTCTCCCTCGTGATTCTCTGTGCCGCCTTCCTCATATTCCCTCCGGTCTCTGACATTGAAACTTGCTCCCTTCCTGTCCCGTTCCCTCGCACCAGTCCTCACGTCCTTCTCCCCCACCCACATCACCCACGAGCGCTACTCCCTCATCATCTTCCACGCCCACTCACCCTCTCTCACCCTTCTCATATTCCCTCCACCCACCGCCACCGCCGCCCATCCTCTCTGAATATTAGATCATTACCCCACAAGGTAATTTGCCCGACGGGAGGCCCCTCGCCGCGCGTCGCGCCCGCCTCCGTCCCCGCCTCCTCCTCCTCCGCCGCCGCCGCCACCCGCCGGTTCGTGTCTCGGCGAGGTAATGTCTTCATCGCGCCTGCCTAATTCGGTTCCGAGGGCCGCGCCGAGATGTTTATGCGCCTCCTTTGTGCGAGTTTCGCCGGAAATTTGCGGCGCCGGTGCCACCTGAAGACCGTTTGCCGGGCTGCAGCGGCGCCCGTGCGCCGCAGGCGAAGACTTGCTCCCGGCGGGCGGCCCCGGCGGAACGGCGCCGAGACCGTTGGGGCGTAATTAAATAGACTTCTCGATGGCTGCTCCCGCGACAAATTCCCTTTGTTGCGCTGTTGCTTCGGGACGACGGGATTCGTTCGTTTAAAGGAGGGCAATGCCTCCACCTCACTGTTTGCTCCGAAAGGAGTGTTTTCGTTTTACGCCAGGACCACAATTCGCTCTTATATTATGTTATTTTACAACGTCTTTTGAAATAACCCTTGACTGGGTGTGCCTTTATTTATGTTTAGAACACCTCGTAAATTTTTTTTTGATCCGAAGGTGAATAACGATTTGTGATTTGCAAAGAGACCAAAGTAAAATACGAAAAATTAACTGACAGATCATTTCCCTAACGAGATTTTAACCACGTATTGCACTGCACAACACTTCTTAAGGTAATGATATATACGATTCAGTTATATTTTTTTTACAAATTTAAGGACCTCTTTTTCATTATGCTGTGTGTGATCACTACCTCTTTGACACTTCTTCGGTTTAGTGAAGTGTACACAAAGTGGTATGATATTATTAAAAACGTGATCTATCAAGAGTTCGAACACATCATTTTGTAATGAATTACAAATATCGCATATTTATTTTCTCTTATATGTATAGCTTTATACGAGCTAGATATATGCTTTATATGCTTTATATATGCCAGATATGCTTTATGTGAGCCATAAGCGGAATGAGCCGCCATGAGCAGAAGATAAGCCGTGGAGTAAATCCAACCTCCATCTGCAGAACGGGTTTCAGATTTATTTCCATATGGAGTTTTTGCGTTTAAAATCCATATGCAGCCTTGTGTATTCTGTTCCACATTTAGGTTATATGTAAATTTTATTTTATTCGCTTTTAAATCTACATCGACAATGTTACGGGTGTCACTGGTTGTTTATTTCTTTCGACAAATTTATTCACTTTGTGAACGTACTGGAATAAATTGCACATTTTGCACGAATGTTAAATTAAACTCGCTATCTTGTTTATGAAGCACCCTCTTATGATGAAACTAGTGTATTATGCGAAAACCTTTATCACTTGCGTCATGTAGACTAATTTTCGTTGTTTTGCATGGGAGATTATGCACAATTCCAGGTGTTAACCCCCCAGAGATATTTATAGAACTTTAAAATATGGACAGTTCCTTATAAACCTCCACATTTGTTTACAAGCCCGTGAATACTCAATGAAGGTCGCCATTGTGTAGCCTCTCTAAAGTGTACCATTAATACTAATTTACCACCGCGTTACCACAGTATAAATATCATTCTTGCGCTTTGCCCTAACGCACACACTGCGAAATTAGTAAATTCCAAACTCTCTTCCATTCTGAAACGCAGGCATATAGTATGCACATTTATTTGGAAATATATGTTTACACAGCACTGTACATTTTGGTGACCGGACGCTATTTATATGCAATAACATTTCCCTACGCCAACACGCTAACACAAACAATCAGCAGGCAAGTGGGTTTCTCCGCGCGCGGTTGCAGACAGCGTCGCTGAACTCGGGCCGCGCGCTTTCAAAATTTGGGGCGCGGGGCGTACAGCAGGGTGGCGGGGGCGGCGGCGGTGAGGGTGGCGAGTCGGGGCCACGATGCCAAACTTTAGCACGCGCCACACACGCACTGTTTAAAGCACCCAACGTTGGTTTCCCACTGTATTACTGCCTGTGCTAGCACGCAACCCCCACTCCCCTCTCTCCCCTTTGTGCCTCCCTTGCAGGCTCGCCAATCCCCGGCGCGCCGAATTCACAACTTGTTCGACCGAGCCGAATACTATGTCCCGTCCTGCTCTAAACACTGTCATTTTGTGTACACTTTTATAGCGTATGATTATCGCGTCTGCCGGTCCAACTCTGAACACGCGCGGTCACCACCGCAGTAGCGTACGCTGCTGTGGCAGAGGCAGCGCAGCACTGCAGTTGGAACACAGCGATAGAGACAGTGACGGGTTGGTGTTGCGGACGTGTGGACGTCATGAGTAGTGAGTGACGTAGAGTGAGTCATGAAGTGAGAGATGATTTATGCCGGCATAGTTACTTAAGCGAAATAGTATGACATGAAGATAGTCATTAGGAAGAGATAGAATACATATTTTAAAATCTGGTAGAGAAAAAAATCATGTCAAAGAGTGCGTATGGGGAATAATGTTAGAGAGATAAATGGGAAGTAGGAGAGGAAAAGTATCTGGAAGAAGAAATTTGGCTTGTATGGGGTGCAAATAACTTCACGGAGCAAGTTGGACTATATTAGCATATTTCGGAATGAATATCGCTAATAAAAGAGAGTGTATATTATAAATGATGTGAAAATTACAGGTCCACACCGACATGTTGTGGGAAGGTCTGGGTGGACGGCACCTCAGTACAAAAACAGAAAGAGACAGTAACAAACGGGGAGCGAGGCTGTAGGAGGTCAGCGGCAGTGTGAGAGGGGCAGAGCCGGGCCGTGACGGGGTCGCTGCGAGGCGCAAATCCGAGACAGGAGAGGCGTCCGTCCGTGTAAAGTGTGTTTTACAAACTATTTGTCTATCTCTACGCCAGATACAGCCACGGTTTAGCGATCCGCGCTCTTGTTATGCAAATGCAAACGCTGGCAGCGCCACACGTCCCCGGCGGCCGCGAGTGACTCTATGCGGTAGGAGAGCGGGCTGGAGGGTGGCGGATTGGCTGCATAGAATCGGGCTGGTGAGAGAGCGACCGAGCTAGCAAAAGATATAAAAGAAGACAAATAGACAAGACTCGAGCAGGAAAGAAGACGGGTTTGTGACTATACAAAATTGCCTGCAGGAACGAAGGGAAGTAGTCATGAAGCGAGCTGTCAATTTGTCACATGTGTATTTGCTTAGCAAACAAATAAGTAAATAGACATAGAGTCGTGTAGGTATTTGTTGGAAGGTAGGGCTCTATGAATGGGCAAGTGTCGAGGTGAGTGGACGTGTACGGAAGAGGAAAGTATGAAGTCCGAAGTACGCAGGTAGGAAAGCCAGCGTTGAGTTAGCGAGTATAATAAGCGTACAAGGAAGCGTGCAAACCAACAGGCGAAATGACGAGGACGCGTGGAAGAGACGGGCGAGTGCGTGTGCGGGTAAAAGGGCAAATGAGCGAGTGGGTGGCCGGGTGGGTGGGGGAGAGCAGCGATCGGCGAGTGCCGCGCGGATGGTTGCGTTGATTCGGTCGCAAATTTCGCTTCTTTGTGCCCCTAGGGAGGGATGTTTTATCGGAAACGCGGATTTTCGACGCGGTCTGGCCAGAGGTAGGTTGCAGTTTTTACCTTCGGGTCATTATCTGCCGCAGTCATTGCAAATATAGAGTGGAATGTAAATAATACACAGAAAATTTAATATCTGCTAATAGTACTACTTTTTTGTTGGTTTTAGAACTTTAGTTCCCTTATTGAAAAACGACAACATAATGTATTTTGTATTATCAAATACATAATAAAAATATTGGTGTCTGTGAGAGCAAAATTGAAGCAAATATGTAATAAGATAACATAATAGACGTTTAATTCTCTTCACAGAATGTGTAAAGTGTGTGATAAGTACAGTTTTTTGCGCTAAATATGTTAAAAAAGACACTGGCGTGAAACATGAAAATTATCCATTCATAAATATTTTTCTTGCGTGTATAACGAATAATTTCGTAATTTTTTTTCAGCCGAAAACGAAGTTGACAGAGCCTCGCCCTTCGCACATTGAGTGAAGGAATCGTTCTGACCGCGTGTGGAGGGACGGGCAGTGGCGGGGCGTTCTCCCCCAGCGTAGCGCCCCTTCCCGCTATCCGCCAATGGCCGGCGGGGCGTCGCGAGGGGCGTGGGGCCGAGGGGGCGCGAAGACCATAATTTTGAAGAGGCGTCGCAAAAATGGCGGCGGACGCGCCGAGCCCCCGAGCGGCTCCGAGGAGGCGCTATAAACACAAGTTATTACGCGGACCGTTAGTGCAGGTCTGTGTATCGGTCCAGGGATAAACCCGCAATGCATCATGCGGGGCAATAAAAATTTCCAATCCATGTTTTGCGATGGGATGGGTGAACGAGATGATTCAGAATGGCAAAAAGGGGAGCGAAAGTTAGGCGCAGTTTTGTAATAACCATGATGGTTTTATGTTGGATTTTTGCGGCAAGGGAGATGTGATAATTCTGCGTATACGACTGGTGCGTTCTCGGCGAGAGCGTTTAGTTTTGATATTTTCCCATTCGTCTTTGTCATTACCGGCATTAACCATTCGGAATTAACGTGTACGTAGTGACACTTTAAATCTGCGTCATCCGTCATGACTTTATAGGTGTAAAGTTTTATGGTCGCACGCATCGACACAAATTTGTTGACGGTAATATGTTTGGGCGAACACGTGGGCGCGCTCCTAGATTAGCACTTGGCGCAGCGACTGGCGGATAGGAGAGAGGGAGGACTAGAGGGTGAGCTGGCAAACATAGTGGCAGTTGCGAGAGTGGGAAAGTGAGCTTATGGATGTGATACGAATGGATGGAAAGAGGAGGGAAAGGATCGAAATTAAACAAGACATGACAAGACAGGATGGAATAGAACGTCGTGAACACGTTTGGAATGAAAAGGAATGGAATAATTTGAGTAGAAAAGGATCATAACACAAAATAGTACACGTTGACTGTTTTGAGACAGAATTAGTTACAAGAAATGTGTTAGGTAAACTGTATGAGGTGATATCAAAAGAAGTAACGTAACACCTGCTCAGATTACATTATATACCGTCTTCTGATATTGTAATACCACATGTATTCCGATAATAGAAACGACTCAAGTAGAATGCCTAGAAGAATTTTGTCATTAGGATGAGTAAGGTAGAGAGTAGGGGGATATTATGTAGTGAAGAAAACCGATTCTGTCATGGAATTTCTTTATTTTGGACGTACTAATTGATTCACCTTTCGACTAGTGGCTGGTGATAAAATATGAGCAAAAGTAATTTGCTTAGAAGAAAAGCATACAAAGCGTATGGTTATAGTGGTAGTATAACGTCGATTCATTCTGTGGTTTCGGAAACGACGCCGATTTCAACAAACGCCTCATTTCTAGTGAGGATTTCTGGCACCGTTCAACTCCACGCCTTGCGCCTTCTCTCCCCAGAGCGGCGCTCTGTGATTGCCGCCAAATCCCGTGTTGCGCATGCCTTAAAATTCTAACGTGGCAAAATGCCTTTCTGGGACACCTGGTTGTAACATTTGGTGTCGTATAGAAGCGGGATATAGCGGGACTGTACCTCCCGAGCTTAACGACCTGCCATTATCAAGTGTTAGTTCACGGCTTAATAGCTATGTTGGAAGTTAATCCAGCACTCAGTAGGGGATTTCGGGCTGCTAAAACCGTACACACGCGCCGCCGCCGCCGCCGCCGCCGCCGCCAACGTCGCAGCAGCAGCAGCAGGCCGCCGCCGCCGCCAGCGCTGCTGCCGCCCCCGCCTCCGGTTCGTGTGCCCGCCGCCGCTCTCCCGCCTTCAGCGCGGTTTCTTCCACCGCTTCCGTTCGATCGTTCGCGTGGAAGCGAGCATAAGTCCTGCAGGAGCCGGCGATGTGTCGGCGTATAGCTTATCGGTTCGGAACGACTCTGCGGCGCGGCGGAAGGCGTTTTAACGCGAGGGTCCTCGGGAGAATCGGTTTCGGCCGTGTTTTCCGCTTGCCGCGGGGCATAAAGGAAAGTTTGGGGCGTTAGCACGTCCTTCCGATGCGCCCGCGCTCGCCCGCCACCGCCCTCTTAAAAGTTCTTTGTCTTTGCGCGCAGTTATGCGGCTGGGGAAGAGAGGGCGAGGAGGCAGAGGAGAGGGAGGAGGAGGGCTGGCGGACGAGAGCCCATCGTGACTGCCCTTCGTACGAAGGGCTGCGGGGAAGGGAGCTTTGTCTCGACACTTGCGACAAGCCTCCTGCGTTGTTAAAATATTGTGGAACATTGAAGATGTTTTCGTTACTTCACGATGTGTAATGTATGCATTGTTTTGAATACTCTCTTAAGAACATTCGACCGCTTTTGGAGCTTGAATATTATCCAGGCACCTACATGTCAATCATGTATTCTTCTTTGTTATGTTTCTGAGAACTGTGTGTGTGTGTTTTGACACGATTTGGGTTTCCTATTATCCTTTTTTACTTTTTTGAGAACGAAACTATGGCCTTTATAGTTTCTGTTTGAGTATAAATTTATTTCTAATTTTCTATTTTCTTTGTTTCGAAATATCCGATAAGTAGTATTTATGTAGAAATTTCTTGAAAATTCTGTACATAATTGTTTGACCTATGCTTAGAATACTAAAATGCTGTTTGACGACAATGATAACTTTTCGTATTAAATTTCTTTGAAGTGATTATGAAACAGAATCTCTTATATCCTACTATACAATTATTGGGAATATTGGAACTGTAATCTGTCGTATTCCAATGCTTTCCACATTTTTCATATTTAAATATGAGATTTATAAGTGCATTTTTTTCAATTATTTTCCTTTGTCGTCTGTCATTTGTAAATTCTGCAGCACTCTTTTATAAGATAATACACAGAGAAGCAATATTTTACGCCGGGGTATATTAGATTCTTTTACGCTTTGCCTCCCTGGTATCTCATTAAAATACAACCAACTGTTAGAGAAATGAGGTAGATCCCGAATTAGCCGGCTACAAATGCCAGCGCGTCGCCGATTCATTTGCCAGTGGGCTGCAAATGCTCGCACGATATATTGGCGGCCCACTGGAAGCGCAACATTTCCGAGTATAGATCGATAAGCAATTTGCATGCTCGGCAAATTTGCCAGATTTTACCGGGCTTGGTGTTTGCCGCATTGAGAGTGGTTTAACAGCTGACCTACGCGAACATATCAGGGTCTGTCGACCTAGAGTCGCGTTGGGTTACGCGAGTGTTACGTTAGTTGAAGATTTGTTCGTTTTTGGTGCAGGTGATAATTGATTTAAATGTTGATTTGGAATTTGATATTTTTAACTCGTACACAGTAAATTTGGAATCAAGGGTTGTGTGAACCTATTTCAAATGCAAAATTACATGTGGTATCGGGCAGTATCAGCGTCATGCATGTATTATCATTATCCATACTTGCGTGAAATGTACGTTAGATAGGCACATGTATTGAAGATGGGTGAGTTATGTTTTGTTTGCATTTGTATTATTCAGAAATTCATTTTTTCCTCTTGGAGAGGACTTCTTTTTAATATAATAGGTATGTGTGAGAAATGTTTAAAGGGTTTTGTTTATTTTTCTATTACTTTATAAACAAAATTGACGTATTGAACATATTTCAAACAAATGAAATTTAGTGATGCAACAAATATTTTCCCTTCTCCTAGAGTTATTGCTCACATAGATATTTTTTGAAAGTGCATGACTTCATTCCGAGACCTAAAACTGAAGGATAAATTGCATCGAGAAAGATATCTCTCGATATTTAATACTGGAAGAGTATGACAAATTTGAAAATACATTTGAACTTTTGCACTTTTGAAACGTTTTAAGATTTGAATGAAAAATGGAGCTGTTCTATATTTATAAATATACTGCCTTCTATTCGCGCAAAACAAATAAGGAAAAAATTGCAGCTTCTTTTTTCCAGAAAATGTTGAATGTTTCAGAGTCATTTCATGTAAAGTATCCATAACAATTAAAATATCATAATAATCTCTGAAATGGCACAAATATATTTTACTTCTAAGTATTTACTACGTTTGAAATCAAAAGTTTCTAATCTGACAGAGTTATCCGTAATGACTTACATCCATCCACCCATCAAGACAGTCATTCTTATTTTCGGGTTAAAAAAATATTTTGACTTCTATCCCTACAGCAATCTTAACAACCTTGGAATACTCGGACTGATAGACTTTGACGTGTCTGAGAAGTTCTTGTCAAAATAACCCTAAAATACGGAATTTACAATAGAAAATTCAATAATGTATGATTGAGATGAATCCAAACATTTTCCTCCCTATATTATTATATAGGAAAACGTAAAAATTATTAATATTGACATTTTTTAATTTAATTTTATAGAAGTTACATCTCCTGATAATTTTTTAAACGCAACACCAGAATGTATGTGATAGTAGCTCCAAGTCAATTGGCCTTCTTTTCTTTAGTCTGAGCGCGACGTCCAGCACGTGCCCGTCTGCGGCGCCGGAGACTTGTTGAGGCAGTTGGAGCAACGGAAGGAAGCGCGGACACAGTCGAAGAGGCTCTGCCCCCCCCTCTCCCTTCCCCTTCCTCTTTCCCCCTCCTTCCTCTCCGCCAATCTCGACCGCCCCCCTCCTCAACAAGACGCGTCCGGCCGAGTGACGTTTTTGCTAGAGCCGCTCCCCGCCCTCCCGCCCCGCTCGCTTGTTCCTCCCGCGTAAAACGCAATAAAAGAATGCGCCCTACACAGCAGGCGCGCCGCTGGCCGCGCGGCGGCTGGTCCTCCTCGGGAGAAGGAGGGGGCACCAGCTGACCATTACCATATGCCACATCCGAAACCGCTCGCCCTATCTCGTAAGTCACGATGAATTACTGCTTCCCAGCGCATACGGAGACCGGCGCGGCGCAGCGGTCGGACGAGGGTGGAGCGGGGGGCGGGAGGGGGGAGGCGAGTGAATGCGTCCGGAGGAATACGCCGAAATAGAACGAATGAGCGATAAATCGCGAAATCTCGGAGGCCGTTTAGTTCCCCTTCCTGCCTCCTGCGCTGCCTCCCCCCTCCTCCCACACCCCTTTGCCACTCGAGTGCTCGTAAATACGAGGCCGTACGAGGAACTTAGTAACTGCGTTCCAGATGCGATCCGTATTCATTAACTTCTGCCTTGTTCGGTGTTTTTTTTCTCTACATTGCCACTTACGCAGCCTACTGTTTCAGGATTCTAATTCCAATCGTTGCGGGAATGCTTTTTTGTTTCTTTTTACAGCTGAGATAAGTTGAGGACTAAACAAGCTCTCTATTATGCGAAGGGATTTGCCTGTTGTTTACGAATAATATCAACTTTCATGATTCAGTTATTATTTAGACGTTATACCATTTTGCACCGATGAATAAACAGCAGTCACGACTCGTGGGGGATATAGTTAACAGGGACAAAATTTATTAAGTGACACAAATTGTATCGAATTAATGTAGATATTTAAGTTCGCATGTAGGTTTTTCCATCCTTCGATTTTTTACGTAGATAGTTAATTATTTCACCGTTTATCAGCCCGGTTAAATATGCATTCGTATTGCATTAGCATACGTTGTATATTAACTACTTAATTTACGTGCTGGCGGCTGGCCGGCACCAGAGACCACTGCAGTGGTGGCGACGCCGGAGCGGGCGGTGAAGGTGGCGGTGCGTTTCGCGTATGAGGACGTGTCAACAGGGTGGCGGCTCGCAAGATAAGAGGCCTGCTCGCTAAAAGCGACACGCAGTCGCTACTGCGACCACCGACACTACTGCCGCCGCCACCGGTAAGACTCCCACCTCCCCCACATACTCTCGTACCTCCGTCCTCCGCTCCGTCCACTCCGATGTCCTCACCGCTACCATTGACATTACCCTCACTACCTTTGCCAACGCTTCCAGGGACATTTACCGACATTTACCAACCCCACTTCCACCGCCCTTATTCTTGCCGCTAACACCTCCATAAACCGTCGTCACCGTCGCCTTAACCTGCCCATCGTAACGGTCACTGCACGGGCCTGCAATCCTCCCCATCTACCCACCGCGCACGGCCACAACGGCCGCAATCGCCAACGTCAAGTGCAATGGCCGAGACACCGCATCCAGATACGGCGACGGCCGCGTCGTGCAGACGCAAGACGTGAACAGGGGACGTCGACGTTACGTGCTCTCCGGAAGTGCGTAATTAATGGCGGCGCGTTTCAATTTCCCGTCCGGACGAACGGCGATAAACCCGGCGCGGCGCGGCGCCCGTCCGACGGCATGTGTGACGGGGAGGCAGCTACGCCTCAACGGCTGCGGGCGCACGTGTGTCGCAGACAGAACGCTTTCCCCTTGAAAATACTTGCGATTCGAATTTTTAATAAAATATTACAATTGCAATACTTCTATCGTTTTGAAATCAATAATTACCACTTCAGTTAATTCATGAAATAAACTTCCGTAAGCACTGAAAATATAAAAATTCACAAAACCAGAAAAATAAGTAAATGTTTTTGCTTTTTTTGCCTTCGAATAGTGGAGAACCGAACGGTCATTTCGATTGTGCCACACATGATAACCATTGTTGACATTGTTTCTCTTTTCACCACTTGATTACATAACCTAATTTTGCTGTCATTAAATTCAGAGAGGTGGCTATTTCTTGCCCGGCAGCTAAGTTAGCAATGTAAATTGAGAATTCCTATAGAGGAACGTAGAATTCTATTTTCATAGTATTTGGTTTTCCAATGGCACGCATTTTAGTTTAATTGTTTTTTTTCAAAATGGTAATGAAAATATACGTACTTACTACGCATTTAGTATTCTCCAGTTTCCTTTCTAATACTTGTGTTTCCATTGATGTAGAGTGCACATATATCAATCACACTAAAACTATTGGTAAATGGAAAAAAGCATTATTCTTTATACAGTAGAAAATATCTTGAAAACTAGGGTAAATTATCCCTGACAAAATATTTTCTCTTTCAATGAGAATATCTTGAACATCGGTGTAGCTATTTCCAAGATTAGCACGGACAGACTGAAAAAAATTAAAGCAATTATATGTTATTTTGCATCATGTAAATAAATATATGATCTTATAAAATAGTAATAATTTTAAACCACCGACAGTTTTTCAAAATGTAGATTATAATTTCAATCAAGATGTCCGAATATGGCCGAAGTTTATTTTTATCATTGATCTCTAGATCTGAAAAATTATTTTTAAATCAAAGACGATATTAATGAAGTACACGGCAACTAAAACAATCAAAGAGTATGAATTTATTTTGAAATAAACGTTAATGAACTGTTAGAAAACTTAATTCGAGTTAATAATTAATAAAACTTTTATTTACCATAACCACATCTCCTTGACGATGGAAGTTTCTTCCCTGGCGAAGGAATCAACACCGGTATATTCTTAAATTTGGATTATGGCACCGTAATTACCAAAACGCACTTAGGGCAGCGAAGTTGCTGCGAGTTTGCCCGACACAAATGGCAACGCCTTTATGCCTCGTGTGCTTCCTGCGCGTCTTTATGCGATTTCTCGCACGCGGCTAATGGTTGTTGCTGGGGTTACACATCGCTCTAATGAAGACAAACGCTTTCCGCGAGGAACAACTCCTGAAGTACGTCTCGGCGTCGCGCGAACAGGCACGCCCGCGGGCTAGACGGGGAGTGGGTTGCGCGAAAAGCACCTCGCCGCGCCCGACGGGGACTTGCAACACGCTGTCGTATACTGTCGTTCTTCCGGCATCGCTCTGCCGTCATTCTTCTTCCTGCACCGCCGCGGCGCCGAAGCTGCTTCTGCGCGGGCGTCGCGCCTTCCCCGGCACCCACTCCCCCCCCCCACGCTGCACGGTGTTGGTACGTGCGGTTGTTGCTACCGCCGTTGTTACTGAAGCGAAGGTTGTGTTGGTGGTGGAGTTGTGGCTACCTGCCTTCTTGCCTCGGTTTAGGTGTGTACTCGTCTCCTAGTATTGTGCTTCTGCGACGAAACTGCTTCCTGTGAATACAGTGTCTTTACCCACTTCCTCTTGTTTACTTCGTTGCCGAGTTTCCACATTTGTCATAATTTGTAAATATTTGTTTCTTGTACTTTTTAGATTTTTTGTGTTTTCTACTCCATCGTAATTGCATGCTTGTCCTTTGCTATAATGGCATAATTTTCCTTTTGTTACTCACACCCGCTTCCCAAAATCTTAGAACATAGATCTTAGAAGACGTTGTTTAGTATTTTCGTTCTACTGCCAATAGTGATTAGTACTTTTGAGATATCATTAACAGATCTTTTTGCCATAATTTTCTAGCAAGAATTCTATCTGCATATACAAATATACCCCCAGATATCAATTTCTATCAACACCGCAATCAACACCTTACCCGTGATCCTGTTTGCCATGAAATATCACCAATTGGAAATGATCTCATCATTATTGTACTAGTATTTGATGTACAAACGAAATTGTCGACAAAGTCGTCGTCATCATCATTTGATCGCCTTCGTCACCACCGACGTATACCCTGAGACACGCCGCCATGCCCCTGACGCCGTCTCAGTGCTCCACAACACCACCGCCACCACCACCACCGCCGCCGCCGCCGCCGCCGCCGCCGCCGTCCGTTACTCCAACGCCCCGGCGGGCCGAGGCCGTAAACACGTCTACGCGAACGCGCGCCACGCCCATTAACGACGCCGCCGGCTACGGCCGCATAATTCCTTTCGCTGCGACGCAACGGGGTCGCACCTCTGGCGGCGGGCGCCGAGCTGCTCCGCTCCGCTCCACGCCGCGCCGCGCGGCCGTGCACCTGCGAAGACGCCGCCCCCTCCTCTCCCCTCCGCCCCCGCGGCACCCATCTTCCTCACCTTGCGCCCTCTGGTCGCAGTCCGTGCTGACCCAACGGCGGCCGCGGCCCTCGCCTCCCGGCGCCGCCCTTCGCCACCAGCGGGGGCGCGGAACTCCGCTTCGCTCTCCCCTCTGCCCCCCGGCTTCGCCCCGCCCCCGCCCTCCGCCGTCTCTCGCTCCGTTCTCCGTGTCCGCCTGCGATTCTCCGCCGACATAACTCCGGCATTATCACCGCGCCCCCGCGCTAATGGAGCGTGCGAGCGCCACCTCAGGAGCAACGCCCCTTCTCGCCCCGCCCCACCCGCCTCCCTTTACGGCGCCCCGCCCCTCCCCCCCGCCCGCGCTCAAAGGAAGTGCCGCACTCCCCGCGAAGGGCAGTGAGGTGGCGCTCGGAGGAGCGGGGGGGGGGCGACCGCACCTTCCGCACTGCGATTGTACCGCAGTGCTGCGCCGCCGCCGCCGCCGCCGCAGACGCCCTTGCAGCACGTTACGGTGGGCAATACGGCGCCGAGTTCTGCTGCCGTCGCCTTATCGCGCGCTGTATCGAATTACGTCGTAACGTTCTCTAACCCTTAGATACCGTACGAAGTGAGGTGTTCCAGGAGTTAAGTCGATCTCAGCAGTTTACTCGTCGAAGGAAGAAAAGGTGACGACGTTAACGTGGGCGGTGCGATAAGGAAGTTTTTAACAATGCCGAGGATAATTGCCACAAGTCTAAAGAAATATTTGATAACGTGCATAAAACATTATAATTGCGTTATTTTAGGATCATGTATTTTGTGTAGAGATTTTGAGACCCTTATTTAACGATTAATGACTCAGAAAATTATGTAAAGTTAATTTTTTGATTTATAAATGTCAATTTTTCAAATTTACTTAACCATTTTAGATTTTACTGCCGTCGCAAATAGATGCCAAATCATTATTATACACTTCAAATATTGGCAAATAAACGTATGAGAGGGTTTGGAAATCCATAATTATTGCAGATAATGGTGAATACATTATGCATTACATAATGTTGAACAAAATATTCAAGAAATAAAATGTAATTGATTAATTTTTCACTCGGCCTAAAACGCCGAAAATGAATTAGCTTTGCGCAATATGATATAAATATTTTCTCACTAATTTGAACATAAAATATTATCTTGAATATTCCGTTCTAAGAGATAAACCGATAATTTCTCTTGAAAGTCATTTTCGTGTTTATTGAACCCCCTTTTATGTTCTGATTACGTGTTCTGTTTCATAAAGGTGTGTTACATTGCATTGATCTTTATCTTTCGAAATGTAATGTATCTAACACAACATGGTAATTATCATTGATTGCAGTTCAACATCCCGTGCAGTGTGACTTGCAGTTCCATGCTAAGTGTATGACGGTGCTATAAACAGTTGCAAACGCAGTATCTCTCGATGGGAATGTTAATTTACAGATAGAAGATTAAATACCATGCGTCATGTTTCCCTGGGATTTTTCCCAATCACTAGATAAATTAACTTTGAATCAAACATTTTCGTTCTAAAAAGCTCATTTTATTCTGTTGCCAACTCTTTATGTTAAGATTCAACAAAATTAAATGCCGTCACGTTACTTTTCTGCAGTGGATTGTGTAAATATACGTTAATTTTATCTATGAACCTAGATAAGGCCTCTGATGTGCATAAAACATTATTTTGCAGTATAAATCATAATTTCTCAAGAGTCTACGATTTGATATAAAAGTCTATTAAAATAGTTACTTTGATTAATAATAGCTTTTTGAAGACAACAAATGCCAATAAGTGCTAAAATGAGTTCCTCCTTAACAAATTCTAAAATTCTAACACGACACTTATACTAGAGGCATCCATAAGAAACAGTCCACTTCTACATCACCTAGAAAAGTAATGACCGAAAAGTGACAGACGAAAAATTTGTTTGTTCATATTTCACAATATATTAGAAATGCAGGTAGCAATAATCCTCACTCTCGGTTCATTTTCACGACATATATTTGTTTGACTGCTCTCGAAGTCGAATACGTGTTGTTGATCTGTTTCTGTATCTTACTTGGACGTCTCTCGGCGTCTAATCCCTACTCCTCCCGTGGAGTGCTTCCCCCGTCCGCCTCTCCACCCTCCAAGGGCGCTGCGCGGCGCGGGGAACCCCCTCGCGGGGCCGTCACGGCCACTCGGCGCGCGCGCCCCGGAGGCAGGGCATGATGGGAAATATTGCCGGACAGCGTGGACGACAGCGGACGCCCTGAAATACAGCCAGCCACTGCCCGCCACCCGCCCTTCCTCGCTACCCGCTCACAGTCCGATGTCTTCTTGCTTCAGCCCACCTCCCGTTGCTTACGCCGGCCACTCATCGTGTCGTGTTTCCTATTTACTCCTGTCGTGTTCCCGCGCCTTGCTCACCTATTATCCCGCCACTCTCTTCCCATTCCGTTCATTTCCTGCTCCTTATTGTCCGTGCGTTGATTCTTGTCTACTTCTTCTACCTCTTCCTGTCGCTGCCATCACCCGCCGTCCATGACTGCCATCGCCTCCGCTCATTGACGGAACGTGACGTGTTTTGGCCGACGGTGCGCATATTCTGTCGCAACTTCCGTCATAATCACGAATGTTTCATAAAATTTGTGTCGCGGGCACTTATTTCATTACCACCAGTGTCTCTATCGCTTATCATTACCGGCCCGGCTATTCGCCGGTAGTACAGTTGCAAACCATTATATACGTTATTATCACTTCCAACATAATTTTATTTACTACCAGTAGTATACCTACAGATGAGAACTTAATGATCTAAATTGTATTAGCTTATATTACACTCTGTATT
The DNA here is from genome assembly GCA_017312745.1 of Gryllus bimaculatus. NCBI lineage: Eukaryota > Metazoa > Arthropoda > Insecta > Orthoptera > Gryllidae > Gryllus > Gryllus bimaculatus. The sequence continues at coordinate 3,687,827 of BOPP01000020.1, forward strand.
GAATTTGATTTATACAGCTTTTTTTGAAGTAAATTTCCAAATTCCGAATATTGCACTGCGACCAATAGTTCCCACAGCAAATTTTGTAGACATTCATAACACCCACTCATAAATATAAATAGGTATCTTATGAATGAGGGCATGAAAGGAAGTTAAATTTATTCAATTTTCAGTTTCTTTAGCTTCGTTAATTTTGTCAATACAATCAGCTCCGTATGACATTCCCCATCTAAGCACCACGAGGCATATTGTAAAAATGAAAGTAACTGGAATATAATCAGCACAATGCAATCTGGAGCACCAATGCAATTCCGGAAAGAAATGAGGACATAGAAAAGTTAGCGCGCCATCAGAAGCAATGGTGGAGAAGGTGGTGCGATAAAGGGAAAATGGTGAGGTAAGAAAAACGTGACGAATGCCACTTCCTCCTTGCGACATAAAATGAAAGGAAGTAAGGGATGTGGAGCATAGGCTGTAAACGCTCTGCGCTGTCTTCTCTCCTTTGCTACCTTGATCCTTCTTATTTCTCCCCCACCCACCCACCCCATTACTCCTCACTACGTTCTTCCCCTCTTTTCACATTCTACTCCGGCTCCTCTCCGTCCTTTGCGTCTCGTATCACCCCACATCTCTCCTTCCCACTCCGCTCGTTTCCGCTCGGCCCTTCACATAGCTATTTATCTCGACTCGCTCCTCTCCACCCGCAATTCCCTTCCCACTACTCCCCACTTAGTCCTCACGGCTCCGCTATTCTCCATCGCGCTCTTCCCCGACCCTATTTCATCCGCCCCGCTCTTTCCTGCTCTTCTCTCTCCCTCTACGTTTTTCCCCGCTTCAATACATCCCGACCAGCCCTCCCCGCTCCGCTCTTCAATATTTTCCTCCCCACTCTTTCCTGCCAACTCTCGCCCTGCTGTTCCCCTCTCCGCTCAACCTCTATTCTCCTTCCTACACTGCCCCTCCCCGCCTTTCCCCTCTTCGGTCTTTACCGCCCCGATTTTCTCAGCCCAGACTCATTTTATTCCGTCCCGTTTACCCCGCTTTTGCTCCGCCACGTCTTAGACCTTCCCGCCCCCGTCCTACTCCCTTCCACTTAGGCTTGTCCCGCCCTTCTCACTCTTTCTCTCTGGCCCAGCTCCACCCCGCTCTTCCTCTCCTCTTCCCACTCTGCCCTGCCCACTCCCTTGCCTCTCCGGCCCGCTCGCGAGCGCAGGCGCCGCATTGCGATGACGCGGCTCGGCGCGGGGAATTACGGCAGGGCAGCTTCCACGACATGGAGCGCGAACCCTCACGCAAATGTTTAGAGCCTGCGCTTAAAAATGGGCGGCGCACCGCGGCGGGCTTGATATATAAAGGTTGCAAGTACTTCTGCTATTTTTCAGCAACGTTTAGTTTAATGCGAGAGGGAAAGAGAGAGAGAGGTGGAAGAGATCTTATTTTTTGGGGCTCGCTGCGGAAGGCGAGTGAAATTTCAGAATCTCTTTGTTTCGTGTTGTGCTTCTGTGTTGCTTTGCGCGATGTAAAGCAACGTGAAGTTAGGTTGTGCTTTCGTTTTGTCGCCTCAGTAAATATGCACCGATATTAGGTGTTTCACTGCAAGAACTAAGTCGGTGCGTGTTGTGTGTGCATGTATTTCTCTTTCTTATAAAATTGATGTTACAGTATAACAAAAATGTACTTATTTTATCCAATGGTAGTGGGACGAAATTCTGCGAATACGTAGTTTCACTCTCAACTTAAAACAATTTTTGTTGCTATTATATTATATACATAATTGTAAATATCACTACATCCCAAGAAAGTTGCACCCCTCTTATATTTTGTGACATTCATGATATAATACATGTTTACAAAGTCCCGACTCGAAATATTAACCGACTCGGTAAGTACTTTACGATTATATTTAAAACTGAAATTGGTCTCCAATTTTATGATTCTAGTTGCATACAAATTTCATCGTGTGTTGCTTCGGACAAAATCTAATATTTAATATCATGGAAAACATTGATATTAAGAAAAAACAATTTTCACATCATGAACAACCATTTCCAAAATCAAACTATTACCTAACCGTATTTTGCATTACTACTAATCGTTTATTCAAAGAAAACTTTTTTCATCTCAGTGTCAGTTATTTTTCATAAAAATAACATTTACAAAGCAGTCCCTGTATTTAAAAGAATGTGTACTTCATGATAAAAATTGTAATAACTTAATACTCATTAAATATTTATTATTTTGTAAATTGAATAGTTTATTGCAGATTACATTGCTTAGGAAAATACAATAGTTTGAATAACAAAGGTAAACCTACATAAATAATCGTATATGCAATAGTTTAAATGACCGGAAAAAATATAACATAGGAATAATGTAGCAGATATTAGAGGTTCTGTATGGATGAGCTGGGAGACGAGCTGTTGTCAAGTATCAGTGATCACAAAGGGCACCCACTAGGTGGACACCACATAAGTTGATCCCTCCCGCGCTCCCACACAGCCTTCACCGGGGCACGCAGCTCGCGCTACACGTCGGCCCTCCTGCGGCACCGCGGTCGCTGCGGGGGCGGGGCAGCTCCCGTTCACTCGCGCGCCCGCTCACCCGCTCACCAGCGCCAGCGCGCACCGCAACGCCACGCCACGCCACGCCACGCCACGCCACGCCACGCCACGCCGCCGGAGCAGTTGGAGGATCGGCCGCCAGTACCGCGACGCTCGCCCCGCGCCCCGCCTCTCCGCACCCCGCACCGCGCGCTTCGCGCTCCGCCCCGCCCTCCACGCTCCACCCGCGCAGAATTACAAACTCGCCGCAAACCTTGTCGGGAACACGCCCAACGGCTCTGCGGCGGCGGCGGTGGTGAGGGCGGCCGCCGCCGCTTCCCCTGCCACCGTGTGTCGCCCCCGCCTCCACTCCACGCGGTATGTGGGGCGGGGCGGGCTCGGCTGGGCCGGGCCGAGCGGGGAGAGGCGGGACGGGAACGCATGCGGACCAAGAGGCGACATTTCCTCGATGACGTCATACCGCGGATTTGCGTTGACAGCCGGGTTAACTCTGATAGGTCAAACCTTATTGACACCGGCCCGGCCGCAGAGCTCCGGTCGCGCCCGTGCGCCCACGTCAAAACACTTGTGAATATTTCACAAGGAAATCCCCCTCCCCCCACCGTGAGAGCTAAGCGCAACCGCGGCCGCCGGGCGCTTTTTCCCGAATCGATGCCAAATGAAAAAAGTCGCTAATTGGTCGGGATGTTAACATTTTGTCCCGGAACATTTTGCCGCATGTCACAAAGGCTTGTAACACTCCATCGTCAGATCAGAGCGGGTGCATCCGTCCCAGAGGAGCGCTGGTAACATGGCGTATTTGCCCGTATCAATAATGGAATGCAGGGGCTGAGGTTTTGTGCGGCCGCAAGTGGGCCCGTTGCATCCGGCCGGCAGTTTCATTTTATTCCGCGCCGGGTGCGGGACGCGGGGCGCGGTGGAGCGCAGAGCGGAGCGCGAGCGGTGGCGGCGGCGGGAGGGAGAACGGGCATTGCCGGGCGGTCAGACGGATGGGTGGGCGGAGAGGCAGGAGGTGGCAGCGCCGGTGCCAGCGGCGGCGACGGTGGGCGAAAGCGCTTGAAAACTGCCGGAGCCCCCCACGAGACGGTGATGTGCGAGGCCCCCACAACCCTGCAGATATACTGGTTTTTCACAACGGCAGGGGCTGAGGTGGATAGGACATTCCGGATACATTTGCGAGGGGTGATCTGCACCAGTTGAGGAGCTGAATAGAAGTTCTTTGAAGTAGCACATTGAATCTTTGTCCTTAATGTTTTGGCATTATTTTATTAATAATCACGATCAATTATGGTTCTTTTAACTAAACATTAATCCAAATGATGCACATGCTCTTACCTGATCCATAAACTCTAATCTTTCTTTCCGATTGATTGATTGTTTAGTGATTCCGGGATGTCAACTAATAGGGTCATTACTACCGTAAATGTAGTGCATGTTTTCTCTCTTGGGACGTGAAAGTGACCTTTCTCCCTCTGTATGGCGAGGTCTTGCGGCGACATATCGTCGACTAGCGGGTTTACCAAACCAGGTATCTCCTACCAGCAGGGCACCGCCCCATCCATGACAAGCGCTAAGCTCCCGACCAGTCTCTCGGCATGGGTGGTAGTGTAGTGCATGTTAGTGTAAGTGTGTGTGAGAGTGTGTGGCTGTGTGTGTAAGGAGTGAGGATATAACAAGGAAGACGAAGGTGAGATGGGCCCGCGAGCGGTTGGTGGCCCGTTTATTAGGGCACTGCTCCGTCATTCGCCTGGAGTTGATCAGAAAAAACACGAAACTACCGTACAAAGCACGAATTCTCCTCCAGTAACTGAATTTCACCTAGCTAACAAGCTACTGGCGAAACTCCTGCCACCGTCGGGACTCGAATCTAGAACCTCTCGGTCAGAGGGACTGCAGTGACATCAGTTCATGCCCTGAACCATCCCGTGGTCTTTCTTTCTGCGCTCAAACTCAGAAATTCGTCATAACTTCCAGCAATAATGCATATAAAAACAGTTAATGGGATTTTGATAAAGATTACTAGTCCTGTCACATAATACATTGAAAATATATTAGCTTATTTTTGTTCAAATAATTAAATTCGTACATAAACATTTTATAAACAAGTTATTGTTTTAAGATTTCTTTGATCCATTTACTGGAAATAATAAATACTCATAAACAATTTATGGCATTTCAAATATCTGTTTTTCAAAACATTAATTACTTCTATTTATAATTAAATGTATGCCAAGCTGATATGATTATAAGAGAAGTTTTTATAAGATAAGTCTCTAGCATATATTCGTTTGAAAGAGTTATTTAATTCGAGTGGTTTTTAGAAAACAAAGTAACAATTTACGTATTCCTTATATTTCTTTTATTATTCTAGTTATATAGTGACAAATAAAATCTATATTCCATAAATTAAAGTCATGTTAATCACAATCATACTATATGGTTGTTTCAAGAGCCTTGAAATAAATGTTTCAGAAATTACCTCTTATCTGGCCTTCTCCGCCTTCATCCTGGGAGCCCCAGACCGCTTTGACTGCCGCGCAGTTCCCCCGTCTGCGCAGATAGTCCTTCAACTAGGGCGGGAACAGAGGGCGGAAGGAGCGCGATCATTGACCGCGGCGCCAGGCGGACTGCGCTGCGAGGCGGCCCCACCCTCTCCCTCTCGAACCCACCGCCACCCCGCCCCCT
>BOPP01000020.1:3693354-3729898 GCA_017312745.1 Gryllus bimaculatus
ACGGGTTTGTGGCAGGAGAAGATGGCGAGGAGACGTGGAGTGGAGAGCTCGAGTTTGCGCTGTCAGAGTCCTGGAGTCGACTGAGAGGCGGAGCGCGCGCCAGACGGAAGATTAGAGATCGGCACAGGAAGAGAAAGTAAAATGCCGAAAATAAAAGAAGCAAAATCTACGATAGAAGATGGAAAACCCATGTTAAACTGAAATAAACAATGAAATAAATGGAAACTAATAGAAATAACTAAAATACAGATAAGTACAAGAAAGGATAAGAAAAAGCAAAAAAAAGCGCCGTTGCTCATCTAGGCCAAAAAATGTTGAAAATTCAGAATGTTTTGAGAAAATAGTCTAAATATAGTTTTGAAAAAACAATAGAACTAATGTATATCAAATTAAGTCATTATTATAACTCAAATAAGGTCGCTTTGTTAATTAAAGAACAAAGCGCGTTGAATTAGATTGTAGATAATACGTAGTTCTAAAAATATCAACACGCACAGAGGAGAAGCGATAGTACTAGCATGAAATTCCCAACGTAACGCCTGACCAATAGTAAGGAAAGGGACTTGGGAGGTGGCATGTGGGCGGTGGCTGTGGTGAGCGGGGCGGACCCCGAGGCCCCACAAGAAACGTCGGGATGGGACGAAAGGACGAAAGGTTGACGCGCGGAGGGCGGAAAGCGCGAGCAGAAAGACGAGTGACGATCCAACGGGCGCGAGGAGGTTTCGGTCGCGGGCTCGGGGCGAACTCTCCAGAAAGTGATGAATTGTCGCAACCAAGCAGATTGCTTCAAACTGCAGCTTCCAGAAACTGCTTTGCAATGATTTATTACACACGTATGCAAGCGGAAACAGGCTCTGGGGTCTCGAGCCGAGAAAGGCCTAGCAAGAACAGATGAAAAGAAAAGCTTCCGACTTCCCTGGTTCAAAGAAAAAAAAATAAATAAAAAGCAAGAAGGAAGCGAGAGACGGCGGGAAGGGGAGGGAAAGGGAGAGAAGTGGAGATATACACTGTAGTCTGTGCGACTAAATAAAATATGATGTGAAGGTTGTGCGTGGTGCGCTCGGGCGCTGGTGTCGAAGCCACGCGCTACGCGGCAATGCGCCCAGTGGCTCCGCCCCCACCCCCCACTCCCCACTCCCCACCCCCGCTTCCGCGCGCGGCGACAAGGAGGGAGGTATTTGATGCACGAGGAAAAAGTTGTAAGAGGTTCTGTGGACCGTGAGATAGGGAAGCGCAGTGAAAAGCAAGAGGGATCTGGGTTGCGCGAAGGGAGAGTGCCAGCAATTCGCTTTCGCTCATCCTTTGCGAGCACGAGCCGCTCACATTCACGCCGAATAATCGTCATTGGCGGATGGCCTTCCGGATGTGCTTCCAAATGCGTGAGCGTTGAACTGTCGGGATGTAATTCGTGACGTCCTTAGAGTAAAAAAATGAATAAGTTGTTTTCTTTTGAATGAATTGACACTTCCTTTACAAAAGTATCTCTTTAAGACGGAGTAATGAGACTTACATCTTGTTATATGAGTCAGAATGTAATAAGATTAAAGTATTAAAATGTATTTATCTTTCCTGGAGACTTGGTTTATGTCAGTCATGGGTAAATCGTGGTGACATTTATATCTAGAGTAGTCGTAAACGTTTAATATGTACTACCGCCTTTTTTCTTCTGTCAGAAAGTATTACCCCAAAGTATGTTGACATTAACTACTTGTTCTCTGTGTGAGAAAGGTTAGTTTTATGTTCTTCGATGCAAAAAACAATGTTTTTTATTGATAGCTTCATATAATGTTTCTTCTAGTGCGTTGCAAATTACTACATTGTACTAGGTAAGCAGTTAAGCACTTGTTTTCAATTTGCCTACTTTTTAAGTTATGTCTAAATTCAAGTATAAAATAATAACGCGTTTGATGTAATGGCGGTCATCGTATTCGCTAAAATGACAACCATTTGCTCAATCTGTCAATAACAATATTAGTGAAACATAAAATACTCTCTTATGATGTTGCATTACAATATAGAGAATTTCAGAGATTTACGTGTTGTCACTGTAGAAAAAACGTCAGTGATTTAAAAACTCAGATCAAGATTGATACTAGAGAATTTTCACTAAAGATTTTCTGGTAACTGACATTTTCCAGAAGAAAGTCCTTAATCAAGTCTTAAAATTGTAGATTATATACCCGTTTTTTGTCGTTAGTCGAGAAGTTCTTTTTTATTGTCAAGCACCAACGAAGATCGGAAAATATAGCTTCACTGCACTCCTTATAAATTATTAACTCATCAACTATATTCAAGATGGCGTAGTCCCGAGGAATATTTGTGTTATATTTTCTCTAGAGCAAGACGAGAATTGAAAATGTGAATAAACTCAATCTCCTGAAATAACTTGATTCTGAGATAATTAATTATCTTTTGATATTTAATCCCGAGGTTACTGCATAAATATTGTGAATTTTCATTACGAAGAAGAAAAAAAGATAACGAAACCGTTTACATTTACAAACACTATTCACATATGAACCTATGTTTTGAAGGTTCTTGTTTCATCGCCATTATTCACTAAAGCTGCATGTGATGTGAATATTTAGCACGTGTAAAGCGGCGGTAGCCATTTAAATATATTTTTGTGATTGTATTCTCTCCTTTTCTACACTTTTCTACACTCTCGCTACACTTTTATTACTGCTATGAGCATCACGTAATTATTTTAATAGTGACTAATGTTCTCTAGAAAAAGTTTTTAATTGCAACAAAGTTTCTTAATGATAACTCTAAATTTTAAAATTTGACCATATGAAATGGACTTTTCTGTATTTCGTTTTTTTAAGATGCATTTTCTTTTTTACAGGTAATAAACAATTTTGAGATTCATTGCATGTAAACGATACATATATGTCACTTTATATACGTCTCACTTGAAACATGAAGTCTCCGTGCAGTGCTCGTGGGCTGGGAAAGAAAAGTTGAGTTAACGGTCCGCTGCTTCGCTTCATCCTGGGCTCTGTGCTCCATTCGGACGCACAACGCGTACGGGCTAAACGATCCCACAGCGCAAGCACGAAGTTCTGCGCGCCCCCAGCAGGAAATGTTGATGGCTTTAGCGGTCTGAATTATTCGTAAGCAAGATAAAGAACGAGAGACTGGGATTTATAGATAGACAGCCGTGACGAATGGTACGTCCTGGGAATTAAATTATATTTTAAAGCGGATGGACTGGAGCTCTCGCGAATAATTCACGGAGATTTTTACTGGAAGGAGCGCGAATGCGCATCTCTCGCTTCGAAGGCGTTGACACAGCTAATCTTCAGCGTTCGACAGCTCAGGCCTTTTTGTTTCGGCGCAAAAAGTATGGAAAAACAGAGTATAATGTGATAAATAAATCAAAACGGAAAGTGAGTTCTGGAGAAATCGAAAATATCTGGAAAGCAAAAACGTGTAGACAGCGTAAGGAAGTCACGTTTGTATACGATCTAAATATAACTAAATATTTTTCTCAGAATCATTCCAGCGCATTAGTATTAAATTAAAATAAATTCCATTCTTATTGTAAAATAAAAGCATTTTTAAGGAAATATCCTTTAGTTTCTGTACATTGAGGTTAAGTTGCCTAACATTGCTCCAGCATTTATTTATCACAGTCTTTCACTAAGCAAGGAACATAAATGAATATTATGGTTTGCGTAAAACTAAAGAGATATCTATCTATCTATCTATCTATCTATCTATCTATCTATCTATCTATATATATATATATATATATATATATATATATATACATACATACATACATACATACATACATACATACATACATACATACATACATACATACATACATACATACCCGCCACGTCTCTCACCCTCTCTACATTCCGCTCAAAACAATACCGTCCCGCCCCTTCCAAAAACCGGTACATCCCACCCCGCTCCGCTCTCCTTCTCCCCAATATCTTCCGGTCATCACACCACTCGCTTCCATCTCGCCCTACTCCCTACCCCTCTCCCGAACAAGTTTCGTCTTCAGTTGTACGCCCCCTCTCTCTCTCTCTCTCTCTCTCTCTCTCTCTCTCTCTCTCTCTCCGATCAGTCTTAACTCACCGAGCCCCATCCTTTCTGATTTTCTCCTCTCTTCCCCTTCCCCTCCTTGCCCATAAGTACCCTGTCTCGTACTTCTCCGCTCTGAACCCTGATACAGGCCGCCCCTTGACCAGCCTTCTGTCTCTATCTGCTGTCACGCAGTCCTACAATACACGCGTGCTGCGCGGGTTGCGTCAATACAAATTTCGTAAACACATGCGGGCGGAAACATTTTAAATGGTAAACTCTCAATTTTGATTTCCGTCCGTCCAAAAAGTATACGTGTCAATGTAGTAATCACTGCAGTTTGCTGAAAAGATCTTTGATTCGAAATATAGGAACATTCAATATTTCAGAACATTTTATGAAACAAAAGTTCCTGGATTTTCGTATTATTTTTCATTGCAATTCGGTACTTATGAAAAATATTGTTCTTTTTAGAAACTTTATTCAATTTCTTTTACCATGATATTACCATAAACTGGAATATATTCTTTTCCTCTATTAGTGTTGGGAGAGATACTGGAATCCCATTTTGGAAAGTGCGTCGGAGGTAAGAAGTGGAAAATATCTCCCGGCGTGTATTTACCTTCCCCCGGCCAGAGTAATTAAAACTCTTGGGAATCAGCGATATTCTGGAGGGGACCTGCTTTTATATTTGATTTCAATTGAATTTTCATGAGGACAATAGTGTTTGCTTTCACTTTTTCCATACTTTTTGCGTTATTTGCATTTCTTCTTCAATTCTCCATTCTGGATCTCATTTAATTTACATTTTCTAACTTCGAGTGTTGTGTCCACTTTCCTCTCTCTTCTTTTGAAGACCTTCTCCCACCCTTTCAGAGTTCTCATTTTCCCGTATTCATATAACATAAATCATTAGATATATCTTTGTTTGAACACGTTCTGCAAAATTAGGTTTGGACATTCTTGTAGAAAGTTGAATATTCCATTGTTATCCATAATTTCACCGTTAAAAATAATTCAAAAGAGACTAACGTGGTTACGAGTAATGTTTGTGTATAAGTACATATCTGAATTACATGTATTCATTGTCTACATGTTTTGAAATAGTCATCGACGTTTTTCCATTTGATATTTCCCTATCATTATCTACGCCTTGTCATAGTCTAAACATTTTTTAATTTTTCGCAGAGGCGTTTCAATCAGTATTGCCAACGAAGGAGAAGTTGTAACTACTGCTATAACTACTAAGTATGTGGTGATTTTTTCATGGGTAAAATTTGAATTTCTCGACTTAATCTTCCTTATAATTAATCTTATTAAAACATAAGATAATCTACTTTAACTCTTGTATTTATGTATTTCATGATCATCTGCTTGTGTCTTATATGTTAATGGGAAATAGTATATATTACGAACAAGTTCAGTGTAGCAAACATTTTAATAATTGATCCTCACATAAAATGTCATCGTATAAATATTTCACATCAATTTTGTTGATATAAACCTACAGAACATGACTAATGCAACCTTCATTTTCTGTGATATCAATTTTCTACATGGATGAGTACTCATCGAACCATTTAGTATGAAATTATACAAATACCCTACCTACAAACAGGGGCTTAGAGTTTCATTTATCACTCACCTGAAACGAGTATTTTCGGAAGCTGTGCAATGGAAGTAGAAAGTGAATCTATAAAAGCGCAAAGATATCAATTAAATGATGGAGAAAGAAGCATTACATGAGCACGAACTAAATGTTTGCACTACGCATAGCTTTTTATGATCTTTTAGAACAAACAGTCTATCATTAAAAAAGCAAGGCTCATTGGTATCGATACGAATAGCGTCATAAAAAAGATAGAAAGAGAGAAAACAATTAGCTGGTTTTCACAACTGCATATTTAATCATGCGTTGTAAACATATAACCTAATAAATACGTTCAAATACCAACAATACGAAAAAGCCGAGGTTGTGTAGTAAGAAACGAACTGTGGTTGATCTCAGTGTCATCTGGACCTCGAACAGCCCATCTGCATGGCCGCGCAAAATTACGCAAGTGCTGGAAATCCCGAAGACTGCGTAGGCCGCGCCCCGACTGCCTCGCGCGAGCGGCGCGCTCTGGCGGGGGCTTTGACGAACTATAATTGATTGCGTTGCATCGACCGGGCGGTGAGGCGCGGCGTGGCGCGAGCGGCATGCGGAGGCGAGGCGTGGCGGGGCGCAGGGCGGGATGGGGGAGTGAGGCGGAGACCGCGCCACGGGTGGCTGCGAGCAGCCATGTTCCCGTCGCGAGGGGCGGGCGCCCGGCGGGCGGGACGCGGAGACGCGGCGCATAAGCCGCCGGCGTGGCCGCCGCCGCGGTGGGAAGCGACGCCGCTGACAGCCGGAGTGGCAGTGGGGTGAGACGTGTATGGGTTAGACACAATGGCATTGTAGGTGACGTAGGGGACATTTGCTTGATGTAATTATCTTTCTACATATTTCAGGGGTCAAAGTAAGCATTTTCAGATTTTTCAGTTAGCCCAACATTCTTTCTTATGTTGATCAGCGAATAATTATAAATGTGTTATTTGTATGTCATCGTTATAAACTACCTTTTCTTTTGCACGAAATTATTCATACTCAGGCATTTTACGTAAAAAATGACATATTAGCATTTTGCGGCACGAATGATTACATCACACTTTCAACCAATCGCAGCGAGATGATCCTGGAAAGTAGAGGCAAACTGAACTGTCAACCAGTTTTTCTCACACAGATATCAAATATTCAAGACGACATAAGAAAAAGTTAAATTTATAGTTCTTGCACAAAAAAAATAGCGTGTGAAACTCGTTTATAGTGCTGCTTAATTGCTTTGGTACAAATTTGAAAACTCGCCCGTGACATCGCTCGCTTTCAAAACCTGTACCCGTGCAATAAAGCTTAACATTATAAACTATTTGCATAAATTACCGACATTGAATTATTCACAAAAATTAATAAAAATATGATTGATTTGGAAATGTTATTGTAATTCTATGTATCATGTATGTCTTTCCCTATATTATTACTTTATTAGAAGACTTTATATTAAGACTTTTTACTTCCTAAGATGTGAATATAGTCGTGATCTGGGAAACGGCACATGTTTTAAATTATGTTTTTAGATTATCCTTAAACCTTTGTTGATGAAGCCTATTTATTTTTACATTATGTGTAATGTGAATTTCATTGTCAACTGAACCTGAATGAAATGAAGTTGAATGATTATTATTGACATTACTAATATCCAATGTGGGCAGAAATTTAAAAACAATTATGCAGCTTCCCGTTATGTGCAAAGTCGCAATATGTTAGATACACAGGAACTCGAAAAAATTCAAAAACAATTTCGGTTTCGACTTTAACTGAAAAATGCAAGTATTTGATTGCATTTTTCAATTTTTTCATTAAATTGCATTATTTCATACATTCTCCATATATTCTGCCCCTAACTAGTGAATTCTCATAGTCCCCTCTTTGCTTACAACACAGCTAACGTCCCACTACAGAGAGGTTCCAAAGTTAGCCCCATTAAATATTTCAAATTCACATCTTAATTATGGAACAGCAACATCTTTTATTATCTTGATATCAAAGAATGGTTAATATACTATTACTCTTTGAATGAGGTGTCTCTGACGCATTAAACTGTTTTAATATGTTTAAATATGTGTTGAGAATTTCTACTTATCCAGTTCTAAATTAAAAGTAACTTTAAAAGACTAGTTCTTTCATTCTCGGACGTTCATTACGTAAAAAATAATGAATTAAGAATCCAAATTAAATAATAAAAAATATAATAGTGTGTGTAGCAACTTATCTTGTTGGATGTTTTTTTCGGACCGTGGCCACTACCCACTCGGTATATGAGAACCAAATCCGAACGCTCCCAGAAGAGTTGTGAAGAGTACATTCTATCAGATGGTATTTTAAAGAAAATGAGTATATTTGCAAGCTCATATACTAGAATATGTTGCTCCATCCTGATATAAATTATTTTAAAATTTACCAATAATTGATATTATCCAACAAGAGGCACTATCGTATTGGCACATATTAGGCACTACACATACTTATCCAATGATATGATAATTATCTTATGGGATGGCGTCACTGACGATGACTATTTTCGTTTTAAGTGTTTCATGCCTTGCACCTCACATGTAAACAGCAGCGTGTAAGCGATACAATTTTTAGCGGCCCGTGCAATTTATCGCTCGGCTACTTGAACATATAGTTTGCACGGTCATCGCTTGGTCGCAGCGCTAAAAAGTCCAAACACACGATTAGAGAGAAATTTCTTGAAATCTTTTGGATAGTCCGCAAAAAAAATCATCCAGAGACGCGTCAAATGACTCCTAATTGGTCTCGAGTGATGGTTGGGAATGATTCTAACCGTGACTGGAAGACGGACGCAGGTTACTCGAATACTATATAGGACGTTATTAAAGCAATCGTGAATACTATTTATTGTTGTTTTTGGAATATTTTATTTATTTCGGAATTATACGAGAGTACTTTATTTGTTAGTTTTAGACAGTGCGCCTTCTTATTTTTGAAAAACTATTCGATGTGATATTTTGCTGCTTCAGGGCACTAGAAGTATATGAATGTTAATATTGTGTATGTTCATTGACCTCTGAAAGCCTTTTTACAAAGTTTCCTGTTAATAAATATACTTTTTGTCAAGAAATTTAATTTTCGATGGTAGAAATTTTATGTTCGTCCTGAAATAGTCATTTTCTTGAAATATAAAACTAACATTATTTGCACTGAGTACATTCATAAAAAACTTATAGATGGAATAAATTAGTTCGAATACTATTGAAATTTTTTCCCTAAATGTGTAATAATTCACCACTACTGCGAAAATAATATCGACATTTTTATCTTTATTAAATTAAAATATTTGTAATAATTCTTTGAGTTTTGAACATACTGTACTTAAAAATTGCAGTGTTCCCATTCCGAAGTTCAATGAGAAATCTTTGATGTGAGATATCTATTATTTCACATTCCTATAATTCTAAAAATTTCATGTTGAGATAGATTTCTTTAAAACAGCAGATGTATGTCATTGCGTTGATGATAGCCAATGTAATGATACCCCGTTCTGAAATGTTTCCTCCTGTAGAAGATTCGGTCGGATATCGCTCCTACAAAGGAGAACGCACTGCGAAGCTTCGCTGGCTGCGCCGTCATCGACGTCGGCGCCCGACCTGTAAATCAGACGGATGAGCGGCGGAGGCGGAGGCAGAGGCGGAGGCAGAGGCGGAGGCGGTCGCGTATCTGCGCGGGCTATAACTCATAGCCGTTGCGACGCCCGCGGCGAGACGGGCGCATGACGCTGCCGCCTCCCCAATCCCCTGCCCCCTCCCGCTCTGCTCGCGACGCGTACGCGCTCGCCCTCGCCCCTCGCCCCCTTCCCCACCCGCCGTCGCCGCTCTGCACTCGCTTCCACCCACGAGCTCTCCCTTGCGGCTGCAGCTCAAGCGGAGTGCTGCTGTTCGTCTCGCGGTCACTTTGTCCCCACTTGCCACTCGTATTACCGCTTGGTGTTCGTTTTCTCAGATGAGCCTTTCGTTTTTTATTTCTCTGTTTTCTCTCCTTCTCAACCTTTTGCTGCCCATCTTCTATCCCACATATCGCTGCTCGATCCTCATATCTCCCCTCTTCCCGACTACCGTTTCTAGCGTCTTTTTCTCCCTCGCCTCTTTTAACCCGGCGCCTCCCACACCCTCACGCCCGCATCTGTCCACGCCATCGTCCACCACCTCCTCTCCTCCTCCTCACCCCGCGCCTCGCAGCCCGCGCGCTCCCGTTCCCTCTCCGTGGCCGAGATTTACACAGTCACCTGGATGCGCGTCACTGCTGACTGTGATAAATGCGCCAGGGCCGCCGCGACGAGCGCGCCCGCTCGCTCGCCTGCCCCGCGCCTTCCGCCCCGACCCCACCCCCTGCTCTCACCCCCTGCTCCCGCCGCAGCCCGGGGCAGAGCACGGCGAGGGCCGACAGGCCGCACGAGGCGACAGTGCGTGGGCGGCGCCGCCTGGCTGAGCAGCGCGCGAATGCGCCGGGGATTCCCCCAGCAGCGGCGGCGCTGCGGTCGCGTCGCGGTTTGCAGACTGTGCACGCGCCGGAGGAAACAGAACGCCGTTCAAATCTCAGTCACGCTAGCCAGACAAATGTCTAGGAATTTGGACACGCCACAATCAAGACGTCTCCCAATTTGGGAGGTTGTTTTATTTTTTAACTACTGCGTTACAGTTAGGAGTGCTGCTGGTATTTAAATCAGCAATTTATAATTTGTATCATACTGTTATTGCCCAAATACTTTGAAATGTATTATATTTGTATGATTATAGCAAAACACATTGACCAATAAAAAATTGTAAAGATTTGGTGATGACCTGCGTATATAAAAAGCTGCTAAACAAAATCACACAAAATATTTTTTCCAGAAAGTAGCACAGGAACTGAGGAAGAAAAAATAAATTACCTTTGTATAACACTGCAATAAATTAAATACTTCAACGAAAACAGTCTCCACGAATACTACAATACGAATAGCGTATAGTTAGTACATGGTACAGAGTAAACTAGCATATAGCACATTTCTTTACACATTAAGGGTATCAAAAAGTGATGTTCCTTTACGGAACTTGTGAATATCAAATATTTAATCACAGGCTGCTTTTTCCTTGAGATCTTGCTTTCGCAAGACGTCAGCTGCGTCGTAAACGGAGAAGCACTGAATGTGAGAATAGGGGGAATAACACAATCAAATATCTGCAATTTTTAAGTCAAAATTGAAAATGTTTAATTAAGATTGGACTTTTCCGAATTGCTGGATATCAAACTAAGCGATTGACACCTTTCACATGGCTGAAAGCTTCTTGGTTTCCTTTCAATATCTGTGTCAACGAGAAATTAGTATTAACGATTATTATTGTGGTAACATAATGTGGCTATTATTTAATAATAGTAATAATAACAATAATAATTATTATAATAATAGGTAATTTATTTATACGGTATTCTTCTTTCAAAATAAGAGCAAATAATGAAAATGAGATCGTAAATTAGTACATAATTTTACAACCATTAAATTATCTCAGCCTGAAATTAAAATTGTTTAGAAGTAACTAAGAAAGAAAGAAATACGCATTGCACGGTAAAATTACTATATCAAATCTGTTTTCTCTTGTCTTGTAATGTTTTGATATTCCAATGCTTTGGGCAAATTTTTTATTGTACTTAATGAAGATTTTTACTTCTTATACTTTTAATGTTGTGTAGTATTTATTAGTGAGTTGTGTCGGTGATAATCTCAAATACACAGCATAAATATAAATTATATGCAGTGTCCGAATGTTCATATGTTTGCACAGGTAAAACAGGACGTGTAATGTGCATGTATGAATATTAACGTACATTATAAATGGAAAATGTATGGCAGCGCTCTCCATTATTTATCTCTCCTGCTAAATCTCAGTATGCACAAATCATGAATCTTCCTAAACTAAATATATATTTACAGGACGTTCCCCAACCACTTTCTAAGATCACAGTTGTAGTTCCTGGGATGACAAATAAAACCGTGTCTTTAGATTGCAATTCAACATCGGATAATGAGGTATTTGGTAATAATAAAATGCGTTTTGATATTGTACCATATCTTTAATATTCCCTTTGGCTCATTAGGTTGATTAAATTAATATGTTATAGTGAATGCATTATTGTTATATTATTAAAAGCTTCAACTTTGCGAAGGGAAGATAGAAAACTTTTCGAGTTCAGAGATTAGGTGTTTTAAATGCAAATATTTGTAAGTGTATAAACGTAATTTCTAGAAATAATTTCGGACCTGTGTCCTTCCTCAAAATATTTTAAATCTTTGTAAATATACGAATACCTATGTTATTCATTATGTTTTTAATTAAGATAGCATAATCTCGGCTGTAGTCCATTGTAATATACAAACACAGATATTGCTTAATATAAAACGTTTCAAATATATTTAAAACATGTCTTTTTTACTTTTTGGTCACTATGAATATTTATGGCAATGTTCCAGAATTTCTAAACCTCACTTATTTCATTACTTTTGGAGAGAAATTACTGAAAGAATGTTTTGAGTTTTGCAATTTTCCGAATAATGCATTATTGTACTTTTCTGCTGACCTTCATTTCATTTGATTCTTTTTGTAGCATTTTAGCTAGTCTGTGTATTTAAGACACCAAAGTTTTACGTTTATAAAAAATAAGCTTTCTTCTCAATTGAATGTCCTGCTTATTGCTTTAAATGTGATAGTGGTTCTCAGGTGTGTTTATCCCTTTCTACTAGTAATAGATTTTAGAGTATAAATAATACATTTTAGTGATATCATAAAATTAATAGAATAAACAATTAATAGACATCAATTGTTCGTTTTTTGATGGCATGATGTTTTATGGTAGTTTCAAACGATCTATGTAAAGTGGTTGGCGTATCGTCACCTGCGGCGAGCGTAAGGACAGCGAAGCAAAGATAGTGTTTTTTTTAATTCGAAGATCAATAAATGTGTATAACCACGGTATTCAGCGATTTCTGACACGTGTGTATCTTTTCAAAACATTTTTATGGGTTTCCTACTGTAGATTGCTTCAACATCCATATACTTGAAGATATTTTGGAAACTATAAAACATTTGTTACATTTTCAGAAACATTTAAATCACTCTCGTTCCCTTAGCCTTAGTGAATAAGTAGTGAACGACATTCCACAATATTTTTACTATTTTCGATATTATGTATAGAGTGCATATGTTCGAGTTGTACTTTTCTCCTGTAAGTTTTGTATTTTTTTGTGCGACTTAATCGCACGAGATCAGCTAGTGATGATTTAATACTCTTATTAAATATTAAGTATTAATACAATAATGGTAATTTGGTATTTTTTAAAATATTTGTAGATTAAAATAACTGTAAAACTACAATTCACGAAATACGTAATTAGATTTACCAAAACTTTTATGAATTTTTTGCCTAACTTGATCACTGGACTAAAATACCAAACTTTGGGCGACATTTCTTGTATAAGTATTCGTATTGCAAGTGTATGTGATTTGAAAAACTTTTAGCACCAGCACATTATTCCTTCAGTTTCAAAATGAAATCATATTTGATGTTTGTTTGTCGTATCTGGTTATAGATCTGTTGCGATGTACACAACTACAGAATGTGAATTGTGCATTCTTTGGTCAGTTTAGGAAATAGAAATGTGGTCGCTTATATCATGAACAATATTCATTCTGCAGATTGCCGAGCCAAAATATATTGGAAGAAATCCTTCGAGTATTTTTATTGTGAAATCCTTTCCAATATATTCTGCAATTTATATTTGTCAAGATAGAATAATTCATGACAACAAATAATTACAACGTGCTAAATCCTATTTAATACGAATTAAAAACATGTCTACTGGAGAGATAAGTACTTACTAAGTATGAGTAGTAAGCTGACTCTACCTGCGCTACCAGAGCCGCCCCCCCCGCCCTGACCTCCCACCCCTCCCCCTCATTACAGCCGCCCCCGCCCCGCCCCTCCAGGTGCACGCTCCCCCCTTCGCCTCGCCTCTTTGTCGCTTCCCTCAATCTCGACATTCACCACCGCCAATTCCTCAGCAGCTGGAGTCCCCTCATCCTACAGTTTGGTCTCGCTCCCGCCGCCACCCCCGCCGTCCACGTTGTCAACGCCGTCGTGTCCGCCGTGGCTGTGGCCGGCGTCGCAGATAGCCACGTCGCGAGCGGCGATAAGCTTCTTCCGTGCACTCGCACTCGTTAGTGCTGTAATGAATCTTTGCGCCTCGCATGTGTCTGCGTGTGATTTATGAAGGGCCACTCGCTCGCTTCCTCGCGAGTGCTAGACGCGGCGATAAAACGCGCGTGAGCGATGACTCCACCATGCCTTTGCACGCGGTGCACCTCATCCTCGGCCTTTGCCTCTGCTGGCGTTTAAATCTGCACGAAGTAGCGTCTTCAGGTTGCCGGGCAGCTAAAGTACCATACTTTGCATATAGTAGAGAAGTGAATCGTCGAGTTATTCGAGAATAACCTAGCTTCAGAGACCGGAAAATTGTTGGTTCGAGTTTCGAAGGTGACGGATTTCAGTCATAAATTATATTAATTGTATGTCACTTTCTAGATTATAATAAAGGGGACCACATATTTTGGTCAGATATTTTTATGATTTTTTCCGACAAATTCCGGGAGTATGTCGGGTCAGAATCTTAAAGAATTGGCCACGGTCCTTATATAATCTTTTCTTCTGCATTCTCTCCCAAAACGCATTCTTAAGGGGAGGCGATGTCTCTGATCTCCTCTCCCCGAATGGTAGAGAGAGAGGGAGAAAAAGAAAGAGAGAGAGATGGGGAAAAAGAAAGAGAGAGAGATGGGGAAAAAGAAAGAGAGAGAGATGGGGAAAATAAAGAGAGAGAGATGGGGAAAAAGAAAGAGAGAGAGATGGGGAAAAAGAAAGAGAGAGAGAGATGGGGAAAAAGAAAGAGAGAGAGAGATGGGGAAAAGAAAGAGAGAGAGAGATGGGGAAAAAATGAAGTAGTGTGAGAAGCACATGCGTGTTCACTTTGTTTGGTAGGTGGTGCCTGTATACAACGTGATACGCACAATTGCCTCAAAAACTCCCACGCATTTGACGAGTACCCTCTCACGCAAAAAGGTAATATTTCATTTGAAGCACACCTACCATCGCAACAAAATTTCACACGTTGTACCTAATCGAGCACGTGATATTTGGAGCATAATCTGGCAAATAAAGCAGTTTTTAATTTATTTGCTCCGTAAGTAGTATTGCTAACTGTATCTTACGTTTTTGTCAACAAATATGAGCTCAAATCCGTATTTTATCAATACTATTTGTTTCAGTAGCTGTGGTTTAAATAATTATTAGTCAGTTAGAACAGTGGTTTTATATTTTTAACCCTGAAATATTTGTTTCATTTATCTAAAGTTATTTCACATACTAGACAGATTTAAATTTAAACACGATACATTTTGTCTCGCATTTTTTTAAAGAATGCATATTTAAACTACACAGAATTCGTTGGTTCTTTCTTCCTTCAAATTCCGCGTATAAAGCAACACCTACAATACCCAGCATTCTATTTGGGCGCTTTGACACCTCCTAAGAACATGATCATTCTTGCAACTGCTCTCACAGAAGATACCGACCGTCGCGTCCGGTTTCACGCAGAATAGGCTGCGTCGCGTCGCAGATAAATTGAGAGAACAGCGGCAAAGGCGCGGGTACGGCGGTACAGTTAAGTTGTCAGGCAGCGCCGCTAGGTAGCGGGCCTGTCCACGGCGGGTGTTTATTTGCGGCCGAGATGGGCCGCTTGAAGTATTGTGTTGTAGCGGCGGGGGGGTGGTGGCGGCGGAGGTGGTGGCGATGCCGCTCTCCCGAGCCTCTGCCGCGCCTGGATATTGGAGAAACTTCCATCCCGGGACACTGGTAAACAATAGGAGCGGCCGCGAGGGAGGGGCGGCGAGCGAGGGTGCGGGCGCGAGGCGGGGGCGGCGGCAGGGAGGGAGGTATGGACCAGCGGGGAGGCGGGCAGATGGGGAGGCAGCAACTGGAGCAGGACCAGGCAGAAAAGTACGGAGGAAGACGAGGCTTAGCGAAGATCGACGTCTGACCATCTGGAGCAAGAACTCGCGGGGAGGGGAGAGCCGGAGATTGAGAGAAAAGGCAGGGTTGTTGAGGAAGATGGGGGACGGGTTGAGAGAGAAAAGAAAAGCCCCCCTGCGAGGAGAAGAGCACGAAACAAAAAAACGATGGTTGATATAAGAAAGATACTTACGGTGTCTAGAAGCGTACTTGCAGTCTAGTCGAAAGAAGGACTTTGTCCAAGGGAGTGGTGCAACGCTTGTGGGTGCAGCCGTAACGCTAACTCTTCTGGAGGCCAAAGTGCCTCATCATTTTTGCATCATAGCAAGCGTATGCTAATCCAAGGGCCTCGTATCACGTTGCATTAACCGTCTCGAAAAACTGGGACCCGGCAAAATACTACGGAGCTTCGTGGACTTAGAGAGAAATTCACTTTTGCATTTTTTATTAAAATAGAAAATATTGCGAAATGTACAATGCTTTAAAATTACTCATTTGAAATGTCAGTTTTCTTAGTGCATCATTTGCGTTTGCTGAAACTAAAAAGAATATTTTCTTTAAGGCTTCAACCATTATATTATCTTTTAATCATCCGTACCGTCTGTATCCGCGAATAGCTTTTATGGTGTGCAGGAAGAGGGGGTGGAAGATGATAAACCGGCAAAGATGGCTCAGGGAATCAACTGAAGTCACTGCAGTGCCTCGGGCCGGGAGTCCCTGTAGTGGTGCGGTGGCTGTACGTTCGACACTAGCTTGTCAGCTAAGTCGGATTCATTTGCTGCCTGGAGCAGAATTCTGGTGGCCGGCTGCTCTGATCGGTAGTCTCCCGGGGTTTCTCCGATCAACCGCAGACGATTATCGGAGCAGTACTCTAATTAACGGGCCCCGGGCCGTATGGGCGTTTTCCTTCCTTTGTTTTAGCCTATCCTCACCCCTTACTTACACTTACTTTCACTCACATGGTCTACACTAATACACACGACGGGAAATCAGTAGGGAGCTCAGAGCTTCTCCCGGCTGGGCTGTGCCTTGCTGGTGGATATTTCCGAAATTCTGAGAAGCCGTCGTAGGTCGGCGCCGGACCTCGCCATCCATCGTAGGAAGATCACTGCCACTTCCCGCGATCAAACATGCGCTTTATTTGTGAGATTAATGACTTAAGCAGTTGACGCGCCCGAAATCATTAATCAATCAATTGAAGATGATAAATATTTGTACACGTAGGCTTCCGCGGCTCGAGTTCATGACTTCTAGGCTGCCCGGGAAACGCCGCGTCGTTGGCAGAGAGACCGACGTTTCGCCTGTCATATCGCAGACTTCTTCAGGGAAGTGACAAAAGGTATTTTACAATAGATAGTTATTATTCACGGCGTCACCCGGACATCCTAGAAGTGATGATAAATAATATCCAGTGAACATGATGTGGAATTTCATATAACTAGGATGCACATGTGTCATTTTCCCACGATTGCTTTATGCATTGTCATACGAGTTGGGTTGGTGAGCAAAATATATTTGACTGGGTCATAAATGGACTTGCTGAACACAAGTGCATGAAGAATTACCGGAGAATTATCGGAGGAAATTTCATGAGTGACTTCTTTAGAGTACATGAAATATCTGACATGTTCATTGGCACGTGAACATCTTTGACTTCCTACTTACATGTTCTAGAAGTTAGTAACATTTATTCTAAAATACCTGTGTATTTCATATTCGTAATCAATAAATATATTTGTATAATATTTTCAAAGGAAAGGTAATAATATACGATGGTTCTGTTTAATACGATTCATGAATATAGCATTTTCTTCTTCTTCTTCTTCTTCTTCTTCTTCTTCTTCTTCTTCTTCTTCTTCTTCTTATTATTATTATTATTATTATTATTATTATTATTATATCTACGAGTAAACTTCTTATTTCTGGGAGAAGTCAGAATAGCCGGTATTATTGAAATACATTTTTATATATTTAATATTGTTACTATTCGTTTATTTTATTCTTAGAAGAATGTAACCAAAAAAGAAGGAAGATTATCCACCCTTAAAAAACATTTTCAGCAAAAACATAAAGTCATGCATTTGGGGTAAAAAACGTAATATGCAATAATATGTAGAACTCGTTTGCATAATTATACTTTTTAATGTGGTATGCACTTAAATACCTAGAGAATGCAATTGATATGCTCGTCGTCGCTGACACACTTGGGCCGTGTGAGACGCCGCATGGCTGTACGGCACGGCCTCCCGGGCCCACTGTCCAGCGTGCCTCCGCCCCTTCCGTGCGGCCTACGCGCGTCGCCATTCGCTCCGGACGCTGCGGGCCGCTCGTTGTAATCGCGTTTCGAGTGTATACGTGCGGCTTTGATCACGCCAGCATATTCTCAATAGCCACTCCTCCCTCCGCTGCCGCAGCCGCGTTGCAGCGGCCAGCCGGCCGGCGCAGTGACGACGATGGCGGCGGCGGCGGGACCGCGCGGGGGCGGCGTAGGCCGGGGCGGCGGCGGCGGCGGTGGCCACCGCCTGTGTGGACGAGGACCGGCCCGCTGGCTTTCGAGTTCACAGTTTGTAAGGCGCGTTTGATGTCGCCGCCGGCGTATGGGGGCTCCGTCCTACAGCTCCACAGCCCCGCCACCGCTACCGACTCCCCGCCGTGAGTGCAACGGCGGTCGCGGAGCGGGCGTGCGGAGGTTCGATGCTTGTAGCGAATAGATAGTACTGCCTCATTACGTGAGCGTCTATTCGAAGTACGTCCTTCAGTCCGTCTATCCGTCTGTTCATCTTCCACTCGTCTCCTACGGCGATCCGTATTTCACTGCGCTCCTTCCCAGGCGCTGCGCTTCAAGCCCCATCCCGCTGCGCCGACCCTTCCTCCCGGCCCGTAACGCCGTTCCCCCTTCCAGCCGCCGCTGTCTCTGCCGCCACCCCCGCCCGCTCGGCTGGTCCTGTGACATCCCCTTGGGTATCTCGCGGTTGGAGCCAGGCTCCGATAAGGCACAGTGGGTTAATTACCCCAGCTTTGTCGGGCTGCTTCTTGTTTCTCTCTTAGACCTCTCCTATGCCGCGCCTCTCTCTCTCCCCCCTCTCCCCCTCCCTCTCTCTCTCTCTCTCTCGCACTCCTGTGTTGGTTCGCTTGCTCTCTGGCTTTCCTTACCAGTGGCCGTTTCTCTAACGCTGGGCGAGCTTGATGTACGTAACACTTAGGCCCTTAAACCAAACCTTACATCCTTCCTTTCTCTTTATAACTGCTCACTCCCCCCTCCACCATCTCTCTCTTTTACCCCCTACTTCTCTGTTCAACTTTTCGCCCAACCCTTCCTCCACTCTCAAGACCCACGCCTCCCTCCTAATTCCTCTTGTGTCCCCGCATAGGGTAACCGCCACTTGATCAATGTAACTATACAATGGTTAAGACAAATGCGATATTGAGGTATTATGCAGCGCGGCGGCCGGCCGGGCAACTTCGGAGGCGGCGGCGCCGGGCGCGCGCTGCGGAGGGGCATTGTGGGGCGTGACGCGCCTTCGTGCGCCCTTTGCTGGCTTCGGGCCTGGGCCGTGTAGCGACTTGTTCGCTCGCAGACACCGCCGTCGCCTTCGCGTTCTCAGAACGCCGCGCCCGCCCTCTCCCCTCTCATTGTGCGTCCAGCTGCCCTCCTCTCGCGCACCTTTGAGCTTGATCATGACGCAGATCATTTTTTTCTGTCTTGTGGGAGTTTTCAAGTACTTTTTTCTACCTCCCCTCGGCGGTGAGAGCACGAATGACCAAGTTTTTTTCCGAGTATATTACATCTCGAATGTTAAGAGAATATCCCGGGTTTTACGAATTATTGACATTCATGGCTGTCCTAGAGGAGACTTTAAAAGCACACGTAAAGGGCATCCTAGCATAATTTTCTTATTTTTTTAAAATTTGTTTTTGGTGTATGATAGTATGTAAATCAGGGCTGGAAGAAGATGATCACGAATTAACGAAACCATTTTTTTTGTGAAACTTGCTGCAACTAGTATATGTGTCAGTTTTAAGTTTGTAAGTTCTCGGTAAATAATTTTGTAGTTGTTCTACATTATTAGTGTTTAAATTAATAATAATATAGTTAGACTGGATTAAAATCATTTTCTACTTTTAAATATATATGTTCACTATTGTTATACTCAAATAGTTGTATTGTTTGAAATAATTTTTTTAACAGTTATTTCATTCACAAACGAATTATATACTGTTAATACAAATTACATTTACGTATATCCATACTTGGAGTATTTTTCAAAGGCTTTTGTTGCATTGTAAAGAGGCTTTTAAAAATATTCCAAATTTAGATTGAAATAACATGTAATTTGTGGGTGTATCTAGTTTTAAAAAATTATCAAACTATAAAATTCAATATTCCGATTAAATTCAACCGAACTTGTTTTTTTTCGTTTTATATGAGTGCTACCACATTTACCGACGATTTACAGACCAATTATCCTTAAAACAAATTGTTCACTAAACAATGTGTTCACTAAAGTGCATCGTAAAAAATGACTGTTCCTTGATATAATTTTAGTTTAAAATAGTGCACTAAGAAATGTAGTGAAAATGAAAATAGAAAATATAAATTTTTGAAACGCATCGGTCTACTTGCAGTTGCAGTGTTTTGGCAGCTGGCAGTAAACTACATTTAAAGTATCCGAAGCGATGTAGAGATGAAGTTACTCTAGATGGAAACTTCGTGTAGCGCTCTCCGCGTGGATTCCTTGAATTGATGACGCCGCCGAACATCGATTGAGTTCCATGATTGATGC
Organism: Gryllus bimaculatus; assembly: GCA_017312745.1. Classification (NCBI taxonomy): domain Eukaryota; kingdom Metazoa; phylum Arthropoda; class Insecta; order Orthoptera; family Gryllidae; genus Gryllus; species Gryllus bimaculatus. Next base: position 3,713,875 of record BOPP01000020.1, read on the forward strand.
TGGGCGCCTCGGCGGCGCACTTGACCCAAAGGCCGGCGATGGGTCTCGGTCCAAGAGCGCCTCCCTCTCCCCTCCTTTTCCCCGCCCGCCCGCCCGCCCGCCCCGCCCCACCCGCTCCGCGCTGGCAGCGCTCGCTCCGGAGCGCCGAAACGCATCGCCGGCCTTATTTCAAGCGATCGTCGTCTGCGGCGCCAAATTGAATCGAAACTTTGTTAAAGCGCGGGACAAGGAAAAACGACCAGGCAGCGCCTTGATGAGGCTGATTGCCTGACCCCACGGAACCCGCCCCGCCGCGGCCTCACCCGTCGCCCATTCCTGCCTCTCCACCCCCTGTTGTGATCGCTAAACCGACCCACACCACCCCAACTGCTTCCCCGCGTTCTACGTCACGCACTCGTCCTGCCCTTTCCATCGCCCTCGCTTTTTCTACCGATCACGCCAGTTTCGCTACGTTCATCGTTTCTGCCCTCGCTACTCTCGATATTACCGCTTCCCTCTTCTCTCCCCCGCCTTCTCCATATCCTGCCACCTTCTCCATTCCCGTCAACCTCTCCATCCACGCTATTCTATCTTTCCTCACTTTCTCCACCCCTGCCAACTTCTGCGTATCCGCTACCTTCCACCACCCCGCCCAACAAATTAGTCCATCCCAACAAGCCGCCATTCCCCCTATCAATGACGCAACCATCGCCATCGCCCCAGACGAAAATCACCCGCCCCAATGTTCCCCTCACCCTCGCCGCCATTTTCGGCAGCGCCGCCTCATCACCTGTAATCTCGGAGTAACCGGCCGCGCACCGGTTAACCTCGTTGCGTTTGCAATCGATCAACCGCCGTGACTCGCCCCTCCACCGGAACATGACACCGGCGCCCACCTCCCGCGCCCGCCTCGTCTTGCCTTGCCAGCAGTCGCTGCTGCTGCTGTTGCTCTTGCCACAAATCAGGCAGCCGCGCTCCCTTCCACCCTGGCCATCGTTGCGGTAATTTGACAATGGCACTTGTGATTGATATATGGTCGTTGCAAAGTTTGGAAGGCAAGTAGATGAAATTTAGATATCTATTTGAGAATTTATCGAAGTACTTATTCCGTGTTCAACATTCCATATCCCGTAATGTGTGTAAACGAGAAGTTACTTTTTTCACGAGTTAAAAATAAAATTAATTCAATGATCATTTACAACTATTACTTCCACTTACAGATGACACATGAAATTGAAACATACCCTCCAAAAGACATTCTTACTAATCATGTGTATATGACATTGAATTCGTCTTCTAATTAATTTGAATTTAAAGGAATGTAACTTTTATGTTTCTATATGGTCTCATTGTGCTCATTACTGATATTAGTTTTAGAGTAATCATAGACTCACCTAAGAGATTTTCATTCATCATCTTAGATGTCCCATTGTACTAATAACTTAGATTATCTTCTCAGTAACATAATTTATCCTTATCGCGCTGTTTGAAATTTTGAAAATTCTTTCACTCATATGTAATTCTTTAAAAAATATTGTGTTTGAATGTGCATATACCTCTGTGTGTCCAATTATTTAGTTAACTTTCTTTGTACTTTCATTTGTAATAATCAATATCCGTTTAATTTTAATTTTATCATTGATATTTTATTTGAACATAGTTATTAAATGTATCTATCCAATGAAATGTTGCTTCGTCAGATTGCAAAAATCGTTGGAGTGGGGATTTCTTACATTTATTTTTTGAAAGATTATGTTTTTTTTCAGGTGTCTTGAGACTTCTTTGAACTGGTTTATATTTAACAAACTCGAAGACTATCTTCGTTAAAATGTAAAACATATTTTCTATATTTGCTGGAGAAATATTTTATGCTTGTTAAAAAACATTCACAAATCGTTAATAAGTAAGTTTAAAATATTTGGTCCCTTGTAATTGTCTCCAAAAAGCTTTATAAAATTGACTGGTATTGTTGACCAATCAAGAAACTATTTATATTCATTATCATTATAATTTAGTACTCGCTGTACATATAAAACGAAAAGCAAAAATTAAAGTTTACTCTCTTTATAGGAATTCATGGGCGCAAAACACTGTATGTACATTACAGTTAAATTGGAAATTAACCACCTGAGGAATATTAAAGACACAGCATAAGAAATACACAGAATGTTCATCGACATACACAGACATTTGTGATCATAGAAGTTTGCAAATTTTGGTACATTTGGATTACAGTGAGCAACAATGACATTGTCGCAACTTAAACACTATATAATCATATATTTCGCTGGAAATATATTTCCATTATATTAATAGTATTTCCATCATATTGATATATACTATATTTACCTACACAAAGTTATAAAATCATGATTATCCTGACAATATAAGTTAAACAGGCAGTCTAGAATAATAACACAAAATTATAAAATTATATATTATTATATACCAGTAACTTGGTAAACATTAGTGGTGGTGTGCTTCTTAACCTGTGTCAGTTTGTGCACTGTTTTCTGAGGGGAGAGGAGAAGGGCAGTTTAAATGGATACTTAAAAGAGAGGTATGTTTTTAGTTGGTTTGGTTATTGGGGCAGTGGATTGTGGGAAATATTTACTAATTTTAAAATTTTAATGTATTTGAGAATATTTAATTTTGGGCCTCTGTTTTCCACAAGCAATATTTTAAATTTTGTGTTGCGGTAAAATGAATGTTTATCCCCAAGGAGATGAAAGGCAAAAGTAGAGAGCTCTTGGTATAATTACAAATGCTCTTGTTGAGAGCTCTGTTTGCACCATATAAAAACGAGACGAACATGTATATTACGTAAAATTGAATTGACGCATTAATAGTTTCATCTTGATGACCTTACCATTCTTCACCGAACAGTTGAGCTTCTGGCTTAAAGTTGGGATCCAGTATGAAGCAATTTTTCCTTTTGAAGGAATGATGTTACTTTTTCTCCGCAAACTAAAGCATACGGAGGAAAAGTATTGGAATCACCTCAACAACACGATTTTTGATCTTTTACTAAAAGAATGAGACTTCTTTTATCAAATAGACTTAGCCAAGACATTGCCAAGAAACAGATTGCACCTTGTTTCAAAAAAGAGCATACAAGTTCTGCTCCAGAAAGTGGCTGGCGCCTTGAACAGGTGTCTGAGAAATTTTACTGTGCTTCGTTTCAATGGCGTCTCGGAGAGCCATATCTACGTTCCGCCTGCCGGTGCCTCGCCACACCCTTGCAGCGCGCTACGATACATGTTGCAAAGAAGCTGCAATACAATATATATTTATGTACCACCGTAAAACCTCTCCTTGAAAAGACCTAACGTGTCCCGCTGCCACTGTGAAAGATTTTACATTCAAAATGTTCTTTATGGGTGAGTTGGAATACCAAGAACCTATTCTTCGGCCGTGGAACATTAAATTTTATGTAAAGATGAACAGGTGGTCTGTATTGTAGGCGATGCCTTTTTGCCGTGTATCTGTTCCAGTATATTTTTTGCTTTCCCTTGTAAAAGAGTGGAGACTAAAATGCCTTTTCTTTCTTGTTGCAGGTGAGTTACCGTATTTTTTTCACTGATCGTTGATTTTTCCGGAAATGGTATGTAAGAAAATAGTTACCGTAAATTTTCCGCATGATTGTTTCATTTTCATGTAAAAATGGAGAGGAGTAAAAGATGTTTCAGAATATACTTGATTATCTACGTTTAGAATGTCAACATCTGATTGATAGTAACTATTCAAAAATATAAAAATGTAGATTAGCAGTTCGTTGAATACTCGTAGACGAATCCTGATTGCAGTTATATTTGGCATTGTTTAGACAATAAAACGTGACATATGGTACCAATGATAGGATTTTTAAGTTCTTAAAGCAATTACGTTATTTGCAAACTTTCAAATATTTGTCAGTGAATGTATCATGAATGAACCAGTGCATGAATTTTGAAATGGCTAATGTAAGTGAGCCTTGTGCGACCGTGAAGACTAAAATTAGCATTTCAGAGACGCAACGTTCTCGAACGTGGGTAGTCATTTCTAATAAATAACGTTTCAATTCGCCAGACGCCACAAGTTTAAACCATTCTTGATCTTCCATTTCCGTTTCTAAAGTTCTTCTTCTATTCGCTTTTCTTGCCGGTTTCTTTTTCTGTTCTTTAATTTGGTTCCGGAAACACAAGAAACCCCCCAATTTCCGAACAAGAAGCGCAAACTTGAAAACTAGACATGCTATCTCTTTCCCCGATCTGCATTCGTAACTTCTTCTGTGTTCCGTTCCCTCTTATCTTCTCTTTTCGTTTTCTCATATTGGTCGAACGTAGGATCTTCTTGTCACTCTCTACTCGTCTTTTCTGCGACACAAAATTTCGAGCCGCCCGCCACTCCGCACGGGGTCACGAACGTCGCGGCAACAGCCCAGCTGCCATCTGTCGGGAGCTGCGGCAAGCAGCTAACACGAGCACCTACTCCTCCAGTGGCGGCGCGACGGAGACGACCAAGTAAAGACAGAGAGAAAGAAAAAGTTTCCACAATTCAATTTCTTTTGCTACGGAACGTTTTAGACCACATCCAACTGCTGTAATACAACGGGATATATTTCAATTTTCTTTGCGAGATCGAAGAGAAATCTGCCTTTCGGATGCAATTTTCACTCTGTATTTCTAAATAATAAAGTTGCCCGAATATCAGTTGAATGCTCTCAAGAAGTCTCTTCTAAATACGAGTGGAGATAAAGTAAAGTACTTACAAGAGAATAAAATAATCCTTCAATGTTAATGCAATTAAAAAAATAACAACAGTTTTGAGAATTTTCATTCATTCCATGATTCACAACTACTTGCTCTAATTTACTCGCATATTTTTCAATGCAATCATTAATTGTGAAATTTTATTGTATTCACATGTTTTTTTTCTTTTTTGGATTTGATATGTAGTGATTTATGTTATCAATATGTTCATGTTATCTAAGCGATTCGCGTCCTAAATTAATACTTCGAAATGAAATGATATTCGAAAGATACGAAGTAGAAATTTCTTTAAAATCTTACTTCTATCACAAAGTGCCAAGTTGCAATGCACCTCTTGACTCCTTATTCATATTTTTCACTTTTTATGCGACATGTTATGGTTTAGTAAGAGGTAGACGTTAGCGAATAAAATTTTAATACATCCGATGTAGTGATAACGAATGTTATTATATAGTGATTTTTAAAATAATCCCAAGTGTTATTCTTCCCAATTCACACCGTTATCTCCAGTAAAGCCACAAATATTAAGAAAGAGAAATGCCACGTGTATCGCTACAAATGTTAAGAAAGAGAAACACCACGTGTCATCTGTTGGCTAGATCGCACCCGTTTCCAATTGGAAATTCAAAGCATCACTAATTCGTAACGAGTCAATCGCTCCAAGAGGCCTCCTCCGGCGTCTGTTCTTTCGCCGCTCGGTTAATTCGTCGGGCGCTAATCCTCGCCACGTGGCAATTTGAAGGGCGTCGTTAGCAGAAGCACGTTGAGGACGCGAGAAGGCCGCGCGGTGTCCTGTAAGGAAGCGGCCGGGCGGTGGACGGGGGGCGGGCCTGGGGGCAAAGCGCCCGCGCCCTCCAGCGCGTCCTTCGGCTCTGACTCCCTCCCGCCCCGCCCCCTTCGCCCGTCCGCGCCGCGACCCGCGCCGCCCGCCCGGCCCGCCCGCCGGCCCCCCGCGCGCTTTCGTACTTCTAATTCCGCATGCAAATGAAGATAGAGAGATATTAGAATGTATAATTGTCTGGTCGTTAGCATGGTAATAATAGGAATTAGCCGGCTGGTGGTGGGTGGGTGGGTGGTTTCAGGTACACGCAGGCCGCCACTGCCACCGCCAAAGCTACCGCCGCCACCGGCGCTACCGCCCCCCCCCTCATCCACACTCTCTGTGGCTTCGTCACCCGTTCCGCCTTCCGCACAAACAGACACCTCCCCCCCTGACTCCGCGTACGCCCACGCCGCCGCCTCTGTGACCGTCCTCACCGGCGCCGCGCGGGCGGGAGGGCGTGTCCGGAGAGCCCTTGTCACTGCAAGCACCAATCACCGGAGTCTCCTCTGTTCGCATAGCGCTCGGGGGCCGTGTGGCGTTCTGCCCATTCTCTTACCCAGTGTGAACTCTCGTGATACAGTCTATACACACCTAATGTTTCAACTTTTTCTTTTGAATGGTTTCTGTAGTATGTAACTCTAGTTAACAGTGACATTAGGTGTCTCTGACCTTTTTACACCATTCTATGTTCACCTGCCTCCTCCTTTCTTGCTCTTTATATTTAATTGACTTTTCATGAAATAAATGTTTGGAAAATAATTAATACATTAATTTTCTTTACATAATTCATCTACCATAATTGCTTGTTACCTATTTTTTAATGTAAAATGATGGTCAGTTCATAAATTTCTATTCTTAAAAATACAAAAAAAATGTTGCTCCCTCTTTGGATTTTACCAAAATTCAAAACTGCACTAACAGTATTATAAATACGATAAAATACAGATTTGAGACCTAGATAACTTCTTGATAGATTTGTATGATCAAGGGATATTTGGAGATCTGATAATTCACTATTCCCGATAATTTAATTTCTAAAGGTCAATGCATCGAATTAAAATAATTATTTTTATATTAGTTGCTTGAAATGATTGTTTTTTGCACTACCGAGATTGAGGTGTTTTGCCGAGACTGATAGGTTGAGAAAAAATATAAACAAAATTCTTGCTACGATAAATTCAAAATGTTTCTTCTTCTTTTAATTTGTTTCAACTCTCTTCTTTGTATTTGTTTAATCGAAACAAAGAGTTTTACCCCACACGGGTTCCTACAACTCAGGGAATCGTAGTGGTCCGAACAAAACGCATGAATTGAGAGTTTTGATGACAACTTGTAACTAACAAACTGGTGACTGTATGCGTAAACGTTTTGAGTAACGCAGTTTTCAAATTGGCGAAAATTCGAAATGCCTATTCTTTAGTAGGATTGGTATTTTCTTCTTTGTTAGATTTTTTAAGAAAGACTTATTTCATGCACGCGCAGTAGTACGTATAAATCTACATTTTTAAGCGATCGTAAAATAAAGGTATATACAAATTAAAATGTGTAACAAAAACACATGTTACGCAAAAAGTACTTGTAAACCAGTCATAACAACAAAAACTGTGTTAGAAGAGTTGCAGAGCAAAGAACATGACTGGTTTCCCAAAAAATTATATTACCTTTTGAATTTACATTCTTGAACGGAATCAAGGATTCAGGGAAAATCAAAGTCTTTTGAGGTTAGTGCTTTATGAGTTAAATTATTTAAACTCGATTCAATTATAACCGACTATTTCCCTAGAGAATTAGTTATAGAAATGTACATGAATTTTCTTTCATTAATTGTATATTTCAGTTTTTTATCTGCTCCTATATTATTATATTTCAGCCTTTTATCATACTTGTCACGTTTCTCTTCTTGTTTTGCACGTTCTCTCTTTCACTTCCTGGTTCGCCCCATTCCTCTGCTCTCCTGCATGCGCCAGCGTAGACCTCCCACCACTGGCGCTTCTAGAGACCCCGGATTTGCATCAAAATCTCAAACAGAATTTTGTACACCCGGGGGCTGAAATATTCCTCGTTGCGCTAAGCCTATTCGGCGACTATATTGCTGATTTATGACGTGAAGATACGTAGTGGCGCGGGAATAATTTTAATTAATTTATTAGGCTTTCCGCTGTTATTATGAATGCGGGATTGATTAATGATAAAATATTTTCCCGGAAAACGAACGGGCGGGCTTCAAAGTGTGATGGTTAATGCGAAAAAAATGGAAACGGATTACCTCTCATTTCACTGGCAAAACACCACCACCTCTACCTCGCTCGTGTTTGTTTGATTTACACGCTGGTGATATGAAACACCGCCCCCACTTTTAGAGCTTTCAACGGGCGATGCTCTGGCTGTTTGTAAATGCGAAGATTGTGAGCTTGAAAATATACTGATGAAATTGATGTCAGAGTTCGATATTTTTTTAAGAATAAAATCCTGTTTCCTCTAAACTTATAAGTTTTCAATAAAACGACTGGCATGAAAGAATAAGTATGATTATAACTGTATGAGTGTAATTTATATCTTCAAAAGCAAATTAATAATACGTGAGTCAAAGATGCTTTGAAGTATCTTTATCATATCTGAGGCAAATGTCATAATATACACGAATTTTGGAAACTGGATTTTAAAATCGACAGTATGAGCTTTAAATATGCATGCATAAGGAGAGGAGACACGAAATGATATTGCGAGAGAACGTTTATGTTCGAATTGAATGGAAGATGTATTACGCCATACATAAACAACGCCATTACGCTTCGTTCTGTTTGTCCAACAGCGCGAAATATGATTGGTTCTGCTTGCGGATCTCGTACTTGAATGCTCTTCTGGAACGAAGCCCCGCCATTGGGAATCGACCAGAAAGCCATTCCGCTTGTCATAATGACGTCACTAACATTGACGAGCGACTTTCGAAAGGCCCGTTTGTGCACATCGGAAGGGACATATGCTGTGCCTAGGACAGTAAACGCCCCGGTTTCCTGCATGACGGTTACTCAGCCAACCGGGCAATTCGCGAATGGATCTAACGCATTCCAGATCGTAGAATTAATGACATAAAAGCGTAGAGGATACTCGAGCATTCGGCCCCAGCAGCGACAGCGCAGTGGCAATACCGCAGTCTCTGCAGCAATTGGCCGAAAAATTCTAGGGTTTGAATCCCGACTGTAAGGGATTTTCGTCCCGAGAGACGTAAATAAGTTGAAATCATTCACTGACTCGAGGAGAATGCTAGAGGCTGGAGGCTCTGATCGGTGGTTGCCCTTGGATTCTCCGATCAAGACCCGTTAAATGCCGGAGCAATAACCCTAAAAACGGTCTTCGGACCTCGCGTTATGTTTCCTTCCTCATTCTTGACCCTTCGTACCCATTGCGCACTCACCTACGTGCATATTGTACACATGGAGAGGAGGAATACCCTCCACCAGGAAACGATCACAGTGAAAGTACTCCTGGCAGAGGATGGCACTGCCAAATAACGTGAAAGAGCGCGGAGACAGGATGTGGCCGTACTGATATTAGCGACAGTGAGATTGTGGAGATAGGTAGGAAGGTAGGTAAGTAGGTAGGTAGGTGTGTGGGTGGGTAAGTGGGTGGGTAGGTGGGAAGGTAGGTGGGAAGGTGGGTGGGTGGGTAGGTAGGTAGGTGGGTAGGTGATTGGGTGGGTAGGTGGGTAGGTGGGTAGTTGGTTGGGTGGGTGGGTACATAGAGAGAAAGGGGGAGGGGCGTGGAAGGTGAGGGACCATACCAGGCTTCACGCAAACAGTACGTTCAAGTACGTTCACTGTTTTTGGATGACATTTCTTAGTTCAAAAGCGCGAGTGAACATAGGATGCTTACAGCAAACACCTACGTCAGTCAACACTACTAAATTTACTACTTAATTCCCGTATTCATTTAATAAGTTATTAAACAGAAGTTTTTTTCTGTCCTTCCTCTTGTTACAAGAAACAAAGAGATAGGAATGAAGACCAGTGAAATGGAATGATGCATAAAGTTGCCAAGTAAGGAACGTGAGATGGGGAATGATATAAGTAAGGAAGAGACTGAGAGAATTTGAGTTCAACTGAGAGTGAGAGGTAGCCAGCATATTATGAATTACGATATGAGGGAAATTGTGTGAAGAGAAACAATTTGACGGTAGAGGAACTGCATCCCAGAGTGTTTGAGGTAAAGTGCAGGAGAAGGATGGGTTGGTGATGGAAAACGAAGAGGATAAGCCCGAATGGGAGGGGAGTGGGCCGGGGGCGAGGTTGCCGGTCTCTGCCCAGGACGCGCCGAATATGGCCATCCCGCGCCAACAATGGGCCCGGACGCGCGTCCGGAACGAAATCCGACAGTGATGCATTCGAACGGTCATCTGTAATTCGCCGGTGATTTTTTTTCCGCCGTGCGAGGGGCCAGCTCACGCCTCTTAACCGAGTTATCGATTCGTATCGAGGTAGACTCGATTATTGTTGCAGCAATGAATGGAGCGTATCGGAAGTTCGGGTGAGGTATGACGCACCAGTATTGATAGTGAAATCCCGATAATATTTTATAGGGTATCCATTATCCCACCCCCTCTCTGGTACGCGCCGCACCCTCTTCAACCCCGCCTTCGGCCCCGCTCCTACCCCGCTCCTGCCCCGCTCCTGCCCCGTCCGTGCCCCGTCCCCGCCCCCTCACCGACGCCACCACCCTCGCTACGCGGACGCCGGGCTTTGCAGTTTGGAAATCAATCATCGGCAGATCAGCGGAAGTGATGCTCGGGTGACGTCACAACAACAGGTAGCTCTTAGAATAAGCTGAAGTTTAGTTGAAAATTGACATGAGTTCTTTCCATTTTCTTTTTAGCTCGTCGTTCATGCAACCTACGTGTTTTCCTCCAAGCGTGAAAGGAATATAAATGATATGGTGACTGCGAAGAGTATGGTACGCGCACTTACGAATTAATGACCTGTCTGGAATAGCTTTTGCGGAAGTGGAGCGTTTTATTCGTAGTAGTTTTTTGAAAATCAATGCAGCTCGTGTAAGAACGATCTGATGTTCTAGTTATTATATTTTTGCTGCTACCATTACATGAAATTCATTACTTTTTAGTTGAAATTAATTACGTTATTGCGTTTGAATTAAATGAAATACAAAAAATCTACAAAATGTATTAATGTATATTCGATTGAGTGTGCAGAATAGTATGGTTAGCAATAAAGAAAACTAAGATCTGCTCTCACATTTACGGAGAGTTTTCAATAAAACCATTATCTTTCAATATATATTTTGGTTTTGATTTTAGGTTGTTATTTTTCCTAGTAGTTATATAAAAATATTTGCAATAAAGTTTAATTGAAATGGCCTCAATAATATGATTTTAAATTTTTGGTCGTAAATAATATAATTGATAATTACAAATATATTTCGTAAATAGATTATAAATAAATTATAGAATTTTCCATTAAAATTAGTAAAATTTTGAAAATTGAATTTTGATATTCAATGTTCTGAAACAGTTATACACTACATATATTAAAGCTGAATATTACTCCCTCAAAGCAATTTATTCCTCAATATTATATCTTTAAATGATGTTATGCACTTTTTAAAAAATGATGAGTAGTTGTTAAGTAATAACACTAAACCGAGGAACTGTTTCCTCAAGGCGCTCATTCGATTGTTTTTGGAATATGTTTGGGTATGTGAAACAAATTTTTCCAAAACTTTGGAGAGGTGTTAAAACCTTATTCCCAACCCAACATTTAGAAAGTATTTGAAGAAATGGTACTGAATGTAGATGATTTGAATGCATATCCGAATATTTGTTCCTTAAGGAATATGTAGAAACAATTTCAGTTATTTGGTCGGAATGATGGGGTTGGGAGTGATAAACTTTCCCCATTGTTTTTCTTCTTACTTATACAGTCCAAGTTCGTTAATTCATGTCCTATAAAAACATTTATTGTTGGTGATCTAAGGCACAGTATTACAACATACATACGAATATGTAATAAAAAATAAAATTGCAAATCCCCGAAATATGTTCTGAACTTTAAGTTAAAATTGATATTACAAAATATGTGTGCGCAGAAGTAAAGTTTAGTCTACCCGTACGAGGTCTGAGAAGATGAAGACATGAATTCGTAGACACTATGAACAACGACTACAACTTCGCGATGACCTCTTAGCAGTCTTTGTTCTGGGCGCCGGGCCGTCGGTATTGACCTTTCGGAGAGGTGGCGGTCGCCGCGAGCAAGGAAGGCTAGAACCAAAGAAGGCAAGGGGCCGCAACGCTGTGCGGCAATAATAGAGTCGTGGAAACAGGGCTCCACCGTCCAGGGGCCTCCTTGTCTTCATGTACACTCTGTTTGCGCCCGTCAGACTTGTCGGTCTCCCTATCTCCAATATTTTTCTCTATCTTTCTCCTCTTCCTCCTCTTCATCTTCCTTCTCATTCTTCTTCTTCTTTTTCTTCATTTTCATCATTTGTTACCACTTCTAGCGGACTTCAATTTTTTGCCGATATAATTAAGGAAGATCAGTACACGTAATATATAGAAAGTAATGCTGTAAAAGCGATTTCGATATTTTCTGTTAAACAGATACAGGGGTTGGACAAAATAACATGAACACCAATATATGCAATATAATTCACATTTTTATATGTTGTCAGAGGTGTATACTCTGCATTACATCTGTATTGCGCAGTTGACGTACCATATTTTAAAGGTTGTATTTTAGGGTATTATAGGCTTTTATCAGCGACGGTAAACACAAGAGATCGGCGAAACGTGTTATCTCACAAACTTCGAAAGAAGGCAAATCGTTGGTGCACTGCTGGCGGAAGCATCTGTGACGAAATCAGCTGAACTCTTTGACGTTTCACGAGTGTCAATGTTCACGGTAATGCCAACATACACAAGACATCGTAAAACATCATTGGCGAGGAATAGTGGGCGAAATCCGAAGTTAACTTACAGAGGTTGACGAACATTTCAAAGGTTAGTTACCAGACAACTTACACCTACTGCCGCAAGAAAGTGACTGCATATCACACCACTCGCTTCAGTAATATTTTTTCCACAAAATCGAACGGCGGGAGCGGTACAAAGTTAGCAATTGAAGGGCTGCAGTTACGAAATCCTTTAAAACGGAAGCCAATGCAAAGCTGTGAAAGAAGCTGTGCCATGATTATAACACCTGGACACTTGATGACTGGAAAAATGTGGTTTGGTCCTATAGTTCACATTGTTTCCTACAAACGACAGGGTTTATGTATGCAGAACGCCCCCAAAACGTCCATCCGGCGAGTCTGCTTCCGACAGTCAAGTATGTGGCAGGTTTCGTCGTGATTTGGGCGGCTATATCGTGGTATTCATCTGGTACCATCATTATCCTCTCTGCACTGGATTACTGGAAATGAATCCTGACGCAAATAACATCCTCAACAACGAAGTACGTACATGGACTAACATATTATTGTCCAAACAGCCATATTTCTAGATAATAATAAGCCCATATTCTCAGCAAGAAATGTTCAAGCGTGGTTTGCAGAGCGTCAGTCATCGTCTGTGGCCAGCACACTCGCCAGACCTTAACATAATTTAACAGCAGAGAGTGAAAAGTACATTTATAGCTCTAGCATCGTTGAGGAAATTTGTGAATATTTTGGTAGAAGAATAGAATAGTGTTCCGTTGGAAAATATTCAAGTACTCTACAAATATATTCTGCGACGAATAATAGTGGTTATAAAAGCAAATAGTGGCCCAACACATTATTAAATAAATATTTTGTGTAAGTCAGGTGTTCTTATTATTTTGTCCAATCCCTGTATGTAGTGAGATCAGTAATTCTAAGTTCTGCCTGTCTACCATCAGTCTGTCTGCCTCTTAAATAATATATATTTCCTAATTGATGCCAAACTTTAGGCCATGCGTTGTTGAAATTGATGTTTTAATTCTTGTGGATACTGTCAATGAAACACTTAGGCTATTTTTTTAATATTTACTCAAACATGACCTTCATATAAACTTCTGTTAAAATTAAGAACTGTGCTCTTATAAGTTTGGTCGACGTTCGATTTGCATATAAAACCTCTGAAATAGAAAATAATATTTTTTTGATCCATAAATTGAAACATTACCTTCAGTTTACAAAGACTTAAGATATCCTGACTATAACTGTTATAATTTACAACTTGTGAAAAGAAAATAATGAATTATTCAAGTAACGAAAATAAATATAAATTCAATATACCGATAAAGAAATTTTATAACTGTAGTTTTGTCACCGTAAACGGTTTTATTTTTCTACGACCCATTTTTTCAGAAAACATTTCTTACTCAATAAATTTGATTAAAATTTATATAATTTTTAAAGGACGGCATCAAATTAAAAATTGTAATATTTTACCGTGAAGGAACTGAAGGGAGTGTTTGTTAGGCAGAGGCGCTATGGTGATGGGTGCGCCGGCCAGAGGGGCCTGATCGCCTGAGCGCGGGCGGCGTACCTCGCACCTCCTCGCCATCGACCGAGCCGCACCGCGCCCGTCTCCTGTTACATGACAAAAGCAACTCGCGGGCGCCGCCGCTGCCGGCGGGACGTCAGGCGCACGTCAGGCCTAACAAGCCCTTCCCCCGCCCATCCTGCCTTTCACCCCCCCCCCCTCGACCTCACCCCGTCCTCACTCTCGCCGTCATCCCTCCCTTCCTCGGCCTCCGTGGCTCGCTCGCTGTCTTGCACTCTCTTCCCGAGTCGCACGGTCGAATCACGAGCGCGTTCACGTTTGCTGAGGTCACTAAGGCAATATTGTGCCCCTCAGAATTGGTACCTAAACCTTAAACATTTTTTTATTTCCACTCATTCTGCTAGTTCTTATTGTTCCTGCATTTATTTTCCTCTTTTAATTTCCTCACGTTTTGCCTTTTCCTCTTAGTAAGTCTCTTAGGTCTCCTGTCCATCACTACATCAGTATTACCCCATTCTTCTTATTTACTTACATCTCTGTTTTCGTTATAAGTCTGCGTAACTCCAAATTTATTGGCAGCATGCCTGTTAATTGAAATGTTTTCACGCTGATTATTATTGAAGAACTGTGACGAATGCGTCGTGTTTTCACATTGCAAAGTCATTCACAATTGTATCTCAATCACAAGTTCTGTTCTCTATCATATTTGTAGTCGTACTTATTATCCCTATTTCCAATTACTACAACTCAACAACACCAATAATAATAATAACAATAATAATAGTAATCATAATAGTAATAGAAATAATAACTATTATAATATTAATAATAATAATATAAAATTTTATATTTAAAGCTGAAAAACTGGTTCACATGCTAAGGCTTTACTTTCAAAAAATATACGTAATTCTGAAAAAACGTTTTCTCTTTATTCATTAACTGTAAATCTTTTCGTTCTCTTTTGTACACATTTTGCCTTGAGTTGCGTTTTGGTCAGTGCAGAGATTGTTCCGGAGGGCAGCTCGTCCGAGGCAGCCAGAGAGGGAGGCGAGCTATCAGGCGGCAGCTCGCGTGGCGAGGCGTGATATATAGGACGCGCGAAGGCCTAGCCCGGCCCTAATAGCGGCGCGAAGACGCATGGGCGGCGGGTAAACAGAAGACGTTCGCCGTGCGTGGAGGAAGGAGAGCTCATCACGCACGCCGCCTGTCGTCTAGATTTACGCGCAATCATTACCTCGTATCTTTATGGTGCCGCCGCCTCCCGACAACGCGGCCGCCCCAACCACCACCACCACCACCGCCGCCGCCACCGCCGCCGCCACCGCCACCGCCACCGCCACCAGTACCAGTACCAGTACCAGTACCAGTACCAGTACCAGTACCAGTTACAGTTACAGTACTGCCACCATCATTACCAGCTTTGCCTACACCAGCACCAGCACGGCATGCACGCACCATAATTTGACGCCATTCTTCTTCACTATGCGGTCCGTCTTCTTTGTTACAGAGGGATATTTTAATCTTTTGTAACCTGTTCTACATGTTAAGGTATACTTACTCACTAACCACTTAAACAATCTATAATACTAGGACATTCAATAGCTTCGTATCAACTGCACTTTACTACTGCTACTATCCGTTATTGTACTTCATTTTTCGTTTCAATTATTTGATAATCATTTTTATTTTTGCTTTTTAACTATGCTTGTGTTGTATGGTTTTCTCTTTCTTAGTTAATGAATTTTATTTTAATTGTTATTTAGTATTTACTCACTCGTTACTTATTTGTTTAAAAAGGTTTTACCTATACGCGTCAGAATTTGCGCTTCTTCTTCCTGCGGTTGCCCCCTTCACCCTTGCTTTGTCTCCGAGCTTTCTTCCACCAAGCCTTCCTGGCGGCTTCTCTGCAGACGCCGCGGTTTCCTCGCCTTTCCGCTACCAATTTATGGCGCTCTTGTCTCTTTTTCTCCCCTGCCCCATCCGAGCGCCCGCCCCTCC
>BOPP01000020.1:3729923-3771853 GCA_017312745.1 Gryllus bimaculatus
AGTATACCCATTCTTCTTATTCACTTACATCTCTGTTTTCGTTGATAAGTTGCGTAATCCAAATTTATTGGCAACATGCTGTTATATTGAAATGTTTTCAGCGCTGATTATTATGAAGACTGTGACGAATGCGTCGTGTTTCACATTGCAAGTCATTCAATTGTACCTCAATCACAAGTCTGTATCCTCTTATATTGTAGTCGTACTTTATCCCTATTTCCACATTACATACAACTCACAACGCCATAATACTATACAATAATAAAACAAGAATAATAGTAATCAAATATAATAAATGAAATAATAACCTATAATAATAATATTTTAATAATAATTAATAATATAATAAAATATAAAATTTTAATTAAGCTGGAAAAATGGTCAACATGCTTAAGGCTTATACTGTCAAAAAATGATACGTATTCTGAAAAAACGTTTTCTCTTTATGCATTAAACGTAAATCTTCTTTCGTTCTCTTTGTACACATTTTGCCTGTGTGTTGCGTTTTGTCAGTGCAGCAGATTGTTCCGAGGGCAAGCTCGTTCCGAGGCAGCCAGAATGGGGGGCGAGTATCAGGCGGCGCTCGCGTGGCGAGGCGTGGATATATAGGACGCCGAAGGCCTAGCCCGGGCCCTATAGCGGCGCAAGACGCCATGGCGTGCGGGTAACAGAAGACGTTCGCCGTGCGTGGAGGACAGGAAGAGCTCATCACGCACGCCGCCTGTCGTCTAGATTACGCGCAATCTATACCTCGTATCTTTATGTGCCGCCGCCTCCGACAACGCGGCCGCCCCAACCACCACAACCACCAACCTGCAGACCAGCCGCCACCACCACCGGCCGCCGCCACCACCACCACCACCACCACCCCATCACCGCGCATCATCACCACACACCACCACCACCACCACCACCATCACCATCCCCCATCATTCACCACCACACCCACCTCCACCCTCATACCTCCACCACCACCTCCACAACTACCACCGCCACCACCGTCACAGCCCCCCCAACCACCGCCGCCGCCACCACACCCACCTCACGATCACCGCCACCACCGCCACCATCACAGCACCACCACCATCACCCCACCACACCATCACCACCACCAGCACCATACCACCAACCAAGTACCAGTACCAGTTACCGCACACATCATTACCAGCTTTTGCCTCACAGCACCAGCCACGGCATGCAGGCCATATTTAGACCGCCTTTCTTCTTCACTACGCGGTCTCTCCTTTGTTACAGAGGATATTTGAATCTTTTGAATCCTGTTCGACATGTTAAGGTATATTACTCACTTAACCCACTTAAACAACCTATAAACTAGGACATTCAATAGCTTCTACCAACTGCACTTACTTCCATGATTCCGCCGTATTCTCGAATTTTTTATTATGTAAATATTTTATTTCTTTCTAACCATCTCGTTTAATTTATTTTCCTGGACCACATTTTGCTACTATCCGTTATTTAACTTCATTTTTCGTTTTCAAGTTATGGATAATCATTTTTATTTTGCTTTTAACTATGCTGTGTTGTATGGTTTTCTCTTCTTAGTTAATGAATTTATATTTTTTACTGCTTCTTTAGTATTTACTCACTCGTTATTATTTGTTTAAAAAGGTTTTTACCTATACGCGTCAGAATTTGCCGTTCTTCTTTCCTGCGGTTGCCCCTTCCACCCTTGCTTTGTTCTCCGGAGCTTTCTTCCCACAAGGCCTTTCCTGGCGGCTTACTCTGCAGACGCCGCGTTCCTCGCCTATTCCCGCTACCAATTTATGCGCTCTTGTCTTTTTCTCCCCTTGCCCCATCCGAGCGCCCGCCCCTCCCGCGGCCACCGCTTTGCCTCCCGCCAGCCGCCAGCGCATCGCCCGAACCGCGCCCGCCGCCGCCCGGCCGCCCGCGGGCGGCTCCGAAATAGTGAGGTTCTCACCGAATACACACAAAAAAGATTATCTCCCAGTTCACACTTTCGTGCGATGATAGCTTTTTATTGCTGGCGTTAAGAAACAGTTTTACGATATCATAAAATGCAAATAACCCGACGTGGGGTGAACAACGTGTTACTAAGTGGTTATTATAGGTCTACGGGTGCGTGTGGCCAGTGGTTGCGACGCAGATATATTCGCTGGGTATAAATTTTGGGTTGATCCAAATTCATGCGTTGGAAAAATGCAGTGCATAATTTCACGAAAGATTTCCGCAGATGGGAATCTAGGAATTTTAATTCATTTTTTTCATTAATAATTCCGTGTTACTGAAAAATGATGGGATTATTGTTAATTTTATGAGCTTGCAAATTAGTACTATATATCGTAATTTAACAACACTAAAAATATTATTTCCTCAAGCAGGAAATTATCTATGCGGGTCCAATAGAAGGTAATTGATGGCATCCTGGCATAAGTTTCTTTCAGAGATATTCAATCTATTCCTTGAAATAGGACTGTCTTATTAAACATGCATGACGGCATAATCACTAACATCACACAAGAGTGACGGTAAAAGACATTAATTTACTGGACAAAATTCAGACAAAGTATTTATGAACTTCGAGCGTGGAATGTTCAGTAACTTCGCTCAGAAGCTGGAGTAAAATTTCCAGCTGCTTTACACTCTCTCAATGTAACGTCAGTAGACCCTTCAACCTCAGCCACCCGCAAATGGAATTCCAGCCTACTGGAGCGTTCTCGGAGACTTCTCAAACCGACTCCGCGATCTCCAACAATTTCCTTATCTCCAGGTGGCAATGGCGTCTAAGGGAAAACGACACTGCGTACAGGAGGGAAGAGGTCGGTCGGAGGGGACGGAAACGATGAGGCCGCGAATCTGGGAAACTCCTCAGTGCGTGATGGGTGCGTGTTAACCGCCGAGTCTTTCTCCACCTCCTCAGCCCGATGGCTCAATCTTCAATCTCCGCCAGAGTCTCTCGTTACGAATGCCAGCCCGCATGTGCTCGCCCCATCCCCTGCGCCTTCTGCCGGATCCGCCCACCTCGCCACGGCCCGCCTCTCTCTCCCCGTGTTTCGACGCGGAAGAGGAGGGCAAGAGGTTGCTTTCTCACACAAGGCGGAAGGGGGTTAAATTCATTCATTCGGAAATCGCTGTGATTAGCAAACAGGCTCGTCAGAGAAGCGATGATTATATGAGCCGTAACCCCTCGGCCCGTTTCTTTCTAATAGCGATGTGTAAAACGGGGCTCGGCCTCGGTAATCTTCGGCCAGTTAGACTTTGATAACGCGTGTAATAGGAGTTGCTCTGTTATTGCGCTTCCTGCCTCCACCGCCTTCTACGCCGCCATCGCCGCCATCGCGAACATAATGGTAATAATAATGAGAGGACGAGCAGAACGTTTGGGAGAAGCAGTCTTGTTATGTGGGCGGAGGTATATATAAGTGCATTTAGTAGGTCACATTTCCAGGGAGTTGGGTTTTCCTTCTCCTTCCCCCGCCTACTGTACAATTCTCCCCGTCCCACCGACATCCACCCCACTCCTTTCTACCTCATCCCACCAGAACCCACTCCTCCCACGATCTGTTCCTCTTCCATCTTCGCCCACCCTCTTCGCCCCCTCAGCCAACAGAGGGGAGGGTGTGAGGGAGTTGAGAGAGGCGGGCGGGTGGGTGGAGAAAGCAGTGCCATTTCGTGAACGCATTAAGAATAACAAACGCCCCGTGATAACGATTATGACGTTTCCAAAACGATGTGCCCTATTGTTCTTGGACCCCCTCCGTCTCCGCGGTCCGCGGCGCCCGCCGACGCCCTTTATTCGCTATTACTGTTAACTTGAAACAGCCCCGCCCGGCGCTGGCCCCGAGTGATACTGACAATCAACAAGAATGACCCTAAACTGCTCCCCGTTGGACAGTCATAAGCAAATGCTGCTGCAATTAAACTTGGGCCATAGACTACGTCGGCCGCCTGCTTGGCAGAGGCGGCGTGCCAGGAAGGGTGCGCGGTGGCCCGCGAGGAGCGGGTGGGGGGCCGGGCGAGCCGCAGTGCTCCACGCTGGGCGGCCGATCGGTGGGTCACGCGGAGATCATCGGGCTCCTTCAGGCTCCCCGTGGAGAAAGCGCAACGAGGGAGCGTTCCCGACATTTGGAGGATTCAGTTGTAATCATATCGCTGGAACGAACACGATTTCTTATTACTAATAAATCTATTTTTGAGTTAAACATTTTAATATGGTCTTGGAATTATTTCCAATATTGGTTTGGTTGCTTTTGATAACAATGGGAATCATATTCGTATGAATTTGCACTTGGCAAGTTAAGTTAGAAAAAATATATTTTATTACTTCAGAAGGATACTCGTTATCAATTTTCTTTATTACAAATACACTTTATTAAATATTAACATGTGGGTGCACACATTTTGTTTCTTATTTTTTCTGATATTTCCATTTTAACCTGTGACTTATGATTAAAAATATGTAGGGAAATTAAAAATTGTCTTTTTGAACTTATATTTTGTACGTAACATGCCATAACATATACAGGGTATCCGGGGTCGAAATTTCGAAAATAAGCTCTTAAAATAACTTTAAGCATATTTTGTCCAATAAATTGCTTGGTTATTCCGAATGGTTAAGTCGCAGTATTATACATTTGTTCTGGGTTAAGAAAACGTAACCCAGAAATTGGATATTTTATTTCTATGTTAATTTGTATTTCTGAACCAATATATTAATTCTTTTGAAAATACTAAACAGTTAACATGTTTATAGAGTGTGTCTATGTTTCTGTAACGTTGCTGTAAGTTTTGCCTAGAAAGCATTTTTTGTCAAGCCAACGTTTGAGCACTTGCTCCGGATTATCTATTCGGAATATCCAAGAAATTTATTAGACAAAATACTTTTTAAATTGTCTTATGAACTTATTTGCAAAGAGTTGACTCTTCTGCCCGGGCAATTTGTATGTAACGCTAGGCACTAACAAATGTATATTATTGAAATAATGACAGAAAAATTCGAATTTACTTACGAAACAAGTTTATTGTAAATATTATGTAAATATTATGGATACAATACAATAATACAATATGATATCCAAACAACCCATCAAACACATGCAAAATTTACTGTCGGAACTATTATACATTTCAATACCTGAATCATGTCCAACAAAGTAAGAAATAGTATTTAGAGTAAAAATGATATTTAAAGTTAGAAATATTTCTAGACGCAAGTGATAACTATTTAACATTCGTAATGTTAAGTGTTAAACGATTTGAAAAATCTTCCTTTAACAGTAGATATCATTAATAATAGTACCTTCATTCATTTACTTTAAATTGTAAAACATGTCAATCAAGTTAAGTTGCAACCTCGTGAGAGACGCAGTGGAACAGATAAATTCACGAAAAAGCTTCAGGTCATGATGTTCATGTAGGTGCGTATGAAATACCTTTATTATCTTGAAATCGAAAGTGAATTCAAATTTTGAAATAATTACGTCACGTAGTATGAAGTTAACATCCATTTTTCTAGTTGAAAAAGACTGAAAAATTAGGAATATGTGAATTTAAATTCTTACCATTCTAACTTGAAAATATTGAATTCTATAAATGAGGCAATGGCTATTCACAACATTTCACACCATAATTAATCAAATTGAAAGTTTCGTAAAGTTTGAGGGAGGGTGCTTAATAACCTCACGAAGGGATAAAATTCAAATATAGTCTATTCCCACTAAAAATGAGGCCAGAACATATCCCGTTCATGTACAACAGTGTGCGAACTGATGAAAATGTTTGAGGCTCTAGTAAAATTGCAAAAGGAACGAGCTGGTTTTGATTCGGTACGCGTCATCAATCAATCCCTTCTGTGTCCCCATTACTAACCTCAGAAGGGACTCTTAATCTTCCACGGAAGTCAAAATTTGTAACATGAAAATACAATAGTTTCCGAGACAAAGCGAAGAATCTTAAGTCTCGAGCACACGTGGGCGTGTGGCGTGTGGGTTCCAGGGGCTCAGGCGCACTAACGGATGCGGCGGTCAGCGGGCACGGTGGCAGGGGCGGCGGTGGATGCCGGCAATTCTCGAGACAGCTCTCTGGAGGCTCGTACACACGTCTCCTCCGCGCCGCCTCTCTCGCCGTCAGTGCCGCCGCCAGACAGCGCAAGCAGACTCCGCCGCGGGCGCCCCCGCGGCGCTGCCGCCAACACTACTCTGCACATTGGCCGTCTTCACTCGGAAGCTGTCTCCGTTCCCTTGTCTAGCACTGTGCAGGCTGTTTTTTTGGGCCGAGAGTTGTTATTGTTAAAATTAAATTAGGCCGCATGTTTTGTTGAGGTCTCTCACTATCTTGTTGGTGACGAGAGTGATCTGGTAATCTAAAGTGTTTACGACACGTACGTCAGATTCTTTGAATTTGTATATTTCTTTTTTGTTTACGTTCTTTACGAATACTTTTCGTGTTTTCATTATTTGAATATTAAATAATTATAATTTTATAAAAATAAAGTTGCAGTATGTGCGGTAAATTGATTCTGACGTAAGTTTTCGCATTCTAAATTATTTTGAATGTATTAACTTCTTTGAAATTAATATATTCTCGTTTTCTGGAATT
This sequence comes from Gryllus bimaculatus, assembly GCA_017312745.1. Taxonomy (NCBI): domain Eukaryota; kingdom Metazoa; phylum Arthropoda; class Insecta; order Orthoptera; family Gryllidae; genus Gryllus; species Gryllus bimaculatus. The sequence goes on from BOPP01000020.1 coordinate 3,736,503, forward strand.
TTTCTTGGGGTGTTATTCTTCTTTCTTCTCTAATAATTCGCCATATCTACTTTAATATCACCTCAATATGCATTATAGTACCCATTTTATCAGGTGACATAAACCGAAGAGTAAAATTACATTTTCTTCATTTTTGAGGTCGGACGCCACCTTGCTGCAATATATTTTATTTATGTAGTTGGTCGTAAACTTAGGTAGTGCTCTGAACACCTAGAAGAAAAGATGTTTTAACTGCAATGCTAAGAATCTCCAGCTTTGGGCACTCCTAAAAGTAACATCAATCTTCATATGAATTTTCTTAAAACAACCAACAACAACAACGTCTTATTAGATTTATAGGACAGTTTTCATGAATTCACAAACATATTTGCAATTTTATTGTCTATAGATTTAGGTGCATCAAGTGCTCATTGTCCTTATTCCTCTTTATTCCTTTACCTCTCCCTTTTGTTTCACCTTCTCTCTCCCTCCGTTTCTCTCCCTCTCTTCCTGTAGGACTATCTGTCTCTGTCTCTGCTGTTATGACATCCCCTGTTAAATCCTACATACCTAATCACCGTTTACCCACGCTCTGCTTCAGTACTACATTTTGAAACGTTTCTGCTCTGAAAACATTTTTCAAATTTCCCAGCTTTCGGCGTTCTTGATTCACAATCAAATAATATATATATATATATATATATATATATATATATATATATAAGTTATATTTAAATAAATTGCCCACATACTGATATGAAAATTCAGCATGCAAGAAGTAGATGAAATCGTGTTGTGAAATAAATCTGAGAAGTAACGGAAAAGAAAGTATAATCACTTCAAAATTGAAGAGCTTCAATGAAAGTCATTTGAAGCACTTGTGTTCACAAATGCAATAATGTTTACAAATAGCAGGAAATGTGCATATTAACAGCGTGAGAGATATTTAAAAAAATACAATTTCATATAAAAAACGAAGAATAGGTCAAAATTACTTTTATGACGTCTTAAACAGTGCATTCAGCACAATACGTGTCACAAATCTGAAGAAAAAATGTAAACATTTAAAACGGTGCAGGTATCTTTTTCGTTGAACTATGTGAATTTTCTAAAATTACATAAGTTACAAATAATACAAGAAAATGAGCTGTGGTAGAACCACAAGTTTTATTCGGCTATTACGGGACTGAAAAGCTGAGCGCGTGCGAAAATTGTTGTGATTCAAGTGGTAAAAGTAACCTTTTATTATACGTGTAGGAAGGGACGTGACACGAGGCCGAAACGCTGAGTGGCGAAATCGTACGAGCATAACAAAAGCACTTTTACCACGTTTGCCTTACACAAGTTTTTAGACACCCTTACTGACTTTCTGTCCCGCTTGTCTCATTTATCCCTGTTGTCCCCACGGACTCCATTGTGCTGTTGATCTCCGTTGATCCCTTAGTCCCGTTACCCCATTGGTCCTCGTTCTCCCCTTGACCCCTGTTGTCCTCTTAGTTTCTGATGTTCTCTTGGTCCATTTTTTTCCTTTATTTCTTTTGTCATTTTCTCCTTTCGATCAGACGAAAGCGCTTTCTATTAAGTTATCCCATAATGTTTACAACAATATGCCATCAATTACACAACTGTCCCAATACAAACTTGGCAAAGCACACATAAATGCCACCAGAATAAAAAATATATTTCCCAACCATGTGTTTTATATACAATATGCGAATTTAGATCATTCTTTGTGAGGTGCTCAGTGGATCTCCTCTCCCTACGAAATAATTGTAAAGAAGTAATTGTTTAGTTCTTTTTAAATAGATTGTAAACATCAAGACACGTGAAAAAGTTGTAGGTTAACTGAACCATTACCACATTAAAAATAGTAATAAAAAACCGTCTCACGTCTAGCTTTAAACTAGAAATTGTACTGTCGGCACTTTGGACATGCAATAAAAGATCCGCTTTTACTAATGTAGGTCTAAAAAATGTTTCTTTACGCCGACAGGTAACAGCGGCGAAGAGGGTGGAAACAAAACCGAAAAGATTGCTCACACGAAACATATTAGGAAACTAACCAAAACGGGAAAGTCTGTGCTATTCTGTTGCACGCCTACTTTCAAAAAGTCCGTTCGTCCGTCTTTCTGTCCGTCTGTCATCTGTCAACAACATTCCCGCTTAAACTATATGTAGAATGATTTTTTTAAACTGAATAATCGGTACCAAAAAATAGTTTCAAGTGCTGAAAATTTCTTTCATATTTCATTTCTTTCATGCCCAGCTTTGTTCAAATATGTTCTTTCAGTATTTGGCATAAGACTTACCAATGAATTGTAGTAGCTGATAATGTTATACTCATGTTTAAAAGTTCCCATCACCCAATGGCCTTGTATCGTACCTCCATACGGGTTATGATCTGGTCTAATTGCAATTACAAAATTATAATCGCCGTAACAAATACTTGCAGGTTTTGATGCTAATAGTTAAATTTTAGTACAGCTACGTGTTTATCCTTTTTTGCTGGTATGCACAAAATTGCTCATACCACATTTGCTAAATGCAAAAATGCAGATTGTTTCCAATTACTTCCGAAAATTATGTCGCAACATCTTTTACAACTACATTTGATTCTTTCCCGAAAATCTTTATTTATATTTTTCCTCTAATTTTTGAAGAGATTAAAACTTTACAAACTCAAGTCTAATTTGTTTTCTTCAAGTCACTTCTACTTCTGCAATTGCTCTATTGTTTTGTATGCGACTGTATTGTTGCTTGTAAATTTATCTGTAAAAGGCGAATTTTTTGTATGTTTACGTGAATAAGGTTTTACTTGAGTTAAATAAGAATAAGTTGCGTGTCACATTCCTTTGAAAATCGGTATTTGCACACTTATTTAAGACCGTAAAAGACAGAGGTCCAAGGAAGTTCATTCATTCTCTAGCATTACCCACAGATTTGTTATCTCCATATTCACTTGAGAGTATTGAAGTTTAATATGTTCCAAGGCAATTCTGTTCGTAGATCTTTTATAACTAATTTTTTTAAATACGATAATTCGAATCAATTTTTTTTTGCGCGATTCACTTGGTAGTTCAATTGTTCACTGAAATATGTCAATAACAGTGTTGCCACCATCATGAAAAAATGGCGTTTTAAGTTAAAAATGCCTTGGGGTACTAGTATTTAATCAACGCTACTTACATAGATCGATTGTTGGCATTGGTTTTGCGTTAGCGTTGGTTTAATTCCCGGCGTTATCAGTAAGATTGTACTGCCAAAACGCAAAAAAACAAAAAGGTTCTTGGAAGTTTTTTTGAATCTTCTATCCGGATACAAAATCAAATTATTAGAGCCCCATCAGGAGACCAAGACGCAAGAGGCGTCCGCTGACAACCTCTGCTGACCAGGTGTTTCTTTGCAGCTACTTCTGACACCTTCATAGTAGGGCTTCTTCTTCTACCTCCGACTCTACCACCAGCAACGCTTTCCCACGTTCTTCCCGGCTTCATAATTTAACCTTTCCCGCCCTTCAAGGCTCATCCATTTCAAATCTCGCTCCTTTTCTCGCGGCGCTATCGCCTCCGTAATCCCTCCTCTCACCTCTCGCGCTCCCAGGCACCGGGCTATCGACCTATCGACCGAGCGCCGTCGATGGCACCGGCTAATGCATTCTCACGAGTTCATTACAAAATCGTTTTCTGTCGCTGCCTCCTTCCCCGCCCTCGGCCCCGCGAGCCCACCCCACCCCGCCACGCCCCGCCGCCCTCCGCGCCACGCTCCTCTCCGCTCATCGGCGCGTCGCCGCCAGCTTCTGTCTCCGCTCCTAAAGACTTCCTCCCTTATCTGGCGGCCTTCGTGAAAGGGCGTTATTATTTTGCGAATATTGATTACAGGGCATAAAATTGCAGCTCTGCTCTTAAGTTGGATGACTTATTGCTTCCGGAGGCGCGGCCCTAAACTCTAATTGTTAGCGCGCGCGCGCGGTATTGGAGTCGTTAAGCAAGGCCAGCGTCTCGGCGGCGGCTGCACAAAGGGTTAACGACTGGCGTCGTTAGATAGCGCGCCGACGGCGGTTCCGGGGCGTCGCGACGCGAGCGTCGAGGGGCGTCGGGGCGATGCGATTGGACGGCGAAGAGGGGTTGCCTCGCCGTGATTGATTTGGGTGAGCGGGCCAAAGCAGGTGAACACGATCTATGTTCTGCTGATCCAAGATTAGTGTCCAAAAGTACAGAAGTATCTAAGAAGTCGGTTTACTTGTGTAGTGCTTCAGTTCCATACTACCTCTGTGCATGTTGCCAGAAAGTTTAAAAATTTTTAAACTGGGAAGTATAAAAAAGACATTATTTTTTTTAGCATTTCTATAATGTGAAGATGTAGATAAAAAACTCATCGATGAATAAATTCACAGTGGTACGAGTAATATATTACACAAAGCAAAGATTGTACTAGTTGTGGGCACTGTAAAACAACGGTTTCACAACTCGGATCACGATTTTGTGTTGAGCTTGAGACCATTGACCTCTAACACAAGAGATAATTTTAATATCGAATGTGAGAATTTGAGTAATGTGATATTTAGTTTTCAAATCGTATTGCTTCGAATGTCAGATTTTTGGGCAAATATCAAGTTATGTAGATTTTATTGACCAAAAAAAAGTTTTTTTCGTCTCTTTCTCCGATAAAGCTTCCTGAAATAATTTCTCTTTCATCGAGTATAAATCACATAACCAATATGACATATCCTTCACGTTCAGCTTAGATTGTAATGCATATTATAGCAAATACCAGAAATTGTTATGGAATAAAATGTTGCGAATTTGTAGTACTTTCAAGTTAACATAGAAATAATATTCATTTTTATTAAGAAATGCTGAGAATATTAAAACTAATGCAAAAGTGAATTGCTTTCACCGACATTAGAAACTGTTGAATTAGCATGTTAGAACATGTTCGTTACAATATAAACGTGTCCAATAATGTTCTCAAAAGTAAAGATTTAGTTGTAAATGCTATAGGGTGTGCATGTATTTAATGTATTTACCCATATAACCCATTTACTTGTCATTACATTTTTTCATGCACTTAACCTCCTTAACGTCTACACTTTAACGAATGCCAGCAAAATACTAGTATTGTGTCACCTGACCTTCACCGTACGGGAAAGCGAAGATCTCTCGAGTTTTCCAGCCACCTACATCAACCACGCTCTCTTCAGCGCACGCGCTGAATGAGACAATGATATATCAGTAATGATGAAACCTTACTCACATTTTCCCCTTATAAGTAGTGGATATAGGAATGTGCCACTACTGCAACTGCGGGCAACACCGTCTTCTGACACCTCCAACTTTACCAACAGCTATATCCGCTTTCACTCAATTATGATTACTTTATCGCTTTCTTTTTTGGCTGCTAATTGTCAAACAAGCCTCCCATCTCTATCTTCAATTTTCTCCAAATATCAACAAAGTCAATTGTAGAAGAGATCATCATATGTGATCGCGATAACCACAACCCCGAAATTGACATATAAACATAATGGGAATAGTCCCTTACCAAATTCACTCATTTCATCACTCTACCCAAGGTACCATGCGACCAAGGTGCTATGCCACCATTCACTTCTGTACTTTTTCAAACCAAGTTTGAACTCTTTGTAACCATCTAACAACCTCTATCTCGATATTATCCGCCAACTTGGTCCTAATTTCTCTATTTGATCACTCCGCAAAGTGTCTCCCATCACTCACGCCACCATGTCTTCGTCTTCTTCTCACCGTCATCACCAGCCTCTGCGTTGCAGACCTCGCGCAGGTCCACCAGCCTTCACCCCTCCGCCTGATCCTCCTTCGACAGCGCTGCCCGCAAATCCCCCATAACCCGCCTCGGGCGCCCTCAGCGGCGTTCGTTCCGACGACATCCCCGCGCCGCGCGCAGCCCGCTCTGGACGGGGCCCCGGAGCGGGTCTCCAAATCATCCAATCAATTGCTAGGCCTCTCCGCCCGCCCCTCGGCCCCGCCCCACCGCCCCGGCCGGCCCGCCCGCGCCGTCGGCCGCGGCCCCTGCGGCCCGCCCACAATGCAATCATTCTTTCCACTTTCATCCCTGACTGCGCGCGGGCGTGTGTGTGTGTGCGCGCGCGCGTGCGCGCGTGTGTGTTCATAAAACGAGCGCGGCGGAGGAAGTGGGGCCGATGAGATAGGTGGGGGAAGCGGAGAGGGCGAGGGCGGAGACGACGGCTGGGTGCAGGGGAGGAGGTGGTGGGAGGGGTGGAGCGAGGGTGCGTGGAGGGGAGCGATGCCCGTATCCGGGGCGGTTTCCTTTACGTCTTAAAGAGCATGGACCTACGAGTGGATGCACCCGCACCTGACGCGCGCTTCAGAGCACTGCCGCAACGCAGCGCCTCTCGTTGCGGGAGCGCAGGCTAAAAGAGGGAGTGCATGCTTAAATAATCGCGTTTTTGGAAAAAAGTGAGATATGATTTTTATTTTGATAAGAGTTTAATTTTTAACATTCAAATCTTCAGTCAGTCATTAAGATCTAAGAAGTATTATTACTTGTAATGTAGCCTATTTAACAAAACATATTTTTCAGTGTTGTGTTATATAATCTTATTCAAGTCGTACGAACAAATAAGATTGAACTTAATTTGTAATTCTCTGATAGAGACCGTGATTAGTATTTCAATTCAGATTGAAGAGTGAGACTGGTAAGAAAATTAATTATTTATATATGCATGCTTGATACTCGTACTCGTATTTAAGTCACTTTTTGTGCGTAAGATAGAGAATATCCCCGGATGAGAGGATAAAAAGTTCCCCTAAAACAAATGACATATGAGTAGCTACACTGTAACTCCAACATAAAAATTATATTTTGGAAAGATTTCTTAGCACTCATCCCACAACCTGCATCACTCGACAGCCAAACACGATTTGCTTTCTTTTTAATTTTATTTTTTCGTCCACTTAACACAATTTATCTTAACAAATTTCATGAAAAATAATCCAATTATTAACACTTGCAGAGAATTTTTTTTGGTATTTTTCATCGCTAAATCCAAACCCCAAAAATATATTTTTAATAAATTTACTTTAGAACCCTGCAACAGGTTTGAAAAATTCTCTTAGTTCTTCTGAAAAACGATTTTTTTGTGTGACCTTTTTTCAAGATTTTTTCGACTGCTGGGCTCCAGGAAAAAGAATATCATTTTTATTGCTATCCCGCCTTTCAATACCTTGACTTAAAATACTCTTTGAAAATTACTGCAACAGTTATGCGCATTTACTTTTGTCTTTATTATACATTTATATAAATTGTTGTATCTGTGTCTATGCTGTGAGTGGATAGAGAATTACACCCTAGTCCTAATCCTTCATCAAACAGATTTCGAAATGAAACAGAATTTTGCAGATTTTGACATACAAAAGGGATTATTGCAAAACACATTGTAATCGCACATAACGCGGGCACCGTTGAGCTTTTTAAATCAGTTTGCATGCCCATGGGGATATAACCTTCTTTAGGACAAGTAAATTCATACAGATGACATGCTTGGGGTGACGGGTAGATTTAAAAAAAATAATTTGCCTCTAGGTGTACAGCCTCTTTTGAAACGGGTTTAATCTTTCACCTGGGGCCGAATTGGTTTCTCATAAGCTGCCAAAAGTATCATATTTTCTTAACGTATGTATTCCTATATAAATTATTATACAGTTTTAAAATTATTTTGAAATATATAATTTGTATCTACATTCCAAAGTTAAAATATTTCTGGGTGCTACAAAAATGTATACTAAATACATAAATACATGCATAGAACTGTTGCAATCATTTTCAAGGTGTATTTAAAGTCAAGGTGGAAAAATGGTAAAATGTTTTTTTCCATTTTTTTACTGAAAAGCAGCAAACGAAAAAAACTTAAATAATCACAACGAATTATGTTTCAAGAAAAACTTTGAGATTTTTTCGAGCCTGTTACGGGGTTCTAAAAGACAGTAAGAATTTTTAAAAATATCAAGCTTTTTGCGTTTGAATGTGGCGTTGAGAAATATTAAAAAATGTTTTTCTAGTAGTATAAATTATTTCCTTAATTTTCATATTTGCTTTCAATCATATAACACGGGGTTAAATTTGATGAAAAAATTAAAATATAACTTATTTGGTTATGAAGGGGTTCAGGTGGTGGAACGGGGGCTAAGAATCATTTCCAAAATATTATTTTTTATGTTAGAATTATAGTGTAACTACTCACAATGGCGGATCAAGAGTGAAGGACATGAGGGGCCAAGTCCCCCCTCCCCAATGCCTAGAGTTTTCGTTTATTATCTTCTCTTATTTAGCAAAATTAATTTAAATATTTACTTATGATATAATAATGTAAATATTTGAAAATAATATTGAATAGTATCACTTATACACTACAAAAACAATATCCAATATAATAACACATGTTTATTATTTAATAAAAATCTATGATGATCCCCTCCAAAATAATCGACTGTATCCACCCCTGACTGCTTATGTCATTTAGGTTAGGGGAACGTTTTACTTTCTGATCCTAAGGTGCATTGTGTGTCTTTATGTAATATTATTGATTACAAAAATATGGGTAAGAATGTAAGTAATGATAAATGACGTATTAGTAATAACGTTTACATGAAAGTGGAATTTCGACTGTTAAATATTTGTTTTCACTTCTAAGGATGGTATTATGTGAAATTCAAAGAAAACATGAAACGCTGGTTTGTAAGTAGACGAATCTACCTCGTATTTCTTTTTTTCGTAATTCAGTTGAGACGTGTATTTCCTAGTTTTGCTTGAGTTTTACAACTTTAAATATGCATTTTTCTTACCTTCCCATCTGTTTTCCTGAAAACTTGTATTCTTTTGGGCAAAAAAAGTGTGGGAAGACCCTTTTCAGAGTAAGCCACGGTGACCCAGCCCACTGCTCCTAGGAGGAGCCTCTGTTTGCTCTCCCCTCGTTCGGGAAGCTCTTTCGCAGAAAGAGCAGATTACGTCATCGTTTATCGATCGGCGGCCTACGGCACAGTGGGTCGTAACGTTTCTACGAGACATTTTCCATTAGACTGAAAACAACTTCCTGCTTCGGAAAATAGTATTACGGCAGAAAAAGAGTAAACAATTTTTGTAACATTTATTGGAATATTTCTTTGTTAAACACAGTTATGTAATTTTAAAATAAGAATTACGTCAATTTTCAATGCAACATGGAAAGACAAGTATCGTTTTACAGATTGCGTCAGTTATTCTCATTGTTTAGTTGCTAAAAAGTGCTGAATTAATATGTAATTGTAGCAACATTACACAGTTTATGCTGCAGAATATGAAAATATTGTAAATGTTACCGAAACAATGTTACTTAATAAACTAGTAATGGATATATTGCGTGAAAAGAAAATAGAAAATAAAATTTAAAGCTAATTGGAAAATCAATTATTTTTCTTACATTTTTAAGTGGTTTTTTCTCGCAATATAACTTCAGTGTTCAGAACAGATGATATAGAGATGTTGAGGTGTAATACGCATTTGAGATTTTGATCCCTAACGATACTTTTTATTCAAGATTTACAGGTTTTGAAAGAAGAAACAAAAAAGGCTCACAGTTGTTCGTTGAAAGAACATTCGAACATAATACCGATGCAGATTGGGAAAACTTTTTTGAAGGATATTCTTATAAAATTCTAACAAATGTTTTTTTGTTTGAAATGTTTCCTTAATTCAGTGTCACACTTCATCTCTATTTGATAATCGTAACTAACAGAGTCTTCACCAGGAGAGAAAGATGTCTCAAATATATTAAATTCTAATTTTAATTCCTTAAATTGGACGATAAGCTTTAGGCACTTGTCATGTTCAGCAGCATAATTAACCGGGCAATGTCGTGGCCCATGAAACTTCCTCAAGAAATGGATCACTTTTTTGAAAACTAAACATTTAGCACAATTGCCGCAAACTGTGAAGAGATTGGTGCATTGAAAATTGTCGGTGTGAACGCTTTGGTTTGCTAAGTGCTGGCGTCGACTTTCGTATTTCCGCGACTGGAGTTATCGGGACACTCTGACAGAGGTTATCGCAAGCCATGCCACTCTGGGACTCCGGTGTTTTGCTGTCGTTAGCAAACACGGCACCATGCTCCTCATCCGCTCTGCTTGAGCAGCCCTTGGGTAAACGAATGTTTCCCTTCTATCTTGCTATTCGCAATCTCCGTCTTCCTCTAATTCATTTTCCTCTTCCGGCTTTCTCGGGTTCCATTCCTGTGAGATCCTAAGGGTGGGAAGGCAAGGCTCCCTGATCACCGTTTCTTTCGTTCCTCCCCCACCTATGGGGCGCTCATGTCGACTGTGTTACGCGCGCCTATTAGGGTTATGCGAGGCGCGGTCAACATCGATTTTTTAAAACCCTTCTTCCTCCCCTCCCCGGCCCCCTTCTCCTCCTGACTCCCGACGCCTCCATTATACGCGACGGCCCCTCTCCCTTTCCCTTGTCTCTCGGTGCACTTTAGCTCTACAGCAAAAAAGTCTTAGCCATATGACGTAGTCGGCGGGCCGGCAGGTCCTCTGCCGGTTTTTTCGGCTGCCCCGCCCCCCTCCTTCCCTGCCGAGAATTACATGAGAATTGTGGGCGCGCGCTCCGTGCCTGGAGTGGGCGCTGTGTTTTGCCCGGCGCCTGCTTCCGGCGCCGCTCTAAGTACAAAGGATTTGCGAAATGTGTTCGGGGCTTTTTAGTTGAAATTTTCAGCGAGACGTGGGCACCTCCGTATAAAAAGACGATGAGGGGGTGAAGCGAACTGAAAGAGGGGGGAGGAGTTGGGAGGTGAAACCCGTGAGTGTACGGGGATGGTTGTAAATCGTATAAAAAGTAACAGTGAATTCGAAAAAAAAGCGTGAGTGGGGTAAGTCTCTACAGCTCTCAAAATTCTTGCTGCGGCGGTATTACGTGCTACGTCTTTTGTGTTTCACCGAAAGTTCACTCTACGCGTTCCATTTAACTCGGCGCTCAATCTTTTCTGCGCGACGTCCGCCGGGTCTTATAAAGTGTTGTGGGCGTGCGGTATCGCGGAACAGATGGTTATTAAAGCAAATGTACATCGACCAACGGGACTGTGATTACTTCTGGACTTCAATCTCATACCTTTACGTGGGGAGTGAGAATGACTATTCAGCTGACACTTCTCGTAATTATTGACACAGCGAGAGGTGGTTATGTCGTATATAACAATCATGTAAAAGTGTCACCCGCCTTTCTCGTGTTCTGGGCAGTCCGATAAGGTTCATCGACAGCTCGCTGGATGTAATTACCGCAGAGAGTATTTGTCGCTCTACGACTGCGATCAGAAATGAAAAAACATGGCCATGCACGCGACGTCTTTTTTATACCAGGTTTTTACGTGACATAGCAATGCGATTTATAGATTGGATTCGTTATGAGTAAGATTATTTAATTTTTGTATAAATACTGGTAATTGTATGATAAAAAATGTGTACTCTTTTCAAATTTGAAACGGATCAAGAGCTTTTTTTGAACATTTAATTCGATATTATCAGTCAGCATCATACATATTTCTTTGTTTTTTATAACTTGTGTGTTCTTAGATGTGATGAAAACAAATTAACTGCCATTTTTGACCCCTTGATACTAACTACTTTTTGGTTGTTTCGTTGAAACAACCAGATCAACTGACTGGTTATCACTGTTCTGAATTATCCTCTATACAACATTATTTTTATTCAAATCCGCCGGATTTGATATGTCAATACTCTCTCGCGGTCTTGACAGGTCACTATTTCCTCCGATGTCCCACTCCTCTCACCCTCTTCCTCCCTCTCTCTCTCTCTCTCTCTCTCTCTCTCTCTCTCTCCAACTCCCTCCATCACACTCCCACTCTTTTACTTGGTTGTCCGCTCACTCCCTCCGCATCGATCTTCTTCACTTTTCTCTATCAAGGAAGAATCTATAAAATGGGGAAAATATTGAAACGAAAAGGAAAGTATTTTAAATAATATGATAAAAGAAAATATTCCAAACCAAGACAATTTAAAAGATCTAACTGAAGTTACCAGACAATCCGTGAGACCGCAGGACGCCTTGCATCACCGAGCGGAAAAGCGCAAGACACGTCCTTCAAGAGGCAACGCGCGGGCGCTGCGTGCGGCGCAGGCGTAAGTGCGCTCCCCCGCGGCCGTGCCTCCCCGTGCGTGACGCGAGGTCGCGCGCGCTGCACCCGCGCCGCGTGGCCACTGCAGCCAGTGCGACACGCACGCCACGCACCGCGCGCCCTCTGCCGGAGACACTCTGCCTCGACCTCCTTCTGCCCGGCAGCGCATACCGCTGCGCGGGTACCCGGAGTTGTGGGGTTGGGCGTTTGTAACGCATTGGAAACGTCTTTCATAATGATCATTTTTTGAAATTAAATCCAATTATTTTGGGCTTGTATTAACAATCATAATAATAAAGTGGTAAGGAGGCAATGACCTATATTCACAGGAATTATGTATAGACGAATACACTTAGGAAAAGAACGTTCAAGATTTGATAGCCTGAAACTTTTAGCAGTTCAAACATAGATACATTTAATTTGCTTTGTGATCTGATAACTAATTGATCCCACTTGATTGATTTAACTGGATTTTGGTGTTACTAGTAATAATTGTACATTTTATAGTGAATGAAGTTCCCGATAAGTACTGATTTTTGACAATGATTTATGTAAATAGAAATTGAAATATTGCTTATTTTTAACCAAATTGCGTTATTTGTAGTTTTACTTTTTAATTGAACATTTTTGACATCATGTGTAGTACTTACAATAATTACAAATAAAAAACGGAAACATCTAATCTTTCTACTTTGCACTCCCCTATTATAGTTCCTTATTTAGAGTCTGGAAAAACTCATGAACATATTCATACTATTTTTAATTAAATATGAATTTTCTTGCAACTGTTTGTGGCATTTTGTCAGTTTTATTGCTGTCTATTAGGTATGTGAAAGATTCACAATTTCTTTTCACTGTCACACTCCTTTTTCTCACGACCGAGCAAACATATCTAAACTTTTTACAGTATTTAGGATTCGCATAATTTGTAAAACTATATTAAAATTAGATGGAGCATTGATTTCTAACTTTCTGCGCTATTCACGGCTCCTCAAATGTGCCCATTGTAACAACGTCACTTTTTCTCGACTAATGCAAGACGGACGCCCTCCCTATCTCCACTTGTCCTTCTCACCAGCACGCGCTCTCACGCCACACCTGTCCTCCTCCGCCCCTCCTCCTCGGGCAGCCCATGCGTCGCCGGCGGCCACGCCCCCGTCCCCGTCCCCGTCCCTCAGCGCCGCTCCTAAATAGGCGTTATCAGTCTCCGGCGCCGTCCGCGTCGCCGCGCTCAACACGGCGCGCGTGGCCCCCGATGAATACGCGCGTGGCGTGAATGGATACCCGCCCGCCCACGCACGCGAGAAGGCTCGGCGTCGCGTAATTAATATCCCGTAGCTCTTTATTCACGTGGCTCGTTCCTTGAATGGGCGACGCCCCACTTTTATCCTCCCGGTACGTAACACTTCCCGGCGAATCCTCCACCCCCCGCCGCTCTCGCATCGTCCAAAGGACAGGTGTATATCTCGCCAAATGATGATTACGCCCGCGCTCTCACGTAATGGGGGCGCGGGGAGCGGCGCGGACGGCAAGTGGGGGTGAGGGGGGGGCGAGGAAGGAAGGGGGTGGAGCTACCTAATGGGGGGAACAGGGTAAATGAGGCGGCTTCAGATTAGCGCCAGGTCAATCGCGAGTACAGCGACTAATGAGGCGGCCATAGAGGCGGCGACGGCAGCGCCGGTGAAAGATGAGCTCCTTTATCAATACATTTCTGCTACATTACTGCTCGCCGCCGGCGCCGCAAAGGCGGTGAATAAGTGCAGGCGCTCACCACGCTCTGCGAGCTTTCCTGTGAGCGCCGGTAGAGGCCTCTGTGAGCGCGAGAGGAAAAGTGCCCATCCGTTACGTCGAATTTGCAGCTGGGAAGTGATGATGAAGATAGTGACCTTTGATGGCTGATATAAATAGTGGAACAGTAGGATGGAATTGAAATTCTTAAATTTACTAGTGCATTTTAGCAATTCAGAATATCAAGAACTCTGTAATATTTTCAATGTCGCAAAGCAAACATTGCTACTAAATTTAGATGTTTATAAGTTAAAAGTGCGTATGTATATTCCACAAAAATATAATTTTTAGCCTTTAAATCGATAACATTAAAATTTTACACGAATAACCACCTGGCACGAATAAACACCCGGAGCAAGTAAACAATGCTAATCGAACATGTGTAAGTGTAAAACGAAAATTGGTAACGATATGTATACGTGAACATGAAAATTGCTTTTCGGTCGCTTAGTCCCTGAGAACATTCGAATAATCCTCGTACTATTGAAACCTCCATTATTAAACCTAAGCATCATTGTGTACTATGTGCTTCAGTGTTAATTGTTCCGGGTTCTGATTAATAATCTTTAAGACGTTGATTGAATGCATGTAGATTCAGCACGAATGCTGCCTTTTGGCATCCAAGCAGCGAGAAACTACGGTGGTAGGGTTTTATCTTGAAATCGATTTTTGGAAATGTACTCTATATACTTCTGATGAGCTGTTAATGCGAAGAAGCAACACCTGCTTCTATTGGTTCAAGAAACAACACCTGCTTCTAATCGTGTAATGAAGAAAATTACACCATCTTTTAATGAAACGTCGATCATCAGAAAGGATAGTATCGTATACTACATAGTCGTCCTTCGGCAGTGTGTATTGTGCGACTGTCACAAGACATATTTTCTGTTAGAGCAAGTAAGGTGTACTGCAAAGCCTACGTGTAGCATTCATTTTGCACCATCACACTATGTAATTATATATGAGTTTTCTGTGTGACTTGTGTAGGAGGGCGTCTTGGAGGTAAAATTCCTTAAATGAAACACACACGCGTTTCGATAAAAACATTTAATTACTACCATGCTACGATATAAGTACATCTCCTTTTTCCCCTCACAAACTCCTGCCACACACACACATAAATCTCTTTCCCGCTGGTCAGTCTTTTCACATCGTGTACATAATACTGATCTTTTACAACAGTTCGGTGCCACTCGACTGCAACTGCCCGCCCGCGCGTCTTCCTGAAACTCCCCTTCTGGTGGTCGCAGCCTGTGGTGACCTTCAAATCGGTCGCAGGCAAACAACTGTCTCAGGCCACAAACTTCAACGTGAGGACTTTCACAACGTCACCCTTGTTTCTATTATTTTTATCTCGAACAGTAAATAGTATCAAAAATAACGTTTTTTTTTTCACTTTTTACTGATATTCACACATTACTGTTAACGTTCGAATCTTTCTAATTTGTTAATTAATCGGTTAATTTGCGTCGACTTAAGCCGGATGATGTGAATATTCGCCAGCATGACGTAGCGAGGGTAGGTGAAGTACGTTACAGTGAGGAGGAGGAGTAAATTTGTAATAAACATACAACACACTATGTGGAAAATTTCTAAGACTGGTGAAGGACAAAGCATGCAGTTCCCAGTTCTATTGTGGCAGTTGACGATTCACTAAGCATATCGCGTGGGGGTTCAACATGCCGCCTTCACGATTTCAATAAAGCAATTTTTTACAATTTACAATTGAGTTGGGCAACGCACACTTATCAGTGCATTTTAATATCAAAATACTTGTCGCCGTACGTACGTAAAATATGACGGGCGAATTTTCTGCTTTTTCACTATTTAATAAACATTGAATTCTAGATTTATTAATAATTACCTAAATGACCCAGAACTCTTTTGAATTGCTTTGTTTCTGATCAATTTATTCTGTATATCCACAAATAAATAGTGTGACATTGAAATGTATACACATGTAATGTATTACAGTAAGTAATTTTACTACGCATTCTGTTTTAAAAATGGACTTAAGTTTTTTTATTGTTAGAAAGAATTTCAATATAAGAAACTATTTATTTTTAATTTGTATTATGTTAAAATTTTCATTTCCATTATTATATGACAAAATACATTATGGTCTTAAATTAGCACACTTTCGAAGTAAGTCATATAAAGAATCACATTCGCATTATGTCATCATTTCACGTACAATGAAAAATTAAATTTAGATCATACATGTTATGATGGAGTCATATTTCACTCTTTACATTGATGTCATTTGTCTATAGTTATTTACCTGTGACAAAAATCGACATTATATAGCTCACGCAGATATGTTTCGAATAAAAGCAAAACAAAAGGATGATTACTATAAAAGAAATGTTTACGATGAAACTGATTTCCAGCGTGATCTGCGCGGATCTCAGGGCCGACGTGTGGGGAGCAAACGCCGTTCCGCGAAGGAAGTGGCCGTTTCGCGGGAAATCCTGCGTTGAGCGCTCGTTCCGGTCTATCACTCCCGCGCCGCCTCCGGAAAATAAAGTGCCCCTCGAAAGCAGGCGGAGCCGCCCCGCCGCCGCCAACGCCGCCTGCCGGGGTAATGAAGTTGTGCATATTTACAAGTGTCGAGCTCATTAATGCTGCCCTCCGGCGTGGGGTGGGGCGGGGAGAAGAGAAAAGGGCCAGGAAGGGCGAAAGGGCGGAGCGGGAGAGAACGGGGTGTTATGGGAAGAAAGAAGGGGCGCGAGGAGATGGGGAGTGAAAAGAAAAGGTGTAGCAAATGGACGAGAATTGGAACGTTCTGTGAGGAGTGCTGGTGAAGAATAGGATTGACACAAATTGCTGTGAAGAATAGGGTTGGTCGCACTAATATTCATATGTTATTAATATTGAAGACTTCAGAATAAATAATAATAATTGTCAGATGCAAATCACCTATGTGAAATATGTGGTTTTGTCATCCCAGGAAACTGCAGTAAGTATTATATTTTTGTCGTTCTTATTGAAACTGTTGCATTGACATTGTTGGTGATTTAATTTTCTCTAGCTTTTATGTTCAATTTATTTTATTTAACTTACTTTAATCTTAATTCAGAAAGAAACAACTCAAACCACATATTTCTTATATATTTGTTCTGCACATATTTTAAAAAGTTATTTTAAAACTGTTTTGCCGAAAATATTTCAGAACATTATTTCAAAAACATTATTTCAAATTTTTTTTAGAATCATGGCGCATTCAGAACATAATGAGAAACAAATATTAATGTTTTTGCAGATTTCGGAAGTCCAATTTCTTTTTTCATTCTAAATTAGGCCGTTATTTGTTCAAGTCATCGAAGAAAAATTAATGATTTTATACTCTTATATCTACCGTATCAACTAACTAGGGCACTATCAAATTCAGTCAAATGCAGTCGCTACAACTACAGAACTATTTATGCTAGTGTTAGTAGTAGTTAATAATAATAATAATAATAATAATTATTATTATTATTATTATTATTATTAATATTATACATATTGTTATTAATTTTCTGGCACAAGATACATTTACACGATTTTACACGATTATTTGTTCTCATTAAGTGTTCAAAATTATCATACAGGATATTTACAGGATATTATTAGGATGTTTACAATTTAAAAACCTGATTCTACATGTGAGATCCATAATGGAGTTTCCTGTTGACTTTACTCCCCTCCTCTTACTCCAGAAAATCAATTTGTCGGCGTGGAGGCCACGTGGTGTCCGATGTTCTGTAGCGATGCCACGTGGTCGCTGATTCCGTTCGCTCCTGCCCTCGTGTGGCGAATCTCGGAACTGCAACCAAGATGGCTGCCTCCTTTCCTTTACCACTGAATACGACTTATTTCATCCTATTCCTGTAATATTACTGCTATAAAATTCAAAATATATATCAGTAAACTTTATCTACATGTATATTGACTGGTACAGTTGTAGAACAATTTTTACTCGTAGAAAAAAATGGCGTGCTGTAGTGTCCCCTTCGATTTCCACACGGCGCTGGCATCTGGTGGTGAGTTTTGTTACTGAAGCGAGGCTGCGAGGGATGTTGAGAGATTTTCCCGTAGCCTCACAGATGGAGCGCGCATCGCTCTGGCAACGCGTTTCTGCGGGGGATTGTGGACACGTGTACGTAACAAAAAAGGTTGCTCTTTGCCATAGAAAATGATTTATTACTCTCAAATAATTTTGCAGGTACTCAGATGTGACACTAACGACCTACTAATTTATTAATGAATGATCTGGAGAGTCCTTTGCCAAGAATAGTGCGATGGTTATTGATTAAAGGTTATAAAACCTTTTTTCATAATTAAAAACTAGTACATTAATAATTTAGTTTTCTGATGAATTAAAGAATATTATGGTAAAAAATAAGAGACATAAGTTGATAAAATAATGTTATTTAAAAAATATTATTTTTCATGAATAAAATCTCTGTTCTTTCTAAAAAATTAAAAGGAGATTAGTTTTGAAATATACAGAAATGGTAAATATTTCCGGTAGATCTCTGAATTTCAGTATTCGAAATGAAGCAAAGGATCTTGGTGAACAGAAGGAAGTAAAGTTTCTGGCTGACTGACAGCCGCTGAAAGGCCTAGCGTTCGCTCGCTCAACACGAAGCCCAAAAGAGCCTCGGGCTAGCCATCCGTGATGCATGGTTGATTCGATCTGGACCCTTTCGGGACAGCTTCCCTTCTTCCCCCGTCTTCTCAAAGATGACCACCGCCCGGGAGCCGAAATATCGCCTTCCTTCGAATCAATCGTTCGTCTAAAACGATTCGACTCTGTCCGCCGAAATCCGGATCTGCGCCGGTTATCTTCACTTCACAGGACATTGACTGCACAAGGCTTCGCAGCACTATTGCGTCCAGGTATATCTCCCGGAGTCCTATTTTATTGTTCCCGAATACAATTTAATATGAAGATGGGTTTCAGGCAACAGATGCAATTTTGTCTAACGAACCGGCGTTGTATGCCGTTCTCCCTCTACGCCCCCCCCTCTCTGTAACGTGGAGCGGAGTCGTTATTTCTCGTACGAAAGGACGACGGCGGCGGGTGCGGAAGCGGGAACGAGCGCGGGGAGGAAGAGGGGAGCACAAGAAAGGAAAGCGAAGGTCGTGGACGGGAGAGATCATTTAAGCGGATTGGGGCGCTGCCGTCCCCCTCCCCCTCCCCGGTACCCCTCGCCGTCCTGCGCTGAGTCCGCCAGAGGTCGCCCATGCTGCTCGCCCGCCCCCAACCCGCCCCACCCCGCTCTGCTCCGGCTCACCCCAGCCCTCCCTGTCCCGCGCGCCCGGGTGCTTTTGTCCAGGGAGCTTCAAAGCGCAAAGAGAGCGACATGAACCCCGCCCCGACCACCTCACCCCGCTCCTCTCCGTACCCGCCCTTCGCATCCACCCTGTTCCGGCGGCCCTACTCTCGCGCAGCCCCTAAATCTGTGTGCCCCGCCGGCCGACAAATCCCCCCGGCCAATCAGACCTTACCTCACCGCCGGGCGGGTAATAAAGCGCCAGGGCGGCGAGCGTGGGTGGAGAGGGCTGCGGCGGGGCGTAGAGAGGAGAGGGGTAGTTGCAGGGGGGTGGAGTGGTAGCTGTGCGCCTGAATGGCAGCAGCGTTCCTGGCGGGAGCACCGGCAGAAGCGGTACAATCTGGAAACGCAGATTCGAAGAACTAGAGACGGGGAATTTGCGTGAGAAGTGACCAATGTTAGATGAAAAGCTGAATGAACGAAAAGACGGAATTGTCAAGATAAAACGGTAAAGAGCAGAGTAGGCGCAAAAGAATAAAGGGAAGAGAGATACGAACAAAATGGTCAAGAATATAGAGTTGTAAAAGTGGAAAGGTGTGAGTTCTCTGTGACTAGTAAGAGAATGAAACGCCGATTGGTACAGGAATTATGAAAACTGAAACGTTGCGAGAGGGAAGTGCGCTATATGAAAAAAAACGATGAATGAACCTAAAATTTTATTGGAGGGTTTGAGGATATCTGATGGGTACAAATTCATCGACACTGAACGACCTAGAGGAGAAGACCATTCATATGCCACGTGGAGGACATCAAGCTATATAGGTTTTCGCATCAACGGCCTCCGACTTTACATGCCTCGTTAGAAAGCTGCGGGTTAGGAAAGCGCTCCCTCCACGAGTCGTCCTGCGATGGCAGGCAGCTACCACGGGAAAATGCGCTCTTTCATCAGGGACAAAAGTTAATTGTAATGCCAGTCACAGCGAATTTCGACGTAAAACCTATTTACCGCAATGTGCGCGAGATGGACAATACGTCCCAGCCGCGGTGCAATCACAAGATTCATTAGCTGGAGCAGATTAAGGTACGGGTGGGTGGGGCGGACGCCGAGGCGGAGGAGCCGTCATTTAAGAAACGCAAAGCTCCGAAAAAGAAAAGGGCTTTTCAAGCAGCGCTGCAGACGAAAAAGCGAGAACTGGCAAAAGAACAAAGCGAACATGAGACATTCGATGTTTTCTCGGAATTTGTTGAGTTAAGAGCACTCGTATTCATAATAGCTTCGCTGTTAAAAAGTCGTTCTTCGGTGGAGGGAAGGGAGAGACTCTGATCTTAGGCAAGGCATTACGCAGCATTGTAACGAGATCTGCTCTCGGCTTCAGGGAAAGCAAGCTGCTAGAGAGAAGTTCGTTCTAGATGCGTAAAAATTGTGAAGCAGAAAAGGTAGAATTGTGGATGAGTTGAAGGCGATAGGAATTGTTTGATTTGAAGTGGTCGCAGATGGAGCAAATTCGAGAGAGGAAGCAGAGGCGGAGATGAATGGAGAGTGGAGGAATTTGAAGGAGATAAAGATAAAAATACTGAGGATTATGTGAGAAGATGCGTATGGAGGCAGAAATAAAGTTGTGGAAGATATTGGGATCGAGTGCGCTAGTGGTGGCAATCCCAAGGTCGCAATCTGAGGAGAGGAAATCAGATGTGGAGCTGACAGCCCAGGTACAGATGAAAGCGCGATGACTGCGGTGGCTTCGGAAAGCTGTGAGATGGCAGTGACATCATCAGCAAGGGATCCAGCTACAGCGACACCGATAATCGCGATTTCAGCAAAAAGCGGACAGCGATAGTGCGAACGCGGGCCGCGGCAACAGCAGCAAAAAGACCTGACCGCCGCGGACGTCCCTGCGGCGCCGGCAGCGCCGGCTACTGAGCCAGCGGCTGGCGCCGACCGCCCTGTGAAAGTGCGCCGACCACAAAAGCGCCAGGGCGAGGGCGCGCGCGCGCCGCGTTCGCCTCCCTGATGCGCGGGAGATAAGCCGCGCTGGTGGACCCTGCGCTGGCGAGCGCGGGCGCCGAGCGAGCGCAGCGGGGCGGTGTGCACGCGGGGGATGCCGAGACCGTCGGGTGGGTGGGCAGGTGGCGGGTGAGGGGCGTACGGTCGGTCGCTGCGGGGCATTCTGTGCGGCCGGCCGCAGGTGCGCCGCGCGCCGCTGTCCATTGAGGCGCGCTCCCCACTCGCCCGCTCTCGCGCCTCCCATTGTGCCGTATAATTCCCAGGAATCCGTGGGCGGCGGGAAGCGCGCCGCGCGCACGGTCGCGACTTACCTAGGGCGCGTAATGCCGCATTTCCCGTCGCGTCCTGGACGCTCGCGCAGGCGGACGCACCCCCCCCTTCGCCCTCCTCGGCGTGCTATGATCTACTTTGTTCGATGTACTATCATCAGTGCGATGTTACCCACGGGCTTCGCCTTTACGGATTTCATTACTTCCAGCAAACGAGACCTCTTTATATCGATAAAGTGAATGAATGAAAGCACAAAACCTACCAAATATCTGATAATAAGAACTATCTCTGTTAATTCTGAATTTTTTTTTTTTGATTTTTTGGTTTGTTAGCGTCTCCCACGGATTAAAATTTTAAACCAACCCCACCACTCTTGTGGGTTAATCTTTCAATAATTCGTCATTTTCATTCTTTCTAGTAATAATTCCACTTGTGGCCCTCTATTTTTTCAATCTGTTCGCGCCATTTAATCTTCAACAAGGACGATCTGTCTTCATCTTTCACCTCGAATTCCACGAACTTTTCCCATGCCTTCTCGTTCTCTTTCTTATTTCATTCCCCCTCTTCGTGCGTTTCGTGACCTCTGGCTCGTAGCCGTTCCCCCCCGACGCGCCCGCGTCCTCGCTGCGGCGTACCTGCCAGAGGGCTCTTCGCGGGCGGGCCGGCGCGAGGGCTTTTGCGCCCGCCGGTCCGCCCTGCGCCGGGGCGCCGCTGTCCGCGGGGGCTTCTGATGCGGCAGCGGCGGTGCCTATCTCCGCATCGGCGCTGTGAATGCGGCGCGTGGCGCGGGCGCGCCGCCGCCGCCGCCGCCGCGACCGCCGCCACCACCCGCGGCGTCCCAAGCAGATACGGATCGCGGAACCGTGGGCGACCCTCGCCGATCGCCGCCACCCACCGCCGCCGGCGCCCCCGCCCCACCCCACCCCACCCGCTTCCGCGCGGGTCCGGCTCGGCCGCCGCGTTGATGAGGCGCGGCCCCGCCGCCACCGCGCCACCGCCGCCGCCACCGCGCGCCCGTGCTACCGCTGTGGAGGTCAACGAAGCCCTTCGATGATCGACCATGTTGAAGCGTGGTGTGTGCTGACTCCAGGGTGATCTCTAGGCACCGTGATTCTACTGGATTGCTCGTACTGTATTGTATTTCCCATAAACCTTGCTTTCAGATTATATCAGTTTTCTTCTTCAATTTCAAGTGTTCCTTACTGATTGTTTCTTGTACTAATTGTCTTTCAGATTTTATCTATGTCCTTTATTTCAAAAATTAAAAACATTTATTTTCCTTCTTACCCGTGTTAATATAAAACCTAAATGAGTTAATGGTTTTCAAGGAAGTAAAAAAGTCAGAATTTTTTATGTATTTACACTTCTATCGAAAAGTGGAAGTCCGTCTCCAATCATCTATGTTTGCTTATTCAATACCGACAGTCACATTACTTCTCATTATAATGTGTTTCTGTCTAAAGAGTATAAATGTGGGATATATTCTTCGCACAAATCTAAATACGTGAATGAATGTTTATGTTATGTTTTTCATAATGTTTTGTTTAATTTTTTCATCTCGTCAAAAAATGTATTTTTTAAATATTTCATGAAACCAACTGGTAGTGTTGGATCGAAATTTTCCTGAAAGTCTGTGGCATTCTCCATCTTTGTACAAATCATATCTGGGTTCAATTTGAAGTGCGGAGGTAATTTTTTTGTCAAGTATCAAAATTATATGTTTGCGTTTAGAGGAAAGTAATGAGTGATGGTCATATCAATAAAGAGATAAATTATTCTCTTATAATTATTTCTTTTTCAATCAAAAATGTCATGTCAATAAATTCTCTTGAATGTTTATATTGTTATTTCATCATGGAGTTGAATCAAATGTTTCTGTTTTTGATACAAGATGATATAAAAATGGTTATAAACATAATTTGTTGCAAAAAAATAAAATATTTGAAGATGGTATTGACAAAATAAATAATTATATGTTAACAGTGAGCAATAATAATATTGAGCAAAAATAATTTGTCCTTGTGACGAAATTCTCGCGTAAACAGGATCCAAGCAGAGTTAATACAGGAAGTCTCCGCTAGAATGCGGGCGCTGTCGAAATGCCATTTCCTCGTTTGCAAAATTCTTCCGCAATTTTGTGTTATGAATTTAGTTATTTTTAAGTATTTTATACATAAAAAGGATTTTCCTACGAAATTGGAAGAAATTTATTGTTATTTGTCAACTTACCCGTGCTAATCAGTCTTCGATTTTATCCTCTTAGCTGTGATGAAACTGAGATTTTGTACAACTTTTAAACAGAATATCCTGATAAATAGCATTGATACTGACCATTAAATAAAAATGAGTATAAGAAATAAGTTAGTTTTCATTTTAGTTTCCTTACATATGTTCCTTTCGTAAAATAAGTAATTTCCATGTTTCATTACAACTGGAAAGGACTGAAATGAAACAAAGAAATACATGTAGAACTAAGCATTATTATTACAACAAAAATAGGATCTAAGTAATTAGTACTTACCATATTGTAGATTTTCACGGCTAGGTGATTGACCATGTTTTGTGTGCCATACTAATACGTCTGGCCAAAATTCAACTAATCTAACTTTCATTTCATTAGGTTTTCAATTAATGCATTGACAGTTTCATAAGAAGAGAATCATAATTTTCATATCGTCGGTGCAGAAAAAAAGTAAGACGTTAAAAAAATAAATATGTTCAGAAAATACAGATTTTTCTTGAGTTAAATTCTAAAAGGTCGTTTACAAGGTAAAATACTTCCCTTTTAGATATGAAATAAACGGTTTCCGTTCAGGATTTAAGTGTTCCTCCGCAGTATGACATTTTTATAAGTCTCTCTTTTGTTCTGATGATACGTTGTGTTCACCGTTTTTATTTTTTTAACAAAATGAGCGCTGAAAATTATTACAAGACTGCATATTCATGTATTTACGTTGTATTGCACACAATATATGCGATTACATATTTTCTTTCTATTTTCAGGTAAGTACGCTGAGAAAATTGTCCTGAAAATTTCTTCTGTTTCGTAAGTACCTACCCAATAAACTTCTGTGTTATCTCAATAGCAAGCAAAGTGTACTTATTTTATTTTTAATATATTTCGACGCTTTCCGCAGTGATAAAAAAATTTATTGAAAAATGTGTTTTCGAAAAAATTAAATGGTGTCAATGGAAAAAATATTGTTATAGCTTTATTCAAAACACACTAGTATATGTTGTTATTGTTTGCCATTGTTGTTATTTGAGTGTGTGGGTGTATGTATATACATCTAGCTATACACATATAAGAAATTAATATTATTGTCCACAAAGAAAAATTAACCCAGAAATAAAAAAAAAAAGTCGAATTGTGTAAATTGGACGCTTTTTTTACTTCTACGTTAATTTTTCTTTCAGACGAAATATATTAATTTAATTTGTACATAATAGGCAATTGACATTTTTCTGGCGTGTTTCTATGCTTCTGCAATGTAAACGTTTGCTTAGAAAGTATTTTTACAAACCAATTTTCAATGCTTATTGTGGCTCAGTCATTCAGAATATCCAAATAGTTTATTCAATCAAATTTGCTTAAATTGTTTCAAGAGATTATTTTTGAAGTTTCAACGTTTCAGCTCTGGACAATCTCTACATTTACCGGCGTAATAATTATTCTGCATGTTATTACTGTGACCAGGTAGATTGATAGACATTTAATGCTTGTACTATTTGGCTTTGATTTGTGATTACCAGGCTTACTCTTATAATGGCAGACATTGTTCGGGAAAGGTCGTAAAAATTTTACCCGTGGAAATCAGCTTATGTTGCTCAGAAAACGTGAATGTATCATTTAGTAATTTTCACCGAGCGTAGACTGACAGATATTATTCAGGAGTTGTTTACGACACGAGCGACGTAGAAACGGGTGTCGGAATTTCTACGAGTGAATAATAGTCATTCTACGGGACCAGAAGACATTTCTCTACGACCTTGAAATTGATGCTTTAAAAATACTAAATGAAAACATTTGAAAAGTTTTTATTTTTTAAATAGCGCTACATTATTTGTACTTTTTATTTATTAATTAAATATTTTAAAACATAACTACTAACAAGAAAACAAAAAAGTATTACAAACATACATAGTCTACATTTACTTTTTGGAAAAATTAATTGTGAAATTAGAGCAATTGGTAATACATACTACTCAGGAAGTTGAATCTTGTTTTGGGCCGATTTTATTTGAAATATAATTATTAGAAGAACAAGATGTTTCTTGTTTACGAGTATTTTGAATGATACGAGCTGTATTATGCTCTACTGATTGCAGTAGTGTGTGTGTGTGTGTGGTAGGTATTTTGTTTGACATAGAATCATCCACATAATCTTCCGCTACGACATAACCTTTCTAACAATCACCAGATCGCATACTGATTCGTGGTTCACTTATCGTATGACAGTGGCGACCTGCAGAATAATATTTTCGCTCGGCTTGTGCAATCGTCACCATCACTGTATCCGATAACGTTCAGAAATGCATACATTCTGGAGTAGTCGTAGTGAAAATAATTTCATTAAAAATAAAGATTTTCAAAATTAGCATTCTGGACCGAATTACAATAAAAAATTAAATGGTTATAATCCTGCATGTTTTAACTTTCAATGTTTTAAGACTTGTATTGGTTTAAGATTTTATAAAAACGCAATAATGAAGTATAATCAACAAACTGAATGACACACACATAGAAAAATCAAAACCAAACCTAATTTATTTTCATTTTGTTTAAAATGTGAATTTAAATTAGTATTCCAATACAAATATAACACTAAAACAGTTATATTTATTATATAGAATATTTTTGTTCATTAGGAATTGTAAATAATTGTTTCGTCTAATTATGGATCGAAGTTCACTCTGCATTTGCATCAAAACGTCCGGAGGAGCACTGATGAATCAAATCAAATATGGAAACTGAAATATGAAACGTTGTCTTTATTATTCTAATAAGTACCGTATTCATATGCTAAGGTTACTCAGTGCATCAGCTTATGTCACCGCGGTGCCCCAGACAGGGAGACCCTAGGATTCTTGTCTCGACGGTGGCAGGGTTTTCGACACGAGCTACATAACTTTTCATGACAGCTTTTTAATATTTTGAAACTTCGTGTAATCTATTTTGAAATCATATAAAAACTAAGAGAAACGAATGTATAAGTAAAGATAAATTTTACTGAAAGGGACCTTTATTATTTTATTTACCATGCATAACTGAAATATTAAATCGAGGTCTAAATGAAGATAGTTTTTCTTGATTCTTTATATACATTTTTCACATTTCTTGAGAATAATAGCTGAAAATTGTATGTATTAAGTTAGAATTATGTGTTATAAATATTTTTAAATTAGAACTGATGAATCTTTTCTACCATAGAAGTATTGAATTTAATATATACAAGACTCCTCCGCTTTTTCTTCGAAACATATGATAAATAATAGACGCCTCAGGGAAAAGGAACTTGACAAGATAATTCGGGTCATATGATCTTCCTGAAAAATAATTCTTCTTTCTACAATTGGTGTTTTGAAATGAAATTTTGATATCTGATACACTTTATTAAATCCCGAGAAAGGGAGCAAGACCTAGCTTTAAGAAACACACAATAAACGAATATATTTATATCCGTTGAGCGTGAAGAAATACGATATTTCTCAATTTTTATCGAAAACGAGAAGTGCTATATCATTTCTGCTCGAACCCCTCTTCCTTCCTGCTGGTTCCAGTGGCTGCGAGGGTGTGGGGAGAGGAGGGGCGGGGCGGGGCGGACATCTCGCCGTCCGGAGAGGGAGGTCGTATCGCGCGGTCTCACAAGGGCGAAGAATTCCCGGGAAAAACCGCCGGCCGGAGCGCCGCTCGGCGATGGCGAGAACAATCCGGCCCTGATGAGGCTGAGGGGCGGCGGTGGAGGCGGCGAGCGCGAAGATGGCTGCGGTCGGGGAGGCGCCGGCGAGGGCGGTTGTGATGGAGAGCTGCCGGCCAGCGGCGCGGCGGCCCGGCGCTTGTAGTGAAGGCCTTTGTGTTAGGCGCTGAACGAAGGCCGCCCCGCGATGTCGGCCCCGGTGGTGATGAATACGGCGATGGAGGTCGGCTGGCCTATGCCTGCGCTTGTAGTCCAGGACCTTTGTGTCGGGAAGGCGATGGAAACAGCGCCTTAGGCCGCGAGTAGTGCTAGACACGCGAAGATGGGCACGGCTGTAGGACGAGGAGGAGGTGAAGGGTAATGTTACGAAGGAGGAGCAACGGAAATGACAGTAAAGGTGATAACGGAGGTGGCGGCGGCGATGGCAGAAAAATGGAGGAGGCGGAGATGGAAATAACAGCGGCGCAAGCAGCGGTATCAGCGCAGGCGGTGGTGGAGGCGCGGCTGACGAAGGCAAGGGGGTAATGCGGCGGCCTATCGAGCGCGGGGACAAAACGGAGGTCTCGACGAGCGCGCACTGCGCGAAAAAGCCGGTCTGCCAGCCGGCCGGCGCGGGAGGGGCGATAGGGCCGGCGCTTCTCCGCTCCTCCGGTTGCGAATGGCGGCGGCGGTTTCCCTCAAATCTTTGGCTCCCCCCCCCTCTCCACGGACCGTTCCAACCTCCGCGTCGCTTTTTAACCTGCTGCTGACCACTCACTACCTCTGAGCACCTCTGGCTCGCAAGGCGGGTCTTTAAATTTGGCTTTGTATGGTTTCAGTTACTTGCACTCTTTCTTCCTTTCAATGTTTTTCTTTTACATATCATTTGGATCTTTCTAAATTTACCTTCTCGGTTATTGAATTCAATTAGTTTTTTTTTGATTGAATCTTTAATCTAGATACTTTTAAACTCAAATCAATTGCTAGTGGCAACATTCTCGTGTTCTGTGTAGTGTCTCTTATCGGGATAACCTCGTGTCCGTGTCCCTATGGCGACGAATTTTCGAAAATAGCTAGAGACCTAGGTCGAATGCAGCCACTGGTTGGAAGAGAATACTAGAGGTAGGGTGCTCTGATTGGTAGTTTTGGTATTGTTTTTTAGCAACTACACATTTCTCTTCTGGGCTGTTTAGTTACTACTTTTCAGATTTTTCTGCTAAACTTCTTTTTAGTTTTCCTTTTTAAAAAGCTTTTATTTCACTTTTAACTCGCACTCTATTGCACTCTGCTACACTCTACATCAAGATTCACTTATTTACTCATGCTTTCTCTCTGTACGTTCCGGACATTTATGTTGACTTCTGGCCCTCCTGTTTTACTCTGTCCCTCAGTTGATTCATTTCCATTCTTTGTCGTGCCTATGGGACGAGGGGTGATTTCTCTCTCCGCTTTTCTCCACACATCCTGCTTGGCTCAATCCTTTTTCTCCCTCATGGGCTCCAGATTTTGTGCCTGGGGCGACTACGTGGAGGATGAGCGAGCCGGGCTTCAGAGGGTGGTTGGCGGAGGGGGTGCTCGTGGATGAAGCGGGCGGGGGAGGGTGGAGGACGAACAACCCCTGTAATCTCGCCGCCCCCGAGACGGTGAGGGTGCAGGGAACCGCTGCTCATTAGGGGCTGCCATGTAATTAAAAACAGGGGCGGGTGACGGAGGCGGAGGTAGTGGCGGGGTGAACCTACGGTTCCTGCTCCGCCTACTGGAGCGCTAGCTGCCTTGGGCAATTGCTCTTAATGCGGCGTGAATTCTTCAAAGATGTATGATGTTGGCGTTTATCTGCCAGTTCGAGGTTACACTCAAACTCATACGTTATGGAAAACCTAAATATTTCATTTAGAGTTGTACAATGTGCGGAGTAAAAATTTAAAATTTAAAATGAGAGCTAGTTAATATTTACATATGTAGAATACTATTATTATTATTATTATTATTATTATTATTATTATTATTATTATTTATTTATTTATTTATTTATTTATTTATTTATTTGTAATATGGTCGTCCAAAAGTAAACTATAAAACATTTTCAAGCGCGCGTATTACATCACAGAACAATTTCTTTTTCTCTTCTGCTGGCCACTTAGCTTCTGATTATAATGTTAAACTTTCAACAAAGTGTGTTCACTATAATAAAGGTAACTTAAATGCAAAATTTTTTACCTCCCTTAATTCTATATTATCTGTCATATTTCGTTCTCATATCAATTCCCCCTCCCTTTCATTTTCTGCAGCATTACTGTTCTTTGTATGCTGGCACACACATGTTATTTACAATGATTTTTTATGGTTTGTTGTCCAACGTTTAAAAATGTTGGCTTCACAACATAATATTTAATTGGTCCTTGAAACTAAACCCTCAGCTTTCATTTAGAGGAGAGAAGTGTGCAAATTCCTTGAGATACTCTTTAATATACACTATCTCGTCTATAAGTAGATCCTTCAAAATTCAAACATCAAAGTGAATAACAACGCTATATACCATTATTTGCGATATGAATTGTAATTTACTCTCATTCTTCCTTATTAATAATGTTCTGGAACAAAACAAATAGAACATTACAGTATTCAGTAAATTAGTGCCTTGATTGATAGTACTATGGGAATATTACCTAAATGTTTTCACTCAAAAATAATTGAAATTACAGATATACATATAGGTCTGTTCCCCTTTATGTAGTACATATTTTATTGTTGTCTATTGCTTCGTAAATAATATGTATTAGTTATTGTTTAACAAAAATATAAAAATACGTTGGTTCTCTTAAAATCGAACAATTCATTTAGTAATATTTCTATTAGAACTTTATATATACTTCAAAATTCATCTCTACGCGGTTATATTCTGAATTCAAAATACTGAGAATTAGTATACGATAAATTGCAGTACATTCTGTCGTCCTTCACAATGAGTTCGTAAGCAATAACATTTCTCACCTGAGTGCAGAAACTTCCTCTTTCACCCTCCCGCAATTTTGCAACGAAGGGAGCCATAATGAGATGCCACTGCGTCATGAAGCAGCTACTGGGATGATAATCGTGTTGTTTAAACCGCCCGCACGGACGTCCAGGAGAAAATGAAGCGCGCAATATTTTGCATACTTTTATATTCGAGGCGCTTCGCAGGCGAGGGCGCGGCGGCGGCGGCGGCGGCGGCGGCGGGGGAACGGGGCAAGGCAGCGCCCGGCTGCGCGGGGAGCGGGAGGAGGAAGAGGGCGGAAGGGGTGCGGGGGAAGGGGGGGGGCCCCGCGGGGGGGGGGGCGGGATCAGTCGCCGCGCGTCGTGCGCAAAAAACGCGGTTTATCAACGGCGCGGGACCGCGTTGCATGATGGGACGAGTCCAGCCATTATGCGGTCCACGCGGAGCGACCCACCCTTCGATACCCCCTCCCCAGCCTACCCCCCCCTACCCCGCCCGCCGCCACCACTTGCCCCCTTCCCGCCCCTTCCCTCCCCTACCCTTCCCCCGCCGACGCGCCCCTGCCACGAGATTTCGGCCTTAGGTGCTGGCCTTGTATGGTTATGATGGATAACATTACCAAATTGTTAGCAGTGTGGAGATGGATACCCCTCGGCGTATATATTGCACTGAATTTTCAGCTTGGGTTAGCTGCTCGCCTAAGTTTGTTAAAGGCACAGCGCGGCGTGCCGGTCTTGTCTGCTAGTGTGCTGCCGGGTCGGGGTGGGGGGGATGGTGCGGTCGCTGGAAAAGGGCGTCGAAGCGGGCGGGGATCGAGGGTTAAGCCTTCGCTGTAGGGATATCTTAATCCCCACCCCCGCGCGCATTGTTTGTCCCGCGCCGGAGGAGAGGGCGGGCGACGACACTGTCCGCGATGACGAGGGGCGGCGGTGATTGGGTGAAAGGGCGAGGGGGATACCAATTATGCAGGCAGGCGAAGCCGCGAGCGGCCCAGGTGTGTTAATTGGTTCGGGGCCAGGACGGGCGGCGACGGACGCGACGTCTTCGGGGCGGCACAGGAGGATTCCAAGTAGCGCATCGCTCTATGGAGTTCCCGTTTAATAATTCTGGGCCTCGATTCCGCTGACTCTGAATTAGTTCTGTTTTAATTGGTGAAACAATATAATTTTATCATATGTAAGACTGTCATTTAATTTGTCTTCACGTAAAATAATGATACAATAGAAAAAATGTATATCGTTGAAATTAAAAAAAAAATTAAACTTAAAATGTATCCTTATTAATTAAGAAATTCCTATTACTGGAAAGCAGATAATGTATTTCATCAAATTCATTTGGATGTATAATTTACAGTTCGTATCGTCTTACCAAACGAGACTATAACGTGGAAAAAGGAAGCGCAATTGAGAAGGAATATTGAGTGTAAAGACCACACTCTGTTAGGAGGGTGTACAAAAAAAGTGGTAAGAATAATTTAACAAAGTAGAGAAAATATGTTAGGACAAACACAGACTACTATGATACATACTTTTTACTTTTGTATTATGACTATAAATAGTGCGTTTGGTGTAAGCGATAATGTTGCAACTTTATCATTACAGTTTTTTTAAGTTAGATATTGAATCATGGTTTGTTCATGCTGTCTTTTTATTTGAAAACCAGTAAATGTGATAGAAAACTCTCATATTCATTACTTTATATGTTTAAAACAGTATTAATTAATTGTTGTAGAACTTCTAATGTAATATAACATATTACTTCAATTACATGAGATAAAACAACGGGGCTGCAGATTAAACTATTGTAGTTGGTTCCAGTCGTAAGTACAAAATAAATATTCATTAATGCATAATTTATTATTACAATATATAATTTGTTTGATTATTCACAATATATGAAGATCATTCAGTAAGTCCTGGCAACTATGTTGTATTTTGCGATATCAAATAAATATGCTTGTTCAGTACATGCTTTGACAACTCTCTTTACCACTGTAAGAGATGCAACCAACGAGTATTGCTGCACCAGCGTCTGTGTGCTTTGAAGGCTATTAGTCAATTAACGGAAAAGTTGGTTTGCTAGAGATTGTTCTACAAGTAAAGTGGAAAAGCGACAACATGGGGTTCTCTAACAGGAACCTATTTGGCACTAGCATTGTGAAGAATATCCAGTGTTATTCAATTACTTTGAGTAAATTTCCATTATTTTAACTTTATTGGCTGACACAATACAGTTTCCGCCGGTCCGGATGGCAGAAATCGCTAAGGCAGTAGTGCCGTAGCGAACTCGGACCGAAGATCGCGAGTTCGAGTCGGGCATGGTTGTATTGTGTTCGTCCTTTCACCCCCTATCATCATATCGAGTCATCTTCATAGTTACCATAACATTACACGCAATAATGATCGCTAATGACCTACAAGTTGATGCGACCTTAAATAAAAAAAAATCATAGTGTCCATAATTTATGCAACACTACTACATATTGAAAAAAAAATGCATTAACCAAAAGACGAAATTAATAAAAAGTCACTGTTGCATAAAAGAAATTACGTTTTACTACTATTTCAGGTCTGATGTTTGAGATCAATCATAGAAAGTCATAACTGTGTAATTTCAAGGGCCAGTATAAGTGAAATTAAATTAAATAAAAGACAAACATTGTCATCAAAACTAAATATTTTCTTACTGCCAATAGAGGAAATGTGCATTTAACAGATTCCTTTTTTTACACTAAATCAGTGATATGGTCTAAAAAACAGAAATTTCTGTAACAATTTTTGTGTAAGTGATTAAATATTTTATTATCTAATGTGCTATTTGTAATAAACTGGTAGGAAATATAAAGCACGTTTCTTTGTCAAATATTCACAATATATTTTTGAAATTGTTTTCAGTTTGATGTTACCTTTTTTCGTGTTGTTAAATTAAAACTTGAGTGTTTATCCAGGGACTGTAATATTACATAGTGATGAGCATATTGTAAGAGTTTGTTAGCGTCTCTCGTCTCAGTATACTGAAATTACCCACTTTACAAAATAATTTATTATTCAGAAATCTGTGATTGAGAATCACTATAGAAAGCAAACTTTCTAATTAATTTCATGGTTTAAGTGTCGTTTATCCAGAGATGTGATTCAGTACGTTGTCCAGAGTAATGTTCATTGTTGCTTGGGATTATTCGAGTTGAATTTGATGTAATGTGTTGGAAGATCCGAAGCAATGTTCCTGTCCCTTCGACACGTTAATTGCGTAATTTCGGGTTAATTGGCTAGCGAGAAGCAATTATATCCTACAAACACCCTCGTGGGTACCGTACCCAGCTGCCCACGGACCCTCACGAAAGGGACGGACAGCTTAACCTCAAATCACGTTTGCATGCTCTTCGTAATTTGTAATTCTGTCTTTACGATAGGTAGGAGATGTGGTACTGTTTAGTAGTTTTGCTTCTCTTCTGCCAAATGATTATCATTTGTGTAAATGCATTTATGATCTTACATGATAAATATTATACTGAAGATATCTTCTAATATTCAGTTATAAAAAATACAATCAAATAACAGACAGAAACTGAGCCAAATAATGATCATTTCTGCATCATGATATATAAAGTGTTTTCTTAAAATCATTATGAAATTTGGAAAAAACATGTGAAACCCTATTGTTACTATCTCATTAAAATCGTTTGAAAGAAGTTCATATACAAAATTTATACAAAATTTAATGATAAAGTATGTGCAAATTACATAATTGTGTTCAAATATACATTACAAATGAATATGTAACATTAGGAATTATTTTGTTATTGTATTATTAAATGAATATTCAATAACAACTATTTGTTCCATGCGTATCATATTTCAAATGTAATAATAAAAGAAGTTCTCTTAAAATAAATTTTACATCAGAATGTCTCGGATCTGCTCGTATTACATGTGTATCATATTTTTACTTCTTCCATCTTCTAACACATTTTCAGTGAATTGCTAGCTATCCTACTTGTTTTAAAAAAAATACAAATAATACACATAGCTTCCACAAAATACGAATTTAATCCATGACAAAAGAAAACAAAGCTGTCGTGACAATTTCTAAAATATTCTGCTGCATTATTTCATTTAAATCAGCTAATGGGTGGAAAATTCCAAAAATATTACAAAACCAATCATTTTGTAGCAAACAAGAATTTTTACATTTTATGACTATTCAAAGTTACTTCTAGATCTCATATTTTGTTTCCGCAGACTTCCTGATAATTTTCCGTTAAGTAATATGGTTTGAAAGTGACGATGAGGGGATAAATATAAGACTATGTGGTGTCGAAAATACTGTGCATTTAATCCGATTTTGAAGGAGAGAAATATAGAATGCAACATTCTATAAGTGTTTTATATTCATTAACCAATCAGTGTATAAACAATGTTAACAAAAGAATCTAGAGCACTTAATTTCACACATTTCGTACAGTAGCGTCATTCCATGTACTCAATGAACAAATGAACCAGTGTACAAATAAGTTAACAGTGGCGTCATATGAATATAAGACTTTATGGCGATTGCCGTAGGGTAATTGTAATACAGCAATTGCCAAAAAATATGGTGATTTAAGACGTAAAATATGGTGACTCAAAATTAAGTAGTCTTGTTATCAATGGCTGTCAAATAATACTTCAAAGGCCGCCTCCATATTCACTTGTGCGTATGGCTACCACAACAACCTCTAGCTTCCTGACTCATAAAAACACCTTAAACACCACCGCCACATCCACTCCGCCATCATCTTCTAGGTCACTGTCTTCATAACCGTTGTCACCGCCACCGCCGCCGCTGCCGTCGTCATCGAAGTTTTCATTGTCTCCATCTTCATCGCCAGTGTCATCGTCACTGCCACCACCACGATCGTTGCCTCCACTTTAGCACCCGACTCCACCACAACCGCAACCTCCACCACCATTACCACCAACAGCATCGGCTCCATCTCTTACCCACCCTCAGCTCGCCGTGCGTCCCCGCCCCC
>BOPP01000020.1:3779178-3789203 GCA_017312745.1 Gryllus bimaculatus
CGTGGCGCGACGTGGCGGGGGGCCACAGGGAGTCGGCAGCGCGCGCGGCACATCCATACAACACCGCGTACAACAAAATAAGCCCATATTCGCAGCTCCGGGATGGAGGGCTGCCGACAACAATAGAGACGAGTCGCTCGGGGACGCCAGCAACGGCAATTCTCTCGCGAGAGACGGCGGTGACGATGTCGGTAGCGGCACGGCGAGTAGCTTAGGGAAATGGCAGCGGCAGTGTCAAAGCAGTGGCTGTGAAGTGACGGCGGGAGAGGAGTCTGACGGTGGCAGCAGGGGCCGAACTTGTACAACGCTGGAGGGTCGTCAATGGCAACGGAGGCGTTGCCAACGGCGGACTGGGCGTGGGGGAGGGGGAGGGTGCGCTGGTGGAAGAGGTTGCGCCGAGGTCGCGGTGGCGCGAAGCGGCGCAGAGAGATGTGTCAGGAGCGCGGTCTTGCTGCTGCGACACGTGTAAATCGAAGAGAAGCTGTCTCTGGCGAGTCGTACGTAGTTCCGCAGCTTGCGACCTCATTGCCTGTCCTGGCATGTTCATAACAGGTGGAAGGAACGATCCCTCCCTCAATTATTTTACACGTGTAATGCTGCGTCATGCGTGACCCAGGTCGATTTCATGACTAGAACTCTATTTCTTAGCGAGTGTTTTTGTCCTTCAACTACAATCTTTGTATTTGAAACATTAAGTTGGCTCGTTTAGAAAGCAATTGGAACTTTCTCACTAAACCAACGTTCTTGCGTTTTGCTTTAAATGAAATATAGTAACCCAAAATGTCTCATACCATTCTAATTTTTTTCTGTTTTACAGTATAAATACGAAAGTTCAATAAAATTGTTAACATAACAATATTAACGCCTATTAGCCGCTATTTGTCCTTTATTTTTCTCTACGAGTTTCATTCGTTGTAATTTTGTCACATTTTGTCACATGGCGCAGGCAAGAGGGTGGGTGGTGGGTGTAAGTCTATTGTTAAGTTTACGGAGGCCGTTACCGTGCAAACGTGTATATTACAGCATAAAATGAATATTTATTCATAGTGAGGTTTCTACAATAAAATCTAAGCCGGAAACAATCGGGAGAGTTTTCGTTTTATACAGGTTGTCCATTTTATGACACTTGTGATATTGATACTTTCGCCTGAAACAAGTCATTAACATTACGCCTACTTTATTATCATTATTAAATTACTTTAGCATATTTATGGAATAAATCAGTAATAAATGAATATTAAATATTCATTGACAGCTTCTGCGTTTCTGGCAGACAGCAGCTGAGCTTCTCTTGCTTCTATAAGTTTCACATTTCATAAGGTTACAGTCTTATATTTTTGTATGGCTTTTTCAACAATTGGTTGTGAACTCGCTTGACCGACTTTCAATTCACAAGCGTCATACTGCGTCACAGACCAGAGTACTACGACTTTCTGATATCCTCGCATGAGCAATGTATCTCTGGCCACGGGATTACAATTTTCAACGCTACACAGAGAGATGCATGAATAGCGAGATTTTGTACGCCAAATCGGAAAGCGATCGACAGCAATTTCGATTTTCTGAGCTTGCGCAGATGCGTGCAGAAGGTGATGCGAAACTCAAACTGCGCATGCGCACAAGATCGATAGTGATGTCGATTGCTTTAATGTTCGAGGGTGCAAAAACACTCTAATAATACCCATGCCCATCTTCCCACGCTCAGTGAGTCGCGAGGCACGAAATTCCCTCATTGTCTACATCTTGAGAGAAAAGTGACCCAAGGTCGAATCCTGACAGTTGAAGACCCTCCACTTCACTATTAGGCTGCCACGACTAAAACGCGTGTCACAGGGATAGAGAATTTAAAACAGACTTGCATATACACTCATTTCACTAAGAATATCTCGCGTCTCTCCGCCAATTGTATTGAATTCATACCAATTTTGTTTAGAATTTTTTTCTGGTAGGGCATGAAAAACCTCGAAGTCTTTTATAAAAATTCTACTCGTTAGAAAAGTCATGCACAATTTGTTGAAGAAACGAGTACTTTTCGAGTAATTTGCGCTTGAAACTAATTCAATCTATTTTAAAGTATTTTTTTCAAAAACCGCTCCCAATTTTTTCTCCGAATTTTTGCTCTTGATAAAATAAGAGACACGTAAAAGAATGTCGTGGGTCTTGATTTCGTTGAACTGTCTGAATTTTTGGAAATTGAAAATTTAGAAACAATGCAAGAAATAATGTGCTCTTGGAAAACCACTAGTAAAATTTGGAATCATTTCTACTTGCAATTAAAATACTTATTTCGTAGGAACGTCTGAGTAGTTTGAGTTTTAAATTCGAAACTAAGGCTTTTATTTATGCAGGTATTAACAAATTGCTCCTTGAATTAATTTTGCAGAAATGTTCTCCTCTATATGAATGGCAGTTTCATGTGTGAATGTTCACTAAATGGTATGTTGTCAACGTACCATTTGAACATATTCATCAAGACCAATTGCATGGCATACTATCGCTCTATTGTTTCCATCCGTTGAAATCTACAGACAAAACCAGAAAATCCCTTTCAGGAATAGTTTGAATTCTCTCCCACAAAACACATCAGTCAAAACAAAGAACAGGATTGCCGGTCACCGACGTAGCAAGTTTGACGTCATCGACAAGTTATCGGAACGACCAGTGTATCACAAAGGAAGACAGGAACGTCGATTCGTTGCGTTTAATTGGATGTCACGTGAAATTGTTTTGACATCTAAACAATTGGCGGGTTTGATATGTGGCGGCGTTTCTGTTGCTCTTCATGCAGGGAGGGTCCTCTGAATCACGGCTGCCGAGTGTGATACCACATCTTTCCTCAATTATCTCATCAGATTCTTGTTGAAGTTTCAAAACAATGTATTAAAGAATGAATGATATTTCTGTTAATAAGTGGAACAAATATATTTATTTTTTCTACTGAGTGAATATACAATAATGTTTTCGTTAATGTTAACTTTTTTGATAAACCCTGTAATGTTTAATGGGATATATCCTATGTTTCTTCTGTACCAAAAATTGTTGATTAGCATGTCACTGAAAACCAATGCTGTCGAAGTGTATTGTAATGAGTCACTTCTGATGCAGTTTATTTTAATGTAGAAATATATGTACTTATGCCTATCTTTTCTGCATTTCACTTATATGCCCTGAATCTCTCTACCCGTAATGGCTTTAGAGTAACAAAACAAAAACATAACATTTTTTGGACAACTTTTCATTTAAGATTAACTTAGCTAGGCTTCTCCTTAGTTTATTTATTTACGATCTGTATCATCTGGTTGCCATTGATGGAAAGATATATCACGAATAATATCACGAATATATTGGGGGGGGGAAGCACGTGTTTTTCCAAGTGGAATGGAGGTTGTAATCAAGCCATCTGATAAATGAGTTTGATGACAAATGAAAAAAATCTACGATGCCATGATGCGAACCTTGTTTAAGATTTGCGAGGTATAATACAATATTTGGTTCATAGTATTAGCCAATAGTTTTCTAATAGTGTACTGAAAATGAGATATAATTGAGCTTAAGATAGATTAGATATCAAGGGCAATTGGTTGTTTGAGAGGAGAGATTTTCAGAAATTACGCATATGTTAGTCCTTTTCAAAAGCAAGATATATTTGTATTATTCAAATTTGTTGCATGGGATAAGTACAGGTACTGCTGTGAATGTGTTGGGAGAGTAGGAATAATATGCGGTGCTCTTTGAGAACTTGTTTAAAGTAAACGTTTTCTGAGAATGTTCAAGGTATGGGTAAACGAGTAAACGTTTTCTGGAAGTAACAGATATATTTTGATGCCAGTCTGAAAGAGGGAGGGTCTCATATTGCCTCGTCGGAATATTAAATAACTATTTTAAAAACAGCGCATTTGCTCTCTGATTTGCTCCCAGATTTCTGGAAACGCAGTTAACACATTTCAGTGGTAACGTTGACTGCGATCGATTACGTGAT
This sequence comes from Gryllus bimaculatus, assembly GCA_017312745.1. Classification (NCBI taxonomy): domain Eukaryota; kingdom Metazoa; phylum Arthropoda; class Insecta; order Orthoptera; family Gryllidae; genus Gryllus; species Gryllus bimaculatus. The sequence goes on from BOPP01000020.1 coordinate 3,783,158, forward strand.
TCTGTGCATCTTGCGCAGTAAGTTCGGTGGTTTTAGTTTACTATAAGTTCTGGCAATTAACGTATTGTACTGGTCTTTATCGGCGCCTTTTAACTTCTTCTTTAATATTATAATATAATATAATAATATTTCTCTGTCGTGTTTTGTTTTGTAAACGTGATGACACAAATAAAGTTGGCTGTCATGAAATGTAAACTGTGTTCATTTTCTTTACTGAGAATTAAATTCTTCCGTAAATATATTTCAGAAATTGTTGATGGAATGTTTCTAATTATTACTTACAAGTTGCTTCCAGGCAACATGTAAATATGATAGTTCAAATAATTTTCCTCGATGTGGGGTGCTAGTGTATGAAAGTCGTCTCTAGTTGTCGATTGAATTTTGTCATAGTTCGTACCATCCTCTATGGATTGATATGAAGCTAGCTTCAGATAAATCCTTCTAATCTTCAATTCTTCTAGCTTCTTATTAATTCTTACCAAAAACGCACATTTCAATCTGTAATAGGGTTTCAACTTGTGTGTGGGTTAGGGTAATAATCCCAGAAATCAAAACAACGTGCACATAATACATTTCTCCTCATTGTACGTCACTCACAGTTTTAATGTATTTGACGTTAACTATATAAATAAAGCTTTCACCGAAAATCTTTGTTAAATCATAATAACAGATACAGATATAATGGTGAAATTTTATTTTTGCGAGATGCTTAAGGAGGGTCATTGTTGTCGGTGAGCTCTTCTATTAAAGTATCAAATCTATTTTTAACTGGAACGTCTATAATATAATTTAGGTTAAAATTAGATGTGCGTTTAGAATTGGTACAAACAGATTCACTGCTGGCAGCAAGTTTACGAGTACCTACTGAGGAAGTAGAAATGTCCGCAATGCCCTCTGTTTAATCTGCTCACACGCTACCTTGCATCGCTACCTTAGTTTGTCCTTGCGGCTGATTCCCGTGTTGGAGTATGCCAGCGATGCTACTATACGGAACTGCTACGGCGGTTGCATTTCATGAAGTTGATGTTGTTGAATTTGCTATTGTAACTGTTGTATTTGCCACTGCACTATTTGAAATTTTGTGCTTACTGTTTACTCTTCAGTCGAGCGAGTGTTCGTTTTTCATTCCTTCGTTGACCGGTCTCCGGGAAAATGTTGTAGTGTGTCTCGAAGGCACTTCAAATCCTTTCCTTTGTATCGGGGCAGCTGTTTTTAAATTTTCAATATTACAGACTTGTACCATTACATTGATGTATGAAAACTATCATGGTCACATATATAAAATGAGTGTTTGATTACTGTTAATCCCGCTAGCGATACGGGTGTGGCAGTGTTACGCTGTTAGAGCGATGCGTTTATTTGTGAGAGAGAGAGGTCTGCACTGCTTGGACCTCAAGTGCGGAATCACGGTATAAAGATGACATAATTAAAAGACAAAGTATTGAATTTTGTGTTTCAGTCATAATGCAAATATTTTTCATAAATTTATTATTTCTGATTATTCCAAGACAAATTACACATCTCTTATTACTAGTTATTATTTAATACCTATATTTGATAAGAGTTTCTATTTCTAATTGACGAAATTGTAATCATCAGTTAAAAATAATGAATGAATAATTTATTTATTTATATATTTATTTATTTATATATTTATTTAATTAATTAATGTAGTGTCAAGTGTAGTAATTTGCATAATCAAAAATCTTATTTGTTATTTTTGTGTTACTAAGTAAGCAACAAATTGTTTATATTTCATGATAATTATATATAATAGCTCTCATTACTCAGTAATTGTTTCTTTTAGTTAGTTTACGTTATTTGTGATTACATTAGGTTACATCGTACAACATATCTATAGATAACTACTTCTGACCGTGATCACGAAATGAGAAAATGGCTGAGAAATTAATATGTTGACATAATTGAGCACAGTGGAGATTATCTACGAATTATCCTTCAACAGTATAACTCTCCAGGTAGCGCAGCCAACGCGAGCGGTGCAGGGGCAGCGGCCCCTTCATGGGCCCCGTGGTCGGGGTTCGAGAGACGAGCGCGACCCCGCAGCCGGGTAATGTGGTGCGTGTCGCCGGTGAGCGATGGTGCAGGGTCTCGCTTCGAATCTGGGTCGCGGCCGTGCGTCACCGAAGCGCACCCGACCCACTCCATCACTGGCCAAGAGCGCCCTTCCCGCCCACGAGGAGCCCTCCGCAGGGCCATCCTTCGCCGCTTCCGCCCTCGCCACCCGCCGCCCGCACGCCGGCGCCGTTTGTTATCTCCACCACTGCTTACGTCCAGGGCCTACACTCGTCGTCACCATCCCCATTACCACAAACACACCACTCCCATTTAGGGTCAGCGTTAACAGGACTGTGGCTGTCGCCACTATTGCATCTCCTTCCACTCTCACCTCAACTCCTTTACTCTACCGATCCCCTTTTTAAACCTCATTACAAGACAACAATGTTCTCATTATCAATGTTGCTGTCACGTACTTAATTTGCTCCTCCTCCACCATCTCTAATTACCTAATTTTTATAATGCACCCACCATAAACACCAAAATCACTGTGACTATCATCGACGCCGCCAACACTGCGACCAAATCACTGTCGTCACCACTCTCACAGGTTCTGTGACTGCAGTAGCCGTCCTCCCACTGCACTCGCAGTCGACGCTCGCCACAATAGCCTATTGATTCCTCGACACAGTGGACAATTTGATTGTGCCGACCACGCGCGGATAATGGAATTTGGCGAAATTAAATATAAAGGCCCCTAAGGGGTTTTTATGTGATGAAAGGGGATCTAACCCCATTATTCTGCATTCTAGTCATTGATTTCAAGTTACTAATGTATTGGGGCTTGAAACAGTGGTACTTCAACGTGCTTGAACATCGGCTTGATTGCGCTTCAACATGAGAAGATTCTTCTTCCTATTACCTATTACTCTCGCAGAACATTTTGTAATTATAGTTTTACAACACTATGGCAAGTCGTGTAGTCTAAGGATCGAGACATGCCCCCTCCTCGGGAATGGTTGTATTTGTGTCCGTCCTTTCACCCCTCACCATATTCCATCATATGGTTAACCATATAATCTATAGTGGTCGCTAATGACCTAGCTATTGATGAGATCTTAAATTTTATAAAAACGTAATGGCTAGACGCTTTGATCTGATAGAATACTATAGCGTATTTACATACTTTCTCATACAAATTCATATTGCATGTTACCGAAATAAAGTAACAAGTAAGTTATTTTCATACAAAATTAACTAACTTTCTGAGTTCAATTTCTAAGAATAATGTATTCTGATTAATTATGTTTTAAGCCACATTACTTTGATGTTGTAAGAGAGAACTATCAAACAGCAAAAAACACTATTAATCTGTTTTGTGGTAATATATCTCCCATTGATTTTGCAGTGAGTTTTTTACTTTTTTTATTTATCGCTATTTTGTTTAATCATTTATGCATACCAGCAGCGTTGTTAAAGAGAGATATATTCCTGAGATAATTTCAGTTCGTGGGACGAATTGATACCTTTGTGCCATAGATTGCAGCAGAATCCTGAATGTTTTGTATCTCATTCAGTGAAATGCCATTGAAACAATTTCTACGCCCGGTAGATATGATATCAGTGTACCCCTCTATCCAGGCACTTCTAAACGGCAATGACCATACACACTTTTCGTTACCACTCCACATTCAGGTGTATTTATTGGTCGGCGCGTTAGAGCGTGGTACTGGACGAGCTCAGGTGGCTATGCCCGCATGCATATTGAAAGGAAATAAAAAAAAATCCCATACCTTTTTTGTGTGGGATCTGATAACGTTATTTGGTTGGCAACACTGACGAGGAATCGATAAATGGCCTCCGTTCATTGCATATGTCACACAGACTTTTTTTGATGGAACATGTTTTAAATTACTTTTTGATGAAGTAGTCTCGTCGCTGAACCCTTCTGCTGTGTTTCGCCCCCCTCCCCCTTCGCAGTCGCCGGCGTGTGCCACTGCTTCCCAGCCCTTCGTCGGCCTGTCGCCCTCTCGACGGTGACCGCCATTCTAACATTCAATAAAGTCCGCGCTCGCCCCCGCTAGGCTTCGCCACTTTGCCCGCGCGTCGCCCTCTCTCGCCCCTTGCTTCCCCGCCTCGCCTTCTCACTGCCTCCCCCCGCCCCGCCCCGCCTGGCCCCGCCCTGTCCCGCCCCGCAATCCCGCTGCCATCCCCCTCTCTGTTGGGGAAATATAACAAAGTCCTTTTCTAGCCCGCGGCGCCGGTCGCCCGCCGGAAAGAGCGCGTATTCAGAAGGGAACAGAAGGATAAAGTCACAGGTTTTTTGAAGGCAGAGAGGCCAACGCAAGGTTAACTTCACAGAAAACAGCCTCGGTACTCAGTCGTCCTTTCTTTCTCGTTTGGTTTGTTCTCTTTCCCTTCTCTCTGTATGTTTGTCTCTTTTCTCTCTCTCTCTCTCTCTCTCTCTCTCTCTCTCTCTCTCTCTCTCTCTCTCTCTCTCTCAGCACTCCTTCTGTCTTCCGAGTTGAAACACAAGGCCCGCAAGGGTAGCCCCCGCTTTTGAGGTACAGCGGTGTCGGGAAGGGGTTGCCGGAGTTTCGTCTGGTGGAGGACAGAGGTGGAGGAGACCAGAGAGGGTGGTGAGGATCAACATCGATTAAAAAGGCGTGGGCTAATATGAGCGATGCAGTTTTTGACGGCCGTTTGGGATGAAGCGGCGTAGCGAGTGCGCCGGAGCGAGGTGGGGCCGGGGCCTGGGCGGCAGCGGGAGCGGGAGCGGAAGCTGGTATCGTGAGTTCTCTGGGCGGAATGATGCACCGTTCGGTGCTCAGTCGGCCGGTCGACCATCCGCTGCCCCCTCCTCCCATCCGGCCCACTTCTCCGCCGTCCCGACGTGAATCGCCCTTCGAGGACTGTCCCCGGACGCGCGCTCGCTATATTTCGTTAAGGGCCCTCTTGCGAATGAACTGTGTCGTCGCCATCCTTTCATTTCTATGACGTTCATTAGTCGAAAAGAGACCTTTGCGAATCGTATGGATTATTCGTTTGGTGCAGGCTGGACATACGGGATAGATTTTTGAAACTAGTGAGTATGTGAATGCATTTAACTGACATGGATACTATGCGGGTTTTTTTCTTCACAAATATATGATTATTGTCAATTAAGTTGGTTCATGAGATGAGTTTAAGAACAAATTCATAAATATAATAAAGGAAGACTATCGTAGAATGCATTAAATTAAAAACTAGCAAGAAAATCTTACAAAATGCTACACTGTATCTTTTATTTTTGGTAAAACGTAAGTATTCATCTAAATAATATTTATAATTAACTAGAGATTCAATGCAGCGTGTTTTCGCACTGTCTACAAAAATTCATTTTAAACCGTCATTGTTAGTCATTAATAAAACTTATTATTTGCATAATTTTGATTCAGAACTCCAATACAATAGTATGATAAATGCGCATTAAACAGGTTTCACTATAATATCACTGAGATATATTTCTTGGTGTAAGAATAGCTCAATGAAGATTGGTAAGACTATTTATTAAAATTAAGGTTGTGAATTTAAAGTAGTTTTAATAGTATAAACAAATCGTATGAAAGTAACACTACTGCATCACTAACCGTGTGCTAATATTTTTGAGCACGTTGTTTACCGAAAACGTTTATTGAAAATTTGCTTCTTCTCAGCCTCCCAATATGCGTTATAATAAAATATACATAGTCCTATATTTACCTGCAAATACAAGTTAATTACAGACACTTTAATAAACCAGCGAATACGTGGCTTATTATTGACTTTCCCGCAAGAAATGTTCTCTCGCTTTTTGTAATATTCTACTCTCTTTGTGGCCGACCAGTAGAGCATCGGTGCACGTCCGCGAAATTGAGTTCTGATGCACGAAAAACCTCGTGCCGCCGCAAATAGTTCATTATAAACAGCGAAGATGAGTGACGATGTTCCCATTTCACTCTCGCCGAACGCCGCCACTCACGAGGGGGCCCGGATCTCTCCCCGTCCC
>BOPP01000020.1:3799795-3831442 GCA_017312745.1 Gryllus bimaculatus
GCCCCCGCGCCCGCCCCACCACCGCCGCGCCCGCCCGCGCCCGCCCCGCGCCGCCCCACCCCGCCCGCGCCCGCCCCGCGCCCGCCCGCGCCCGCCCCGCGTCGGCCGGCCCCGCCCCGCGCCCTGCCCGCGCCCGCCCGCGCCCGCGCCCGGCCGCCCGCGCCCCGCCCGCGCTTCCCGCAGCCCCGCCCGCGCCCCGCCCGCGCCCCGCCCCACGTCGCTATCCCGCGCCCCGCCCCGCCTCCGCCCCGTCCCGCGCCCCGCGCCCGTCTGGCCCGCCCGCGTCTTAAACCGCGCAATATGAACATAAACTGGCACGCCCTGTGGGATGGTGGCTGCGCTCGCGACGCAGGAGTCCTCTTCCTTCGTTGGCTCTTCGTTGCCCGCTCTGTAGCCTCCGCCGCAGAGACTCGTCACCACTGTCGGTGGCTGCCAGAAGTTTACCATCGTCCTCGACGCCACAGGTATTGCTGTTTCTCCTCTCACTTGCTTCTTCTTCTTCTTCTTCTGTCTTCTCTCAGTCATCTCCCGTTCCTCTGTTCGACGCACCATGCTCTCCTTCTCTTTTCTTCCTCCTGCTTCCCCTAATCTCTCGCTTTATCTACACCATCTGTCACTTCACCCGTCGTCGTGCAACTCTACTCGCCCTCTTCCTGTTTGCTCTACACCCCTCCATGCTGGTTTCCCCTTCATCCTGATGCGATTTGGTCCTCTGTCCCTTCTAGGCTGTTTCAGCTTGCTTCCTTCTTCGGACCTCTAAGTTAGTAGCAAAAAACTTATTCTCTGTACTACATTACTCGTAGCTTATTTCTTTTGTTTTATTTATCAGTCAACACTTTCTTCTCATTCATTCCCACGTTTTAATTTTATCCCAGATTTCAATCTCTTTTCCCTATATTAACAGACAGAAGTCATTAACGTTTATTATTTTGAACATCATTCACAACAACAATAATTAAGGAGTTTAATTTCAACTTCTTACCATCTTTTCCCGGATTTCTTGTTCTAAATCTCTACTACAATGGAATAGTTTTTTCCTATATTTATGAATTGCATCATGAACACATGTTTCCAATTCAAACTTTATCATTTAATGATGTTCATCTTGCTAATCACAGTCACTGATTTTCAGTCATTATTACCTTTTCACTCTCACTACGACATGATGACACTCTTGTTAACATATGACGACATCCATATTAATCTTGTGTTACGTTATGTATTCCACAGTTCAAGAATTGGGGCTAGAGCTGCAGGGGAGTGACAGGGAGCAGGGGTCGCTTCGCCCTGGCGCCTGGCGACCTGGCAAGGGTGTCACTGATGGCTCGTGGAGGACGGCCCAAACGAATTACGTCCCCTCTCTTCGAGTACGTTTCTCTCTTTGAAGTAGAGAAGCTCAGATTTGCAAAATAACAATCGATGAAGAAATGTTTTAAGACACTTCGCTTTGTTTTTGATACTGAATATTAATTTAATAATTCGTATATAATGATAAAATATGTAATAGGTAATTCAATTTGTGTGAAACTATTTCTTTATATAGATATTTGACTGACTTCTCGTACCAGATAAGAACTTTGTAATATTAGGACATGAATTACATGATTGAGTAATTTAAAATGATTTGGAATGCAATACATCTTCAATAATAGCTTCATTCGGTCATTTCAATCGTACAATTTCAAGAAAGTGAAGAAATTAATTCTCTTGAAAATGTTTGTATGCAATACCTTGGAAATGTCCATATGTTGGAAACAGTCCGTCCCAGGTCTTAAAAAGACGTTTTACCAAGGCCGTAATGCACAAAATGGGACATTTGGGGCTTCCCATTTCATTTGCAAAGTGTGGATATTTTGAGTAGCCGATTCCTTTGGGTGGTTGGTCAGAAACTACAAATGTGTTGAAATCTACCCAAAATTAAAATGACTATTTTGTATAATTTTGAATTTAATCACAGGGTCTAAAGTTCTAATGGTAAACAATTATCAATATTAGAATGTTCTCCCATCCACGAGTTTATTGGGACTCTAAATTAAACCACACAGTTTAGGACCAGGTTGTATCATGGAATTCAATATGAAGATTTTTTCAATGTTAAAATAATGATTTTCGAAGTTAGGGATTTTTGATTACGATGATGGCTACAATATTCATTTTAATCTATATTCATTCTGTGAGTCTTGAAGTTAGTTATATAACTTATTTATCGTGAAAATGTATTGGTACATTTTTATATTAAGAAAAAAACTGTGTTATTTCTTAATTAGCGATTCCTAAATTTTGTTGATATAGCCTCTCATTTAAAGTACATTTGTCTTCTTTATAAATATTTCATGAACATTCCTCACTGAAAACAAGGACTTGAAGCTACTCCTCGGAAGCCTCTGTCGTCTCCACGCGGCCATCAACCTCGCGCCAGAGATAGTGACGGCACGCGCGCATGCTGCAATGCACTCGCGAAGACCTCGCCCGAGGGAGAGGCCCTTTCCTCCGCCTCCTCCTTCGACCCTCTCGCCCTGCAACACCCTCTCCTCCCTCCGCGACACCGCCCTTTCCGCCCTATCACTCCGGTCGCCCTGCCGCCTCCTCGCCGCTCGCGCGGGCCGTCGTCTGGGCTGTTCGACGCGGCGCTGCGCGGCGCGGTCCGCTATTTCCCGCGCTGTTATGTGTCTAGCGGCTTTATCTCCATTACGTACAGCCCGGCAATAAAATATGCAATAAAGCAGCCCGATTTACCTGTCAGCCACTACCGGAGATATACGGGCAGGGAGTGACCCCCTCATAAACGTAGCTCGAACGCGGAGCCGCGAAGCAGCGCTCCGTGCCGAGCCGCGCCGCGCCGCGCCGCGATGCGTCGACTCGCGCTACGCCACGCCACGCCGCTCCGCGCCGCGCAGCACAGCGACGCCCGACGACGCTCCGCGACCCGTCGCTGCCGCGTCGCACCTATCTCTTCCAAGCGCCGCCACGTTATCTGTTACACTGCTATAAAGTTGAATGCGAACTCTTGGCCAGAAGGTCCGTTACTGGGATTGTCGTTGCGTCTCTACAAGTAGCTCTGTGCAAGTCATCACAGGCACGATGCGCATGATTTTGGAAGTTCTATCTGAACAGTTTGCTTCTCGATTCGTAGATTTTTTGTCCAAAAATAGGAGTAATTGGAAACCATGTACTAGTTCTTTACAGTTGCAGTAAACAATCTGAGTTGAGGTCATGAGAATTGGAAAGTAAATTCAATAACTTGCATGCAAAAGAGAAGAAACCAATGGTGCAACACTAATTTTCCCCCCATTTTTTGCAACGTTTACAAGTTTCAAATATTCAGTGTCCACAGAAAATCTGTCTAACTTAATAAGCGTACTTTGCACGATCCTAGAAGAACAAAAAGCAAAGAAAAAATTGAATTCCTTTTTTGATACAAACTATTCATTTTTGAATATAAATTGTTAGTTTTTGAAAGAAGATTTTATTTAAAAAATCTTATTTTAATATTGCGGGAAAATGCAGGAGCAATATTAAAATTTTTCAATTTAAAAAATTGTAGAGAATTCAGGGAAAATCGTATCGGTACCAGTTTAAAAAGCGTACTTTGAGAGAAAACATAAAGAAAAAAAAATTGAGTAATTTTATGAAAAAATCTGAAAATGTTGTGTGTTCATGTACAGTACCCCTCAACATTAAAATATCCATTTCAAATTCAAGTGGCAGTAACAATATCCTGATCGATCAGGAAATATTGATGATCAATCAGTGAAAATACTGTAAATGCTTCAGCCGCTAGCATTGTTCAGAGACAGATGCAAGGACGGGCTGACTGACTGACAAAAGGAGTGACGAAGTGACTGACGTAATGACGGGCTGAACTGCTGACAAACTGACTGACAGACTGACTGCTTGGCTGACGGCCAGAGATATGGACGGACAGACATGGATTCACATGTTTTACAGTGCATCAATTTTCTGGTAACAAGTACCTACAAAGTGTGAATTTTGACTAAATAACAAATTACAGTAAGATACTTTTTATAGGAGAACGAATTACCTGTTTTTTCGGTATCAATTTTTTCGGTACATGTTTTCTCTGTCAAATTATTATACTAATATTGGATTATTATTATTGTGTACATTTATTGTATTTATTCTACTTACCTCATTTTGTACAACTTATTATGAGCCCCTAAACTTCATTAAGTTTTGTTTCATGGTTTCTTTAGTTTGTATCGAGAGATCACGTTTTTAGACGAAAGCAGACTTAATTGCACATTCAATGCCCCTAAGGTATTATGACGTACTATGCTAGATATTTAAATGACTATAAGTCATAAATTACCGAGCAACTTCATGTTTTCTTCCTCAGGCGCAATGGAATAGACATTCGGGGGCCATGTACACAAGGACCTCACATTTCATATTTTCGGTTTAGAAAACCATAAAACCAGGCTATAGTAATTTCCTAATCATATATTCCTGGCCGCGAGCGGACCGCCAGCGTTTCGGCCGTTCATTATAATATCGGCGACCACACTGGTAAATCAAACCGATTCGCAACATATGAGCGCAGAATCCATTATGAAGCACTTCATAATTAGAGAGGGGCCGGGGAAGCCCGTGCACTTGCGGCCGGGCCGCTCCGTGAAATATGTATGCGTGTTTCGCGTCTGGGATATTATGCGTAATTCCATCAAAGGGCGAGCCGGCCCTCCCCGCTGCCCCCCCCTCTCTTGGGGTTCTCCCGTCTGTCTGCCTGCTTATGGTCTTTGCTTATTGAACTTTCCTAATAACGTCGCTGGGCAGAACGTTAGCAGCGTTTGGTCAAGTAGCTTTCTGAGCGCGCCCTTGATAATCGGGCAGAATAATCGCTACCAGGAGGATCTTTTGTCATGGGCGCACAACACCCGCCCCGGGAACAGCCCGGATGAATTATAGAAACATATTCTGTTACTTTGGGTCCATTAGGATGATGAGTTTTGCTACTCAATTTAAAATTGCTACATTTTAGTCAAATTAACAAAGGTTAAAATGCTAAAAGCCGAAACATGGGGACCATAATCCGATTTATGAAATCGACATATTGAATTGAAACGGAATCCTTTGTCCTTTTTATCTCAAAGAGAGTTCTAAATCCGCACGAGTAACAGAATTATTCTCTGCATGACCTTTCTCATTATTTGATGCGCATTGGTGTTTTGTTCTGAAACATTTGTCGCTTGATATTTATTGTATTTTTGTTTGCATTTCAATGTGTGGTGTAACGCGGCCACGGGACGTGAAAAAGTGATAAGTGAAAGTCATAATAGGATAACTTTATATTCCCTTGTAATATGTTCAATGATGTGCTTTCAGTGATTACGGAATTTGAATTTTATTCATTGTGATAATCTTCAAAATATCCGTGTTAAACAGCCGAAAAATACATTTTATTAGGTTTTGAGGTACCCGATTATCTGAGTTATGTTGAATCACCTAAGCGATTCTTCAATTTCAGTACGTTCAATAAACTTAATATACGTTTTTTGTTAATGTTGAAATATAATTTTTATTATGCAAATACACATTATCATTCAAAATTGTCATTGAAAACTATTGGTAAACTGATCTCTTATTTTTTAATTATTTATTAACGAATTATTTGCAATTGAAGAATTGAATAAATAAACGAAATATCCCCCACATATTAGTAGTTATAATTATCTAATATTTAACAATGAAAGCGATTAATATTTAGTACAATGCGAAGGATCATTATTTGTTTTAAATCTACCTATTTGTTATATTGCTTTAAAATATTTTAAAGGCGAATGTTTTATTAACGATTAATATTGCAACAGCTAATGCTTCCTCAGATTATTTCGAAGTTTTCAATTTTCGAAAATCCAGAGAGTTCAACGAACACAACACCTCCGTCATTCTTTTAAGCGTCCCTTTTTCACTCATATTTTTTTAAAAAAATTGTACCGATTTTTGAAAATATGTTTTCTTAATATTGCATTCATTTCAAGCAGAAATAAAGTAAAACAACTAGTTTTCAAAAATTGTACCTGACCTTTTTTAAAGAGCTGATATTGCAGAAGAGGTTTTTAATTAAGGCAAAAATCTGACTTGTGGTTATGGTAATCAAATTTGTGGTTATGAAATAATAACTTTTTGTAATTTTCAAAAAATTTTAGAATTCGCCGAAAATTAGACTAGCAACTCATATTTTATCATCCATCGAAACATACAAAAACCAATTGAAAGAAAAAAATTGGTGTGGTTTTGAGGAAGTATTTGTTTAAAATTCCCTATTTTTCACATAAAAGAACGCGAACACTACTCATATTTTCTTAACTTTGTACATCACGTTATTTCAAGATGTGACATTAAAGAACACACAACACATATATATATATATATATATATATATATATATATATATATATATATAAATTTGAAGGGGGATAACATCTACTTTCAATATTGTAGTTGAAGGAACACATTGAGAGAAATTTGAATTTTTACATTGAAAAAAAAATTCGTATCTTAACATAATGAGATTTGAATCATTCTTTTAATCGTGATTTACGCAATCCGAGAACAAAGTTTAATCAAAAATTTGGAGCCATTTTTGAAAAAAGTTTGAAAATATTGAGACTTATGTAAAGTATCCCCCATATCAAAATATCAATTTCAAACTCAGGGGGACTCGAGTTCCTTCAAATTGATCAAGGATTATAAATTTTGGAGAAAGCCAGTTGAAAAGTTCAGGCACTAGCATTGATCACAGACGGACAGATGTATTGCCGTCTATCGACTTTTCGGTATCAAGGTCCTACAAAACATAGATTTTGACTATATGACGTTTTACAGGAAGTAATTTATTCTATAGAGGAGCAAGAAGTATTAATCTTTTGTTTGTAAGGCCCAACTTAAATAGTTTTTCCGTCGGAAATCCACCGTTTTTCGGCGCACTTTACAAAATAATAAAAATTAATCGCAATTCTCATTAATTTAGTTTGCATTCTAAGAATGTTATTTAAGTGTTATCTATCAAAATGTTAAAAGTTCTAAATTTTCATATAGATGTTTCTTCTTAAGGTTCATGTGCTGCTTGAATAGTTGAATTCATGTGGTGTCTCGTATATTTTAATCATATTCACTACCGCAAAAAAATGCTCGAAAAAAGATGTGTTGTCTTCAACACTCGCCGTGGATGAAGTGATCAGAAATGAATGGCAAGGCAAACGTGCGGCGGAGAAGCGAGAAAGGTGGTGTGGAAGCAGAAAACCATTTTCTTCCATGATGCAGTAGTGGTCTGTCTAGTAATGGAGTGTCACTCGTTCACCTCCGGACGTCCGACGCAACCTCTGCTCTCTTTCTCTCGGCCATCATATTTATCTCTATCTCCCTCTCTCCCTCCCCCCTCTCTCTCTCTCTCTCTCTCTCTCTCTCTGGCCTTCCGACTTCTCTCTCCCACTTTTCTCCTCTTTTTCTTCTTAGCTCTTCCGCTCCACCTCCTTCGTTTTACTCCTCGTATTGTCGCGCAGTTGGTGGCATTCTCTCCATTCATCTCTCCCTTTTGTCTTCCTTAGTCGTCGTTGCACTCTCCGGTGCCCTCAGGATGTATCACCTCTGCTAACAAATGACAGCGCGCGCGTGTGTGGCGGAAATCCTATAGCGCCGTCACCACCTCGACGACGTGGAAGGGTGTGTGGAAGGCGAGCGCGCGAGGGAAGGAAGGGGAGGAGCGGGGCGGCGAAGAAGAGGAGGAACAGGAGAGTTAGCGCCGCGTAAGGGCGGGGTGCCGTGCGCCTGACAGCGGCGGGGTAGGGAGACACGAGGCTCTCCGGGAGTCAGGTTAGGTTATGTTAGGTCACGTGACGCCGGAGTTAGGAGCGAGTGATTAATGACAGCGGCGGGCGGCTGTGCGAGGGTGACTAAGGGGTAGCGGAGAGGTTGGCGGGGGTCTCGTAGCGAGGGTGGCTGGTTGGGATGGCTGCAGCAGTGTGAGAGCGTAGTAGATGTGGTGAGAATTAGGTGCGGAAGAGGAAATTCGCGGGAAACAAAAGTATAGACTGCGATAACTCGGAAGTGGAGTACAGGAAGGTATTTAGAAAACATGACGGAAGAAGTAGGTAGTGATTTCTGGGAGGACGAAAGGACAGGAACATGCAAAATGTGAACTGCTATGTAGTCACAATAAAATTTGGAAAGAATATCTACCCATGATTTATTATACAAAGGTGAAGTTCTCTAGATTGAAATTGTGGCATTCAAAATAACGTGGTTGCAGGACAGAGGATTGAAAATAGTTAAGGAGAGTTATTGTACAGTAAAGGAGCAAAGCTGCGTTGGGTACTGTGGTGTCGGCGTGACAAGATCCAAGCGGGTGATGGCAGCGGGGAAGTCCATGATTCAAAGCAGCTTGGTTGCACAGTGCATTATTGAAACTAGGTTGGAGAATTAGAAGGAACTCTAGTCGCCTGGAGTCAGAGCGAGGTGGAGATGCTGGTGTCGCGCGAGCCGAGAGTGATGAAGTGGAGGGGCGCGTTGGGTGGAGTGGGAAGTGTGACGTGGGCGGGGCGTTCGGCCAGGGAGGCAGTGGCGAGGGCGCGGCTGAGGAGGCAGGGACGGTGTCGCAGGGCGCGGAGGCTGCTGTCAAGGGCGGCGCGTGGCGCGGAGCGGCGGGGCGTGGGGGCGCTGGAGCACGACGGCCGGTGAGGAACGAGCTCGGGGTGAGAGGGTGAGTTACTTGTGCTTTTATAACGGTCATGTGAGAATTAAGTAGGCTCTCGCTGCAGGAAAGCGGCCTCGGCGATTTAGAACGCGGGACGTGCCTTGCGTGCGCCGCGGGTCGCCGATATTTCCGCGCGTATTTTTGTTTTCGGTTCCAAATCGGATAATCCCTTTACGCGTCGGTTTTCAATTATAAACGGCGAGATATATTGTAGCAAATTTAAAATCCGGAGAGAGAGAGAGAGAGAGAGAGAGAGGAGGAGAGAGGGGGGAGAGAGAAGGAAGGCGTCATGTATGCCGGATAAAAATATGTGATGCATAGTACATTTCTCAGACTCTTGCAAATCTTCTGAACGGGGAAAAAATATTTGAAAGAATTTATTCATTTCTCCAACCTCGCTGTGAGCAGACACATACACGCACACCCACCCACACGCGCGCTCACACACACACACACACACACACACACTCATTCACAAGTGCAACAATCACGCTATATTTTCAACATCCATAGTTTTTACATAGTTATTTCTGCTAATTAAAGCGGAGACTATGAACAAAACCGGTTATTCAACTACACGCATTTTTACATTGTTTGCTTACTGAACGGATTTGTTTTTTCCTACCATGTTTACTCAGAGTAATTATTGTAATCCTCAGTCTTCTTTCACACCTGTATCTAACACTTCTTAAGCGTATCAATTAACCATAGTATGATACTGTAGCGCAATATAAAAGCAAACTTTTCCTTATTATTAAAAACCCAAACAATTATTTATGAATAAAACACTGCCAACGGGTGTAATGTAATAACCTGGCGACCTTGCGCCATGAGGCACTCGCGTGGTGGGTGTACAGTGGGCGGCCGGAGAGGAGAGCGGGAAGCGCAGGGTGGGGCGGAAGGGGGTGGGGGAAGTCGGAAAGGAGAAGGGGGACGGGTGGAAGGTGGCCTGGTCGTATCGAGCCACTAAGACGCGGAGGGCGGGCTCAGGACAGCACTCGTGCCAAGAAACCCCGGCCAGCGCTCCAGATTTTGACTTACTTTTAGTTATTACAACGCTGGGCTCACCTCAGCCCGCCATTAGCCCGCCCTCCCCTCCATTTGCCCCTTCGCTGCCTCACTCCCACCCTTCCCCATTCCCGCCCTTCCCCGCCTCTTTCGTTGTCGACCGCTGCGGTTCGCGCAGGTGACCTCCTGCGTCGTCCCACAGCCCTTGCCTCCCCTCCCTTCCGACCGACCCTTGCCACCTCTCCCCGGAGAGCGGAAATTTCGCGGATTCAAGGCAGAAGCAATGTTGAAACTTGGTTCTTCTGCCGTTGTCCTACTAGCTGAAGACCTTCTGACGCTTAGTGATCTCAACACTTTTTCTTATTTTTGTACTTTTATGTAGTGGCAAAATATTTACGCTTCATAATTATAATCCTAATACCATATCACGGGCTTTTATGTTCTAAATGAATAATTTTGTGTTGTTGTAACACTGGGCTGCACTGTAGAATCCTGATTTATTTATATTTAAGGATATTGCAAGACCCAGACTATGAAAATCTTTACGGTAACCTTGGCAGTACTTCATCTCCAGTACAATGTGAAATTATATTAATAAATATTTACATATATGTATTTGTATACATATATACGTTTATGTCAATTCAGTCTGGCTTAAAATCACATAAAACGCTGGGTGATTTTACAGAATATGTGGTCGCTATCGAGGGTATCTCCCGCAAGGCAGGAGGAAGGAGGTGTACGGCGGGCGTGACGGCCACCGTTCCGCAGGCGATTGAAACCGCCCACCGTCGCCTCTCTCTCGCCGATCGTCCTGTCGCTCGTAAATTCCGACGACTCCGTGGGGACGACGTGCGCTGCCAGGTTGGCATCCCTGGGCACGGTGGCAGCGGCGCGCGCACGCCGCTCCGGACGCGATGTTGGTACGAGTGCGAGCGCGGTAATACCTGTGGCTCCCGGGTTATGAATCAATAACGCGACATCGTCGAAGAGGGGAATGTACAACACGAAATGGGCGCAAATTGAAGTTTATTTCATTCGTCACGGTGTTAACGATGGATATATTTATACGGCCGTAAAGCTCCGACCCATTAGTCTTCGGGCGAGAGGTTCACTTTTTATCGCCCCCCGTGCTGGGTCGTCTTCATATGATCGTGGAATAATGCATCCCTACGAATATTGCAGACAGAAGAACAGAATATTGCGTCACTAGTGAAATACAATGACCTTGATGTAATGTGTGATTTAATAAAAATATGACTTTATGGCAAATTATTTGCTCTCTACTTTGCTTGTTTTTTCTAAAGAAACCATTCTTTATACAAATTTGCACATTTTAAAGATATTTTTTCACAATATTCTGCCTATCAAGTAGAAATTTATATAAATCACATTTGTAGAAATATATTATTGTGTAGAGATGCATATGGTTTATTTATAATTTCCCTAACTTTATGTGGAATTTCGTATAAGTGCATATTGTACATTTGTGAATCACATACGAAACACAACAATCTCATTTTCTTACAAATACATGCAATAAGTTCAACAACTTAATAATTGAAACGTGCATTTTATGTGAAAAATAAACGATTCTGCACATATCTCTCCAACTCTTACCTTGAATGCCTGAATTTACCTCTATGTATCCTCATATATATGTTTTACACGCGGAAAAGGTTTACTGCATTTCCCCAAAACAACCAACGGTTTACTTTAATGCTTCCCATGAATATACCGCGCGTTTACTGCCGACTATCAACACGCGCGCACACGTCGTTTCGTATTGCGTTGCCGCGTAACGGTCTTCCGTAGAGAAGCCCCGCGAAGCTGTGAACGCAGCCCGCTGTGCAGAGGAGAATAGCATCCACTCAGCACCGCGGGTTGCATCATTGGAGCTTAAATATCAAATTTGACCTGGAGCTTGTCGGAGCCCAATTTATAGCCGCTTCTTTTGTCGCTTTTTTATTATTCTTCTAAAAATAGCTATTATGTTTCATCTAAGTTTGATGCATTCCGCTACCACGGTTACTTCTCAACTATAACATCATTACAGATTACTAACCGTACTGCTTAAACCAAAAAGACAAATCAATTTCCTATGAAACAATTTTATTCGTATGTACCATTACATGAAATGCGCGTAACTTCTTGGCTCACTGAAAATATTACAGTTTTAAAAAGAAAGTAAAACTGAAAGGAAATAAAACCAATTACGAGATACAAAGATTAGAAACACCACATTATTAGTCAAATTATTATGTACTTTCCTTAATAGCTTATAATACGTCGAAAAATACTGTTGTTTATCTTCTATGTGATTCAGAAGAGACTTAAATTAATTGATTGAGAGGTTTCAGATCCTGCAATATTTGAATACAATTAAAACTCATTCACTAAAATAAACGTGTTTCTGAAGGAGTAACTCAGAAAAATTTTCCTGATGGATAACATTTGTGCTGCAATAAGAGCTGCTCATGTGAAAAGGTTGAAAATTTGGAATTCTAATAGCCTGTTTTTGTAAATAAAATTAGGTAAATACATCTCTGGCAGGAAAAGTAGCATAAATAAGAATAAATATTTTATCATCAATCTTCTTTAAACGAAAAGGTATTGACTTTAATTATGAACGTCAAAAGCAAGGAGCAATCTCTTCTAAGTGTGTTCAACGAGCACATTTGGGAGGGTCCTGCCTAATATATTCAAGTCCTTCTTAAGACTTCTTTGCTTATCCTGGGAAAGTCAATCAACGTAATTCCAAAGCAAATCTGCAGTCGGAGTGTTGATTTCTCAAGAGGTTGATTACAGAAATTCTTTGCCCTCAGAGATATGCTTGAGAAATAGATAGAACTGTCATGAAATAAAACTTTTCACTTTTTTTATGGAAGGAACTCTTTGAGAATGAAACCGATTGGAGGATCTTGAGGGACGTTTATTTTATTTGAGATTACTAAAATTATTGCTATACATGTATCTGAAATATTTTAACGCCCAAACAAGTTTCGCCAAATTCGATAAACTATCCATTGGAATTTTTTCTCTTGAAACATTCTTCACGATTTTCATACGTTTTGAAGTATTTTTTATTATCTTTATTTACAGTGCGTCATAACATTCGATTAATTTTTAACTAACTGAAAGCCCGACACCGACGCGTTAAGCCATATTAAATATATTTTCATGAATTAAAAATTCCTAATATGCAAGTTCTAAATAAATAGAAACCTTAAACATCCTTTCTGGGTCTTTAATTATCGCGCATAGTACGTAAAAATAATATATTAAGAATTCAGATTAAATAATTAAAGAATAAAAAAGGAAGGTCACTACTCTTCTTGACGAATGTTATTTTGGGCTACAGTCACTACCCACCCAGAACACGGTTTTGGAGAACCTAATCGGAACGCTCGCATAAGTTTTTCTAAAGAAAACAGTCATTCAGGATATCGCCAGGCGGCTCATTAAAGAAAATTTGTACATTTGGCAACTCCTGTTCTAGAACACATCGATCCAATCTTATATAGATTTATATTACAGTTTTATAGTTGAAAGTATTCTACAAACGGGGATTAACTCATTATAAATATTGCACACGATACACGTAAAAAAATTATCCGATAAAACGATAATTAAATGGTTGAAAACCAAAACGGTATAAGTGACATTTTATAAATTCTGAGAAAAAACGTATTTTAGGTTACATTTCAGTGCAAATATATTTTCGTGGTTTTAATGAACAACTAAAATGCCGTTGTTTTATTGATGAAACAGAATTTACAGCAATAGCGACGTAAATGAACAGATTTCTCAGAGTTTATATAATGTCACTTATATCGTTCTGGTTTTCACCCATTCAATCCTACGGGGTGAAAACCAGAAAAAAACTTAAATATTTGTCTATAATATTTGTGTTTCTAATAAGAATAAGGAAACGTTCGTGTGCTAAAGAAGAAAGGGAACATTAAAAATAAAATTCAGGACAATTGTTATTTTACTTGTACTTTGATATTATTCATAGAAACCTTTTAACACTTTTTGTTTGAAAGTAATATTGCTTAACGTGTCTTCAAAGATGATCCAATTCATTTTACATTTAATTAATCTTTGAAAACTGTGCGAAGGTGTAGATGAAAATATTTTCCGAGAACGTCGCAGGTACGTGACAAATCCATCTAGTATTCGTTCATCCTGCTCACTCACATCCAATCTGCAAACAACGTCCCCGCCTCTTGGCGCAAAGTAACGAAAACCCGGCAAGCATGATCCTTCCGAGAAAAACATTCCGCCGCAGCGCGAGGCGGCCGTCGCCCGAGGTGAATTCGGCGATTTCTTCCGCGGATCCGGCCGTCGCGGCGCGCCACTTGAGCACGGCCGCGAGACCGGGCTTAGGGGCGTGCGCGGTGACGTGACGCGCACGGGCGTTGGGGGGGGGGGGAGGGGAGGGGATCAGTCGATCAGCACCGCGCGATCCTTGTGACTGGCGGAAGCGTCCTCGGTCGACGCGCCCTATGCCTGCCCAAGGCACCCGACACGCAGTCCAAGGCACACGCTCTACTGCGCTATTGACAGACTGGGAGACGTTAAGCGATGTGTACGATGTTCCATGTTGTTTGCCCGTTAATAACTGTAGCAAGCTCCATTTAGGTCATTTTATGCCGGTATGGTAATCAGCCAAGTTCAACTATTCTTTCGTGGTTAAAATGGAGACCTTTCTTGTTTTTTTCTTGTTCTCCTTTCAGAATTCTGATTTACGATACCTATTTTTGCTTTGTCGTATACCTGTCGTATACGGAGTAACATTCGTAGTATAGAGAAAGATATACAATCTTGCAGAAAATCCATTTCCAGACTACAACGTAAATATGTTTGGGGTCCCCTGAAACCGAAATTATTTTAAGAACCTATGCTCCTCTGTCAATATTTCGTGTACCTGTAAACAATAATAACTATGCGTGTAATCTGCATTTGTAATGCACGTAATGCACGTAATGCACTTACGTGCACGTAATGCACTGTAATGCACGTAAAGTATGCGTATAATCTTTTACACATTGAATACTCTCAGGAAGATCTGGTCCGACTCCAAGCTCTGCGATTTTCATAAACATTCTTTAGTTTGGGGGTCTCATTTTTTTCTTTAAATTTCAGGGTATAATAGTGTGAAAGGCCTTTACAAATATTGTTTGTCCGATTTGCGCTGTTGTTTCAGAAGTTTTGAAAATTAGAAATATTTGGAATTTTTTCACCGTCTTCCTTCCACAGTATAAAAGAATGATAATTTTGGTTGAAATGAAATATATTCTCCACAAACAGTTCTTTAATTTGAGTCTTGTACATTGTTATAATATAAGTAGTTTTCATTGTCAATGAAACTTATTTGAACATTCATGAGACGAACAGATTCTTGAAATATATGGTCAATATTAAAACATAATAAAGATTCGACTTTCTCAAAAATGGTTCCAAATATTTTATTCAACCTTTTTGCAGTGTTACGGCAACTTCACTGTGTACGATGACATAAACTTTATTATGCTATATTATTTTTTGTTTGATTTTTTTCTTAATATAGCAATCGAATTTATCCAGGGCTCGGCAATGATTTTTTCGCCGAAAATAAACTGTTTTTTCGCACAGCTTTACATAACTTTCCCTATACTACGTATATTACTCCATATTATACCTATGTATACGGGAAAGTAAAAAGAAACATAAAATTATGTAATGCTGCAAAATTGCCGAACAACGGCTCAAACCTTTTCTTCAAATTTTGTATACGGATAGTGTTTAAATCACTGTGTAAGATGACAAAAAACTCATTTCTCTGTTTTATTTTTCTTTTAAAAAATTACAAATGTATTTTCTACTCTTGCTGTTAATATGCTCATTCCAGCAATTTGTATTCATTGTTGCGTTTGAGAGTGGAAGTGCTTCAAATTACTACTAATGACGTTTTTCGACAACTAATTAGTTTTTTTTTTTTGCGAAAAAAGCTTCAAATATCACATTTACAGCTACTCTTAACGACATTTTATTATAAATTGCTCCAAATTTTTCAATAAAAATGTTCATATAGAATAAGAGTTTAAACTTTTAAAAGTTTCTGAAAATAATACTTTGGTTCTACAGTTAGAAAATTATGAAAATAAAAAAAAGCTTTGGGTGGCGATAGATAAGAGGATGCAGGATGGGCTGGTTAGATGGGGCAAGATTGAGAGGCTTGACCACACCAACGAAGTTATAAAACTAACTTGTAGGAGTGCTTTCTTTTACATTTATCAATCGAGAAATAAATCAGAACATGCATGTATTGAATGATATAAATATACTAATAACTCTTCGAATTTGCATGATTGTTATTCAACCATTATTCGAATTCACAAGATTAGCAGAAGCAGCAGCAGCATGAATCTCAGAAATACATTTTAAAATGGAAAAATGAAATTACAGTACAGTATTAACTTTTGCATTTTCAGAAGATGTGTGTTTAGAAACCTTTGAGTGGTGCAATGTTCTTTGTTATTCGAAATGATTAGTGAAATTCTGTTTTTTTATTAAATGAGTTTTAATAATTTGCTAAACTACGGAAACTACGGCAAGAAATACAGTTTTCGTGACTTTTGAGTTTTTAAAAAGTAATAGGCATTGGATTCAGACGTTCTTGAGTGAAAAGTACATCGCGATTTGTTTTCGATTTTTGGAAACAACGTTTAAATATGGACATATTTAAGCTTTTCTTTGAGCATTTTTGTTGTAATCTTTCGTATATACATACTCGTACAAATACGTTGAACATTGTATTTAAATATAGAATTGACAAATGATTCAAGTTCCTTCTACTGCTAAAAAGACAGTGTGTGGACAAGAAAATAGAATCATTGAAAAAACAAATTGTATTCTGGCTACATCGGATATGAATGGTATTGTAGCTAGAAAAATTTTTTTCTGTGGAGAAATTATATATCAAGTAGTAGATAAAATATTAATTTTTGCAAGAAAGCACAGTGATTTTCTAGGAGTTTCATGGATCAGAAAGTGTAATAACGGATATAATGGCGTAGAACCTGTGGACCACGAGGCACCCAAAGAATGACCTGATTCTTTCGTCCCACTGTTTGCCATCTTCTATACTTCAACGGTGATACACTCTCCGCCAGCCAATTCAATAGTGCTTGTAAAATATTGTGTAAACGTAGTATTTCGCTTCCGGGTGCCTCTCACTACGCAATTCTCAAGTTTTTCCCCGATCGTAAACATGTTTTTCTTTTCTGAAGAGTAAAGGTCAGTTAAAATGTTTCCGAGAGAAAAATGATTGTTTTATTTTTCTATTTATGACTACTTATTTAATTATTGTTTTTCGCGAAAGTATATTTTTTTAAACGCTTGAAATGAAACTGGTGACGAACAAGAGTTGAAATTTCTCGTAGCACAAAGGTAGTAAATATATTTTATAGCATTGACCGCCAGTATTTGCAATAATGTTTTTTTTCATCATGTCAGTAGAATATCATCGAGTACCATGAATCAAGTAATATTTGTGTGGATGACACTGTAAAACAGTGGACGATACTTGTCTATTATAAGATACAATTATTTTAATATGCACACCAGCGTAAGTGGCTCAGGGCATCGAATGATGTCACTGCAGACCCTCTGTTCGGGAGATCCTAAGGTTTAAGTCCCGACGGTGGCACAATTGTGGCATTTTTCACAAAAATGTATAGCTAGGTCGAATTCAACCGCGGTCTGGAGGACAATCCTAGCGACCGGCTACTCTAATTGGTAGCTTTCCCTAGATTCTCCAAGCGACGCTAGGCGAATGTCACAGCAGTACCCTAAGGCTAGTCGCATAATAAGACGCATGTCCATCTCAGGACGCAGTGTCACTGATGATGATTTTCTGATAACCACTGCCTGTTGGATCCGCGCACGAGCGCTGCACGAGCGCGGGTCGAATAAGCAGTGGTTTTCAGAAACTTACTGAGTCAACCTGCGGTACATCACGGATCTGCGTCTTATTTTGCGAGTAGCCTAACAAGGATTGCTTGCGTTATTACGTTCCTCTTCCTTGTCCTATCCTCACCCCGCATTGTACACACTTTAACTTACGTGCGCTACACTACATGTGTCAGGAGAGCTTAGAGAATGTCCCTGTTGAGGCGCATCCCAGCGAGTGGGAGATATCTGGTTGAAGAAAACCAGGTATCAACCAATGAACTTAAGTAATAGATAATATATTACACCAAATCATCAATATTCACTATATATTATCAAAATATGCTCAAAAGGACGAACATAATCTGAATCATAATTTATAAAGTTTCAAATACTAGCTAATGATTTTTATAATCACTCCTAAAATTGTATTAATTTTGAAAATAATTAAAATGGCATCACTTCACATTTATTTAAGCTAATCAAACAAGAAATGGGATAAAGAAAAGTATAAATGTATTTGTTCTTAAAATGTCTTTGTATCGATAAAACAACATTCACCAAATATCTTCCGAAAATATTTTCACTAGTTTCATAATGAAATTAAAACATTGACTTTTTTAGTTCTACTAATGGTACTAGCAATTCTGTGAAAATTGAATCATTGCATTCTTCAAAATCATTCTACTTGGTTTTAAACTAACATAAGCGTAACACAACAGATGATAAGCAGTAAAACACTTTACATATTGTTTCCAATTTTGTGTAACTGGAGCATTCTATTCATGCTTTCAATTGAATCGTTTAGACTGAAAGAAACGATTCAAACATTCTTACTAAGATGCACTAGACATCCTCCGGGTTTTCATCGAAGTAAAATGGAACGGAATTGCATTAAGGTTTAGAACGGAGACAGCGATGAATTCAGGTGGATAAGTTTATAGGGAAGATCGGCAGGAAATGGCACTGGCAGGAATGAAGGTTATAGCTACGCGGCAGGTAGAGCGAATAACGGAAGTGCGGTTATATTGCCCGAGGAAAACCCTTGAAGACAAGGGAGGGCGAAAGCCCTGCACGTGAAAATCTAATTGCGGCGCAACGTAACAATTAAGGAGCGCGGCGTAAACCGGTTTTAGCGTCGCTCGCGCTCTCGAGCGACCGCTCTAGAGCGCCGGCAGGTTTTGCGACTTTCTGGATGGACTTTAATGAATTACTTCCCCATTCTACCTCGATCGTCACCGGAATCGCGAAGTACACAACCATATAACTGAGTCCTTCCAAGGAAGTAATAATTCTTGCACTTTAAAAGAGAGGTTGAATTTTGTTATTTTCGGTTTTGGTAATTAAATTCGGATTATTTTGAGTTAGGCCGCTCGTTAAAAATAACGCAGTTGTTCTCAAACGCGTCCCCTGTTCGTATCTTTGTAATATTGCTCATGTTTAAATGATACGTAATTTAATAAAAATAATCTTAATATCTATTGATTCGATAATTGCACATTGAATTAATTAGTTAATTTCTGCGAGGAAATTACGCAACATTAATTTATGAATTATTGTGAATTAATATATTACTGGATAATAACATATCTATTTGCTTTGACACCATTATAAACAGAGCATTCCCTCGCGGTTTTGCTCATTGGTTAACGAGCATGCTTTTCTTGACAGGACCTCAGATGCGATTCCGGACCGGGCTACATTATAGTGTACGTTTTTCTTGCAATGTCCCAGTATATGTTGCTGTGTGACTATGAGGAAACTTACTTCTCAGGTTGAAACAGAATACGGCGTGGGGATGCATTCGTGATAACCAAACGTATGTCGCCTCCATGACCGCGAGGACGGCACGCTGCTGGTTGGCCAGGACACGAACGCGCCTCGTCCTGACGCGCTTAGTTAAGACAGATAAACAGAGCATATCACATACTTTGTGAAACTTTTATATCATATTACATTGCACGTTAACGATTTTATATTCTGTTCATACTGATTCTCTTTTGAATCACAACCGGATGTATAAGTTTCATATTTTCTACTTAAAAATAATATTATTTGCATTGTCAAAGAGTGATGACTAAACATTATTTTTAAGTTCAAGTTTCTTAATTAAAGACGCGCTTATTTAATTCCCTTGCTTATTAATTTTAAAGTAAATCTATATTTACCCTGTTGGGCGTAATTACAGCCATTTGGTAGTATAATAAACATTACGAAACTAATTTTTTAACATTTATTTTATGATAAAAATTTTTCGTAAAAACTTGTTTGTCAAATTTTACTTTGTAATAATTTGTTTAAAATAAATGTGTATTTTTTCTAATGCGCGTTTTGTCGGTCACTTGGTGATTAAATGAGAAATCACATATTTCTTGCATTTTTTCTG
This sequence comes from Gryllus bimaculatus, assembly GCA_017312745.1. Classification (NCBI taxonomy): domain Eukaryota; kingdom Metazoa; phylum Arthropoda; class Insecta; order Orthoptera; family Gryllidae; genus Gryllus; species Gryllus bimaculatus. Next base: position 3,819,838 of record BOPP01000020.1, read on the forward strand.
ACACATAAACGAATAAAAATGTTGTTAGTCTAAATCCGTATTAAAATGATTAACAACTATAATATTTTATACTTACAATATACACACATACTGCTTGTATGTGTGTATATTGTTTATTTAAATACATATGTAGAAAATTGAATTATCGAGCAATCAATGATATCATCTCATTTAGTTATTAAATCACTGGAAATCATTTTTGACCAAAATTTGCTTTTAGTAGCGCATATTTATAGTTTCTAATCGTCAAATATAACTATTCCATTAAAACCTTCTTGTGTAGTACTTCCGTAGTATACAGAAGAAACAGTAACCCTGGGGCAAAATTGACGCGGCCAGTTTGACAGAAAAAATCGTATTGTATGCCCCTGATATCGAAAAAGTTTCCATTTGTCGTAAATAGCTTTCTCAAACTCATTGATTTATGTTTTGGGGTTCTTCGAAGGCGAATAGTTGGCTAACGGCAAATTGTGTATTTTTGTGTGTGTGTTGTCAACATAGGCGCCTAAAATGTTATGACGATTTTCTCCTAAAAGGATATTCGTCGGTCGATTAGATCGAACTCAATTCTCTACGAGTTACAAATGCATATTTTAATTTGAATAGCTTCTTAACATTTTTAAAAAATCTCAAAAATAGCTCACAATTTTTTAATTAAATATTTTCCTCGGATATAGCAAAGGATGCATATAAATGGTGCCGATCTAATATTTCGTTGTATCTCCAATTTTTTGTAAAATGCTAAATTAAAAATGTTTTCGGCCTTTAGAACATACTACTAGAGTAAATTTAGAGATGTTTTGAAAATGAAATCCTTTTTAAAAAGGGTCCGATAAATACTCTTTATAATTACGAATTACAAAAAAAACTAATATTGCAAAAGTACAGATTTTTCTTAATGTTCTTTTCCATAATGTAATTAATAAAAAATGTTCTCTAATTAAGACCGTGAACTAAACCCGTGTAGCTTTTGCGTCATGTTTGCTTCAGGAAAGGGAATTTGTAAAAAAATATTTATAACATAAACGGCTCCAAGTTTTTCTTCACTTTTCCCACATATATAGCGAAAATATGGCACAGTTTTTACTTTTGTGGAACTCTGTGGATTTAAAAAGAAAACAAAACCCAGCAGAATTGACAAATAATTCGAGAAAGGTTGTTCTGTTGTATGACGTAGTTAACCTTGAGTACTACTCCGTAGTTGTTTCTATTTTGTTTCTAGGTCCAAATCTCAAATATTCTCATCTGTTCTGTTTATACGCACTATCGTTGTTAGATACATATTGTGTGGTATAGCTCAAGTCAAAGTTTGAAGCTCAAAAGATCTCATTATTCTTTTGAAGAAAAATTGATTAACATCATTGCATGTTTTTACTTCTTCGCAAATAAATCAATATTTTATTCTCCTCTGGGATAAGCAACCACGATTTTTGATGTCCTGTCTCATACTTCCTCGTTGAAAGCGATACGTTCAACATGTCGCTGAACATTCATTTGTTCCACGCAAAGAGTAGTCAGCCCGGTATTTCTGCAGCTCATATTCTGCATTTCTTTCTGTCCGCCGCCCGGGGCCGCGGCATGGCACGCCGCGCCACGTATTGCCCTGATTCGCGCACAAGCGCGCGCCTCTATGGGAGGTGACGGCGGCGCGGCGGGCGCCCTGGGGCGAGGAATCCAATATGAAGCCTGTGAGTCGGCGGCGCCCCGCGGCGCCCCGCGCCGCCCGCGGTCGGCGCGCACCTGCGGACGCCGCCCGTCGGCCCGCAGCCCCGGCAGGCGCGCGGCCAGCGGGCGGGTGAGGCGACGCGCCGCGGCGCCGCGCGGTTTTGTCCTTTGCCGGTCGCCGAGGACGTCGCGACGCCGAGGGGAGTCTTTGTGCGCGGCGCGCATGGCGACGCCCGGCCAGCGCCGGTCTCGGCTCGCCGCCGCCCCAGCACCCAACAACAGATAATGACGCCAGGGAGGCGAAGGTTGCCCCGGTCCCTCGAACGAACGGCGCGCGAGCGTGGTCCTCGGGATTAAGCGCGTGGGCGCGGAGTGGCGGGGCGGCCGGGGCGGGTGGGCGGTGGGCGGGGGGCGGTTGGCGCGGGGAGGAGAGAGGCGGCGACGCGCGACCGGCTCCCCGAAGGCGGTTCGACCCTTTGTGCTGCGCCCCCGCCAGCCGCGCGAACTAATTGGACGCGGCCCGGTTCTCGCCGCGCGTAAATTCATCTCCCCGCCGACCTCGCGGCCCCTCCCGCCCCGGCTCCACCCCACCCCCACCCTTGGCGGGCGCTCCGTGTGCTTGCTCGGGCTTCTTCGCCCCTCCGGCCCCCAGGCAGCCGCTGATTCATCGTTGGGTTTCGAACTGGTCTTCGTTGTTAACGCTTGTTAACGAAATTTATTTTTTGTTTCAGTCTAAGGGTTTTGATGCAAGTGTCACTTCCTTTATTTTTGCACTCTCTTGTTGCCATTAATGACAGAGATTTCATTATTTTTAATATAACCTTGTGTGGGCATACTTGCTTTGTTATTAAGTTTGAAAATAATTCTAGAAAGTTGTGGACTTAATCCTTGTAAACAAAATGTTCAACAATCTGTTATTTGCTAATATCATTGTCAAATGATAAAAGCAAGTCTTGTTTTGATTTTTTCTATAGAAAAAAATGTTAAAATGTATTTTACTCTATTTGTTTACATTACTCTATTTGTTTTCAAACATCGTTGATAAGGTACACGGTGCATCTGAGTTTTGCGCATCTTATTGTATTTTTTTAAATTTTAATTCATGAAAACACATTTAGTTTGTTAAATATACATTCATTATATTATTATAAAAACATTCTAAAAACACTGTAATTGAATATTAACGCTTCTTAGGTCAACTGCTGCGGCATTTTTTATGAAAATGTGATTCAATTCATCACAAGCGATTGTTATATTTTGACTTAGTATTTGGCTATGAATAAACAATGTATTCGGGTCAATTCAGAACTGAAAATTCAGAATACATTTTGAAACAAATTGTAATATTTTAAGTCTAAATATAATACACTTTAATATATTACTATATTACTATGTACATCTACCATTATTGGATATAAAACTGTTTAAGGTTTTTGTCATTAGATACACTTAGTGATGGGCGAAGGTGATATTTTTTCATTTACAAAATCATTGAATATTTTTTTTTGTTTAAATGGATGTCCAAGTACATCATTAGATATAGCAGTATATTATTTGATCAAAATCACCAAAAAGATCAAGAAAATCAAAAAATTAAGGAATGCGCTTTGGAAATCCCTCCTTCCTTTGGTAATTAACTGGACGGTCTATATAAATGTCAATGTCAAAAATTTAGTAGACTCATTGAGAAATTCATTGTATATTCCTCAATTAGACGTTTCATTGGTTTTACATTTTATGTACCTAAAAAGTTTCCCTGGGCTTCCTAAGTCGAAGTCAACTCTGGATTTAAGGTTTCCTATCCCCTGCTTTATCGCTTTGTGTGCCGAAGCCGCCGAGTGGCTGTTTTCAACAGTGTTCCAATAGCTTTCCAACCTTCTTCCAGCGAAATACTCTCAAAGAGGTCACAATAGCGATAGCATCGCAGGATTTATACTGCAGTGCGCGGTAAACTTTTGATCGGTTGATACGGCAGCTTTGATAACCGTTCCTTACTTTGTTCGTCCCTTCACTATCTTACGCTTTACAGTTTGGGTTTATTTATACCGAAATTTTATTTTTCCTCTTATTTCATTTCATCTCGTGACCCTTCATTTACCAAATGAATTTAAAAGATTTTATGATTGTTTCCTGCTAAACCATTGAGTTATTTCGTATCTGTAGCTGCGCTTGGAATTTTCGATAGAGATAGCGCTTCAAACGAACTGTTGTTTTAGTTAATGATAAAGCAAAGTTGTACAAAATAAAACGGACATTTGTTTGTTTACCTATAATGTTTCTAAAATTGCCTTATCTTGAGTATAAAAAAGTCTTACAACACCATAGTATACCATACAAAATATTTTTATGATATTAGTTACCTGGTTAACTGTTTTTGTCCTTCTTCGTCACTTCGACTACAAAAGCCGAGGATTTCTAGTCTTAATCATAATTAGTAGCATTTTACACTCTAATTATTATGTTTAGTGATATGTTTGTGATAATTTTCACAAAAGAGGAATTGAAATATTATTATGGTGATGATTTGTACAATGATACTCGTGTAAGTCAAATATTCTGTACCTTATACCTTTTGTCTAATTATTTTATATTATTTTTATCATTTTTGTTGTTTGCAATTACATGGCATTACTAAATATATTCATGTAATAAAAAATTAATCAAAGGCGTAATCAATAACCAGTTTTAAATCGTTCTACATAGTAATTTGTGAAATTAAGAAATTTACTACCATAATTCACATTAAGCTGAAAATGACCTCACTCAAAATATTCGCGTTAAAAGCTCATTTGATAGCTTTTTCACACTTCCTTTTTATTTTAAATTATTCCAATCGTTTTATATCGAGGAATAATTACTGTAATAACGTAGTGCCTCTTTCTTAATTGACGTATCTGTAATTTCCACAGAAATTTTAATGTCATCAACTGGAGAAGAAGATATGCTTTTTATACAACTTTTATTCACAAAGTTGACCTTTAAAAATATCTGTAAATTAAATTTTGATATATTGCTTATCTTGGTTCCTCTTGCAATTATTGGACATTATAATCTTGCTTTCTAAGTAAAATAAATGCTAAAATGGAAAGATGTGAAAGAGCTATATCGATGTGTGACTTTATGACTAAATATCATCCCTGTAATATTACACCTTTAAAAATAAAATTATTAAATACTTGTGTTTTTTTTTGTTTATTGGTAGTTTTGTTTAGAAGGGTCACGTGCCTCTTCTTGTCTACAATTTATTGCATTATTTTCCGTAACTATTAACAATAATACATGATTTTTATGATATACTGTTCTCATTTATATTTTGTCATTCAACTCATTTTACAAAAATATACATTTCTCTATCCATCCTTTCTTGGAATTCAATCATTGATGTAGTTTATTAAAAAGTTGAACATTGTATCTAAAAAATAAATTTTAAAACACCCAATAATAAAATAGTTTTAGTGCCATTTCCGTGTTTTAACCGTCATACATAGTTTGAAATCCTCGATATAATGTATGCGTGAATAACATTTGTACTGCCAATTCACGTCCTGTTTATATTCATTTGATTAAAATATCACATCAATTAAAGATATTAAGGAAACAGAAATACTAGATTTCGGATCAGTTTATTAAAAATGACAAGAAAAGAGTGAATATTATGGATGTTTTTTATAAAACTTATTGAACTCAAAAAAGATTCTTGATCTGTAACAAGAACTAACCCTATTTTTGCAAATCCAACTTTTTTGTAAGACAAAGGTAAAACATAACTAATATATAACTTGCGCACCAGATATATTATACCCAAATTTTGTTTTTAATATAAAAATTTTACTTTCATTGGCGTATATCAGTTTATCAACGTCTGAAATAAGCTTTAGTTTTAGAAAAATTACAATTGTAAATTATACTGTTTGACATTGGAGATTTTATACTAAGTTTAATACTTCGTTTATAGCTGTGTTGCGTTTCGTTTGATTTACTCAATTCCATGACTCTGTATTTCGAAGTAATTAGGAATTTGTTTTTGAAATATTTTTGGAGAGCTATATTTTCAGTGCTATGAACATGTTTCTACAGACACATCGCACTCCCTCATCCAAATTCCAAGTGCATACTTGCTGCTTGAAATTTTTTGATACGTATTGACATGCGAAGCCATTTATTGCTTAAGTTAAATTATTGATTATTGTGCCCTGGATGTATTCTGTTTACATTCATTCCATTGTAGATCTGTAAATGATGTAATGCACTCTTTTAAAAATGCGTAATTGTTGAGTTGTAACACTGAGAGGGGGAAAAGTTTCGGAGTGTCACGTTTTCCTACTATTATTTGAAATGTGAATCATTTATAAGCCCTATATCATTTAGCAGTGTCCTCAATAATAGCGCATCCTATTTTATCATCAATGGGAACATCATCATTTATTGCTGATGTATCCATTTAAACAAATAATTCATGCTTCAGAAGTACTTTTTCTTCTTTGAGATGCTACGCAAGTCACTAAATGTGCACAAATTTCTCAAAGATATATGCTAAAACCACTTAGTGACCGTTTCACAAGAAGTGACATCACATTTCATGACTGTGATTTAATAACTTGAAGAATCCATTTGGAAAATGAAAATTCCTTCTGAGTGGACCGTCGTTTTCGTTTATGTGTAATACTTGTTTAACTGAGACAGTTTTATCCCAGCATTTTGGTTCATATTTTATTCATATATTTTCCGTTTCCCTCTCTTTCTCTCGCCCCCCTCCGTACCTTTCCATCCTTGCAGGTTGCAACGTCCATCACAGACTATCCGTAAGTCACATCCTTTCCAGAAATTCTTTTCTTTTTTCTTAAGCTTTTTTAAAAAGATGTAACGTTGTTTTTTTACGTTTATTAGCTCACAGAGAATATTACATGCTTGTTAGTCCGTCCAACTCCCAGAGGATAACTTTTTAATGGCGAACGCTGGCAGGTGAGTTACGTTAAAAGCAGAATAAATAAATAATTCGCGTTTCCTTTTCTGCGGTGCTGGGCGCGCGCGTAATCCGCAGCTTTGTCCGCGGCGGAGGCCTCCCGCCAGGCGCGCCCGCCTCTTCGTCAACTTCGCCCCGCACAGCCTCGCCAAGCCCCCGCCAAGGCCGCTCTCAGACCGCCCCACTCCCCGAAACTCCACCAGCCCATGCCACAGATTCACTCACTCCGCACACCACCCCAGCCGCGCCAAGCCCAGCCCGCCCCGCCCCCGCCCCCCCGCCCCCCCCAGCCCCGCCCCGCCCCACCCCGCCCCGCCCCGCCCCGCCCCGCCCCGCCCCCACCCACCCCCACCCCGCCCCACCCCCGCCCCACCCACCCCGCCCACCCAAGCCCAGCCCAGCCCAGCCAGCCAGCCCAGCCCAGCCGTGCCCAGGCCCTGCCCAGCCCAGCCTCGCCTGCCTGCCCTACCCTGTCGAGCCCAGCCCCGCCCCAGCACCGTCCCGCCCCCCCCCCACCCGGGTCCCCCCCACCCCCCCCACCCCGCCCACCCCCCTCCACCCGCCCCACCCCGCACCACCCCGCACCACGCAGCCCCGCCCAGCACCCTGGGTAGACTCACCGCTCTCCGCCGCGACGTAGGTGCGCGAATATGTCGACTTCGGTGGCTCAGGGCATCAATTAATATCACTGAAGTGCCTATGATCGGGAGGTCCTAAGTTCTAGTTCTGATGGTGGAAGGATTTTTATCTGTAGCTACGTTGCTAGGTTGAATTCAGCTGCTATGAGGAGGAGGATTCTAACCGTCGGCTGCTCTGATCGGTAGTTTTCCGTGGTGTCTCCAAACAACAGCAGGGGAATGTCGAAACAATATCTTATTACATGTGCGTCGAACCACGTGTTATTTTTCCTTCCTCTTCCTTATACTATCATCACCCCTTACAGAGAGGCACTTTCACTTACTTACACTACACGTGTGGGGAGATCAGTCGGTAGCTTAGAGCTTGTCCCGGTCTGTGGCGGCCCCACGAACTTTGCAAGCCGAGGTGTTGGTCTTACAAAAAAGTCTCAGGTTGATTGCGCGTTGTCGAACTGCACAGCGTTTCCTTTCGTCCCACGCTCCGCCACATCGGCAGTAGGTCGCCGCGCGCCACAAGATAAATCGCCGCGAGCGGCGACCACTCCAGAAACAATGCGCATATTGAAAGATTGATGGCCGCCGGCGAAACAGATGGATGCCTTACCGACCAAGTCGCGCCCTCTCCGCCTCTGCACAACCACCGCCACCGTTACAGTGCCGTCTGCCTTTCGACCACGCCGTAGCAACACCTTTTCTTCACCGTCGCGAACTTTGTGCAGCCCACGTGCAACTTTTCTAAACGTAGTGGGGGAGTTAAAAATAGATATATCGCTCACTAGATAACAGGTTACAGGAAAGGACACCGCACTGCTCATGTATTACTCAAATATGAGGAGCCTTCAGCGAAAGCAAACGTACCCATCGGGGGGAAAATTGAGATAGTAGTGCAGGAAAACCTGTATCTTAGGGCGTGATGATCCTGAAAACGAAATAACTTGCCAATTATCAGTTATTCACGGTTCCTCAAAAATCTTAAATGGTGGACATGTTATTTGCAAAAATGCTCCTCACATACAATGAAGGGAAGTGTTTTTTGCTAGTTGTGCAAGGCGAAGGATTAGTATGCTTTTAAGCGCTGATTTTGTGGGTTTCTATCACTTCTGCATCACATTGCAGTCATTCAACTGATTTTTTATTCATAGTTTCGGGTCCGTCCATAAATTACGTGAGGCTGTTTTGGCAATTTTTCGACTTCCCCTCCCCCTTGGAGAATAGGCGCGATATTTGACTCGACCCCTTCCTCCTTTCTAATCTCACGTGAGATTTTAAAAAATGCGTTTTTTTAATGTAAATACGTTAACTTGTAATTGATTGCATTGGGATTTATTTAAGAAAACATAATATGCTTAGTTATATTTATTAAAGATAAGATATGATTAGTATTTAGAAAATATAATGAATGAATTACAATTAATATTATTACACTTCTAAAAACAGAGCAATAATGCATTCTCGAAATTTTTAAAAAATCTGTAAAAATACAGATGATATTTAAATAGTAGAAAAGATAGAAAAATAATGAGATTTATCACATTAATGATAAAAACTTTGGTAATTTTTGTAAGATTTTTTTTCTCAGTATACTATGCTAATTACAGTTGCATTCACATAAGCGCGATAAAAATTATTTATGAAAATTTACCCATATTTTAGTACAGAAACGTGTTTTACTTAACTTGTCTCGGTTTTCTCGCAATCTAGCACTGTTTTTTGCGAGGAAAAAAATGGAATTAGCCGAGACCCTCCTCCCGATACGCCTTGACCCCCTCCTCCCTTAAAGACTTCACGTAATTTATGGATGGTCCCTTTCTCGTCTACATTTCTTTACCTCAGGAAGTTCACAAATTCGTACGTATAATCAGGATTGGTCGCTAAATGCTTTGTCCTCGACGAGTCTAAAAATATTTATAATATTTAAAAAATGGGAAATTATTTGAACTAGTGGTGCTACAATTCCGTATACTTCTTCGAAAAAATTGTAACAGTTGGTAATATTATAATACTAGTTTAACCCGCAAAAATGTCGACAAAATAATTTTCCCTGTATTCGACTTCAACTTGCTGTGAAGATTACACAGTCAATCTGTGCTGTCAATTTTGGGCTCTACACTACCTAACGGCCTAAACGTTTTTCAAAATTTGAAAAGTTTTAATGAAAAGCGATTTTCTCAATCTACTTGGCGAAATGTTCACTATTAGAACAAAATAGTAAGGAAATGATTGTGAATGTGAAACGTAACCTCTTCTTAGTTCTGTTACCCAACAGCTATTCATATTTTTTGTTAAAATATACATGACATCATTATAAGATTCGGAAATGATGATTAAATTACATTGAGCAATAAATCTCTAGCTTTCTATTTAAGTTTTAAGACAGGTTCGAGATTAAAATTTGAACTTTTGTACTTTTATAAATATCATAGATTGTAATGAACATCAGAACAATACCACAGGTATAAAACCACTTTCTTTTATCGATCAAAATATTTAAGAAAAAAGTTGCAGACATTTTACAGAAAATTTTGAAAAAGACACAAGAACTTCATGTAAGGCACCTCCAAAATGAAAATCTCCTTATGACCTTGGGAATGACACATCTATATCTTACTCACGATGTATTTCAGCCCAGAAACTAGTAATCTAACTGTGTTGTCCGTGACACATACTTACATCCATCCAAGCATTCATCTATGCAGACTATCCGATTTTCAGCTCCTAAAAATTGCGTGAAACTTACTGCAATTTCCACTAAACTTAACCATCTACGGCACAATACTAATTCACCTTCATCGTGACGTGTGTAAGCAGATAAAGCTCAAAACAAACGTAAATACGAGTTTTATTATAAAAAATTCGAACATATTGTTGAGGCAATTCCAATACTTCAAAATGTCTAATAAAGAAAAGAAACGTAAAAATGGGGTATCATCTATGTGAACATTTTCATTTCGACTCCCAATAATTAAAATATCCTATTCTAATTCATTCTGTCATCCGAAACAAATCAATGGAACAATCAAAACGATCAAAAATATCAGAAAATTCAGTGAAAAAATAGTGTACTATTTAGACGCTGGTGTTGTTCACTGACAAGTAGTCAGAAAGATAACCAAGAGGCGGACCACCGTTTAGACAATAAACACATTTTTTGTACCGAGGGATTTGAAAATGTCGATTTAGACTATACACTACAACGTTTCATATAATTCTAAGTGTTACTTTAGTCCTAATAATACATATTACAAAATGAATTTCAGTTTTGTTGTATTAACGTCCATAAATCAAAAGAGATACATGTGTTTCAGAACAATGGAAATTTTCGAGCCTTAAAATTATATTATTTTGTGTATTTCCGTAAGAACATGTAGTACATCATAATTTACAAAGCAGTGTAGCATACTATTTATTAGACAATTATCTCGAGGCGTGAACTAACCGAAGGGGAGTAAATGTCATTTATGAATCATCATCACATTTCATCCATTCTAGTTTCGAGGAAAGTATCAATACCTCTTACACGTAGAAATTAGAATTCTCTACCCAATTCACCGTAAACAAGCTTTGTGATTGCCTCGGAATGGGCGACAAATAGGACAGAATTTCAACCCACGTATTTGTGGTAAATTTTCTCTCCAAGCGTTTTCATGGGAATGAGCGGTTCCAAAATATATGGCACTTGCAAGCCGTGGACTGTTAGTAATTAAACTGTCATGCATCCTGTTGGGGGAATATGCGACAGGTATTTACATTAGGCTGAGAACTTAATGCCATATGAGTGAAGGCAAAGTTTTGCAGATACGTTGGTAAGTGGTGTGGAAATTAGGTAGCTCGAAGCATTCAATAAAGCAATGTTATCGATGTACGTCATGTGTCTAAACTACACTACTGCAAGGGAATACTATCAGTTTGCGCAATGAGATTGGTATATTAATAAATGCTTTGATAAAATCTGCGTAAAAATTTCCAATTACAATTTCTCTCTTGTACTTTTAATATACCGAAAATTTCATTAATTTTGTCATTGGCATTGACTTTATTGAAGTTAATGCAGCCAGAAATCAAACACTGAAACCGAAAATAAAAATGGAGAGAAATAAAGCAGCTGCATATACGCATTTAATACAAAAGTGCAGACAGCTTAAACATGTCACAGTGTGTTTGTGACACGGTGTTTAACTTTTTTATTATTGATATTTTATATGACACACTCGTATTTATTCACTATTATCTCCTTGCATTTTTGAAATTATTGTCCTTTATTTATTGTAATTACTAGCTGACCCGGCGAACTTTGTTCCGCCTTAATGGCAATAAATAAGCATTTTTTTTAATTGGAAAA
>BOPP01000020.1:3835610-3874382 GCA_017312745.1 Gryllus bimaculatus
TATATATATATATATATATATATATATATATATATATATATATAATATTTAAATTTTATTATACAATTTTATTCAACAATTTTATTCATAATGATGTGTTTTCTACTGAAGTAAAGGAAGATGGATTTCTTTCCTGACAAGATTTTTTTTTTTCTGAGTAACTCCTTGGCTTTGTTTAGTCAGAAAAACAAACACTTAAACTTTTGCTCGCGAGTTGAATGCGTCCTCTGCATACCCGGAACCATTGTTTTTATAAAGTGGTCACCTTCTTTATTTTCCTGTGCAAAAATGTTCGCCTGCAGTCCCTCATAGATCCTTGAAGGAAAATGTAACATATTTTCAAATGCTTTGGCTCTTTTTTTTCATTTTATTTGTTACTTTTCTGATCCCTCAGAATATTCTTAGAAGAGAGAAAATAATGAGAAACATTTATAGTAGTTTTTGGAAATATTCTGCTGCATTTTGGGAGACAATTTAACGGCATTGCTATTGATGTGAGATTATGAACGCAAATTGAATAAATCTGATTAGTAATATTATTGTATCTAAGATGAATTGAAACTTTTGACTCTATGAGAATATCTGCTGTCGTGGAAAATACCGTATCGGCTTGGATTTGTACGAGTAAATTGTGAAAATCTAATGTGAACAAAAAATTAACTCAATTATTTCAACTAAATGTGTCCTTTCAATATCTTTGAATCATTTTTATCTGCAAAGAATAACTTATCCAACTTGATTAGCCTGAAATTTGGTTTGGGTTACTTTATTTTTTAAATTAATTTTCTTTTATTAAAATGTAGTAGCAGATTTGCTTGTATAAATACGATTAATACAAAAAACAGCGGATACAAAATAAACACGGAACATACATAGGAATACATTTGAGAGGCATAGTATTGTATTTTCGTAATGAAGATAACTTGCTGTGCATTGCGTTGAAATTTACCTGTAAGTTCTGTACTTTTTGTTGGATATTTCAAAAAAAGTTTTGTTGAAAAGGTGCCTTTTGTGGTTAATAATAAATGGAAAGTTCGACGTTCTCGAAAATAGTTTGGAAAGGAAAAATAATCCATACTGAAACTGATTTCTGACTTAACGAAATAATTGTACATAAAACCTCTATGAATTACTAAAATGTTACGCAATATTCGAATATTCATGAAGTGATTTGTTTTATTTTTGATCCTCTAGAGAAAGTACTTTGATCGTGTATTTATCGCTAATGAAATGTTCCAATTTATTTTAGGGAGATGTAATTAGTACATGAAAAACCCAATTTTCTGCAGAGACGTAATATTTTCTCGACTACTACAAAAGCACTTCAATAACCTGTACACCACGAGAGCATATATGGTTATTTGTACCTAATAATATTCTGTACACCCTTCAAAGTTTCCACAACATGTTTTTTTCAAACGTTTTATTCATCTTGTTTGACTTGGTAAGTCTTTTCAGGGATTTTAGAAGTAAATACATCATTTATATTATTCTAACTACTATGACATTTTAGTAGATCTAGAGCAAAAGATCCCTAGGGTAAATTCGTATTTAAGTCCTCAAATTTAATATTAATTTTAAAATTTATAATAATTTGTATAGAAATTTTAGTTTATAATTCATACATATAATAAAAATAAAATATTTTAAACAGTATGATACAATGAAAGAATTATGGAAGTAGCAATAAATTATTTTAAAATTGATATTTATTCATTTTGAATAAGTTGTTTTACTTAGTGAAAATATTTTAAATTCTGGTGAAGCAGACAATACAGAGCAAAAAATATAGCTTCTTCATTCTTGTCTAGTTTTCGTATTTACATCATGGGGTTTTAGTGGTCATAAAAAATGTTTTAATATTTTAACTTCGGAACGAAAGCAGAAAGTGTATGAACCAGGTGTATGGTAATGACATACGTGTAATATATCTGATTAAAGGAACTGAAAGTATCATATAGAGTTGTGCGTGAAGAAAGCCCCGACGATGATACGAAGCTTGTTTTTTAATAGAAATACAACGCCCGGCTTTGTCGCCGGTGGGCGGTGTTCCGCCGTGGGTATGTTTTACAAACGCGCGGGCCGGCGCTGTCCTTGAAGTGGAAACGGGGCGGGGTGTAAATAGCAACGTTTCGGTATTCCGCGCGTCCGCTGATACCTGCCCCAGAGGCAGCGGCACGCCGCTGAAGCCCGCTGTTCAAGAACCTCTCCACTCGGCGCTGGCGCGTATTTTTGGGCTTATTTTGATCGCGTATTGTCATGGCAACAGATGATGAAGTGGGAGAGAGCGAGCGGGCGGGGCGAGCGGGCGAACGGGCTCGGGAAGCGCGTGGGACGCCCTCCGTCGGCCGCGGGGTGGGGGTTCGTGGGGGCGGAGCCGAGTGGGAGCGGAGGTGGGGGCGGCGGCGGTCGCGGTGGTGGGAGGCAAGCCGCGGAGAGAGAGCTGCCAGCCACCCGCTGCCCCCCCCCCCCCCCACAGCGTGCGAGCGTGCGCCCGCGCGCAGGCGAGCTGGCTGGCGCTCTCCGCTCCTCGTTTTGCAAAATGAAACATTCCTGGTTGCTTGGATACTGCCATCCAAATCATTAGCAGAGGAATGCCCTGTGATCTGCTATTCCGTTATTGCCCGGCGTCGCTTCAAACAGGTAGAGAGAGCCACTAGCACCGCCGTCATCGTCTCGCGCCGCGCGTCCCCGCCCGTCCTCGACCGTCCTCGCAGGCAGGCAGGAGCGAGATGCTTGCGCTTCTTGAAGAGCCTTCGTTGCGGCGAGGAGCGGTGCGGGCCGGCGTTTGACAAAGAGACAGCGCCGCGCCGTTTCGCTCGCCCAATATTCAACAAGTTCCAAGTTCTCCCGACCCGATCCGGGGCGCTGGAATCTTCCTCCTCGGCAGAGCATATCGCCTCGCGGGCGAGCATCTCCAACCGCTCCCCTGCGCGCCGCCCGGCACGGCGCCGAGGCGCCTTTTCGTAATTTCTGTACGTTGCTTGGCAAAACGCGCGCAGAATGCCGCTTTGACGAACGTGTTTCGTTGCCGTGCGCTTCGCCTCGTCTTGTTAATTGGTGCGCCGTCTATGCGACTCGTCGCAAGCGATGTGCGTATGTGGGTGACATAGGCTGATTTACCCCTCCTCGATGACGTAACTTTGACAGAGAACCCAATTAGGACGGACGGAACGCAACATTCCATTGCGTTCAGTTCGCAATCTATTACGTCTTGCGTCGCCAACTCTGAAATGCGATAGTCAAATGAGGCGGAGAATGCCTTTGACGGATTTACCTGCGCGCCGTAGCGAATTACTGGAATGGACGTGTATCCAATCAGGGACGTCGGTTTGTGTGTGTATATGGGGAGGGAGGAGGTCCAGAGCAAGTCACTATTCTGTCAGAACTTCAGTCGTGTCTAGTGAGAACTATATAGAGAGTACCTCAAGAAACTCCAGAACTGCAATGAAATCGGCGAATTTATTCTGATATTTTTTTGTATTAATGATTTACAATACAACTATAATTAATAGTCATACATGTATATTGTGTATTGCTTAAATTAAAATGTTGAGTTTTAATTATCGGAAAGCTTCTACAAAATTCTTATATTTTATAAGAGTGTACATTTTATAAAAACAGCTTAGGAACACTTGCGTTGCACGAACACTAAATTCTCACGATGATATCTAAGATCGCTGACCTATTCCGAAATTAAATTGTAAAAAAATGCACTTCTAAAGTTGCCCTAACATTCCATTTAAAGTACAGTATAAACACTTATAATGGTTTTATCATTTAGTATTGTCACTATACAAATATGTTTCATTGACTATAACGTAGGAGTAATTTATGAAAGTAACTGGTAGAGTATTATTAGGCATAGGTTGGGTGTCAGATTAATATTATTCAATAACCCATCTTTCGCAGTATCAGAATAAGTGTTTCTTGTAGGTTAGCGATAGTATCAATTAGTCTTAATACCTCCGGAACAGCAAAGGCTTAAAAGAAGCAGGCTCGTTCCGCTCAAAAGTGATGGCGATCGTAGAGGCAAACGTTTGAAACAAGAATTTAAAAATGAAACACAAACACACGCGGGGAGACGGGTAGAATCCACCCCGACCATCTATTCATAAAGTAAAATGCAACTGTCTCGTAGGATTTCATTGAAATTCGATGATCACTGTGCCGAAATACGGGGCCATTGTGCTACGTGAAAGGCGAAAACGCAACATTTCTTTTTGTGCATTTAACTTAGAAATAAAGACGCTTTGGGATGTATTCCACCTCAATGTATTTAAAGGTTAGATTGATAGGTAGATAAACCACCGTCATGATGCTGGCTAGATTTTTCTTGTGCCTTATTGAAAATCTTCTAGACTCATTCCTATATCATAATGAAAAACAAAGAAAGCACTAGAAGCGTCTCCAAATTATATGTTCAGCGTTATAGAATATTAAGTGAAAAAAGAAGGGTATAAAATTGACAAGATAAGCAGAATTGTCTTTTCAAAATACGCTGCACGTCTACGCAATAATAAAAACTTTATGTATCGCCTATGCAATTGTCTAAAGCGTAATACAACGAGCTTTGAAAGACGAGTAGCCTACATGTATTAGTACTAGTATCTACAAAAATGATTTATTAATTCACGAATTCAATCATCAATTGAATGAAAACCAACTTTAAACATTTCGAAAGAAGTATGCGATTGATAAATCTGGAAATGGGGAAGAGAGTTTTTTTTTCAAAAATATGGCTATGAAAATGTTCTTTGAAAATACATCTATTCTAAAATACTGAAAAATTTGTCTTTATTTTACATGAGCATTTCCCTTACCTCCTCTATTCATTTTTATAAGGATACCTTTGTGATTGCTAATTCCAGGAATTACTTCACACACAAGAATCCACTTGTCGCATTATCGTGGGTCGGTTTGGTTAAGCCATTAAACTGAATTAAGCCATTTACCCAAACAAATTCTTCATACTCCTCCCGGTAGCATGTAGCATGAGGTAAATTTAAGTCTCGTACAATAATGAATTTTCTCCTCTTTTTCTGATCGCGCGCCTATAATTTTCCACTGAGTTTTTAAATTTCTATCTCGAATGACTACACCTATGATTTCAAATTTGTCATCCCCCTAAGCCTCTATTTCTTCAATGCTACTACATCGTTAATACATATGAAAACATCCCCACTAATACGATCTACTTTATCATACGAGTGTCTGATTGTTAAAAAAATTGTTAACAAAAGGTAAGGTACCACAGTTAATCAGGGAATACTCCCAATCCATATTCATTTTAGAAAAGAACACTTTTGAGACAACATTTTGAATCAGAACCACTTTATATTTGATTCTGGATCACTCAATTGTATTCATGCCAAATTTAGGAGCAATTACTCCGGTGATACTAGTTTTTTTGTGATTAGTTCCATTCATTACAAACAAACTTACTTTATATAACAGAGACGTAACTCATAGATTTGCTTCGTGCAGAGAAAAAGGAATAGACGGATATGTAGATAGAAAATACGTAGGAAACACGGTTTTGTTTTAAAAATAATTTTGAAAATTCCTGTTCAAAATTAATTGGATAGTAATCGGTTGATAACGGTCCAGTGCAATTCGTTTCTTCTGGACTGTTGCATACTATATTACAATGACATTTTGTGAAGCAGAAATGTCTGGAAATTAAAGGGAGCAACAATGACGTGGTGGAAAACGTTTGAATTGTACAGGTGACAAAAGCTGTCGTGTGTTGCATGAACAAATTGCGATGGGACCTGCTGTATGGAAACAAAACTGGCGAATACAGAACTTTCGCACTTCTCTTGATTTACATGCATGTTACGTCCACCAAACTGTCGTGTTGAATACAAGTCACTCTAAACACTGAGTAATCGAAAAATGGGTTTTCAAACTAATCATCGAAACTCGAACACCATTTGAATAGATCATTTGATTAATCTCAGAGCTTTATTTTCAGATAATAGGCACGACTGTCACAAAAATAATCATAATTATCATTGTTTAATGC
The DNA here is from genome assembly GCA_017312745.1 of Gryllus bimaculatus. NCBI lineage: Eukaryota > Metazoa > Arthropoda > Insecta > Orthoptera > Gryllidae > Gryllus > Gryllus bimaculatus. Next base: position 3,841,639 of record BOPP01000020.1, read on the forward strand.
ATATATTAAACAATGTAGTTCTTACGGTCAATTCTTACGGTCAATTCTTACGGTCACTATTAACTCGTATGGAGCATACAAATCCTATTGCATATTTTTATGTTCAAAATTGATTTGTTCCGAAATATAATTGACTTGCATAATATTCTTATATGTATTTTACGATAAATTTGTTTAGTGTAATTAATATTTTTTTTCTGTTCTTTCAGGTGAGTAACATTGCTTGACAGCTGTAATTGCATGGAGTGGAAGTAAGTAATTTTTGGTTAACATATTGAATCTTTTTCCTCTGACTACAAAATAAAATAATTAGTAACAAATGAACTATATATTATTCCTCGTTAAGTAGCAAATTTAATCGTAAAACTGTAACAAATTTTTGTTCAATAGACACTCAAGTTCAGATTTGTAGTTCTTGTGAATAATACTACCTCATTTAAATTATAATGTTTTCGCGGGCTTATTTATAATACATCAATGATGTCATCAACCGTGTTTATTATAATATATTTTGATATAGTATTATTAAAAAGTTTTTGTATTCTTCTTTTGTAAAATTTCTGATGAAATATGTTATAAATTTTATAGTCATTTTAAATTTCTGAACTGAGGACATTTGTTTTCAGAAAGTATGATGTATATCACCAAGAAAGTGAAGTTTGAAGTATATATTAAATGACTGAACACTTTTCACATCGAATATAATTTAATATAAAAAATGTTATCTACATTAAAAAGCGTATTAGCTCACATGCACAATTATTTATGTTTATTTTTATCACAAGGTCGACATTCCTAATATGAATAATTTTCACTGGATAAATCCTCCAGGGCTTCCGAAAGCCTCAAAGTTAGGGGCAAGGGCGGAGGCGGCAGTGTCCGCACCAGGAGTCGAGGCGCGGCGCCAGAGCACTGGGACCACGCGAACCGCCTCCGCCTCCGCCTCCGCCTCTACCTCCGCTTCCACCTCCGCCGGCGGCTCGCGCGGCTTGGCGTCGTCGCCCGGCAACGCGTAAGCCGATTGGTTGTTATGGCGACTGGCGGCGAGACCGCGCTCGCGTTCGCCTCCTTCTCCTCCTCTACCCCACGCCTCCTTCTGCTCCCCACCCTCCTCCACCCCGCCCACTCACCCACCCGGCCCCGGCCCCTGCGACCTCTCACGAGTTGGAACAGTCGCGGCCGAGGCTGGAGTAGCAATTAGTAGCGCACACTCAAGTGATAATCGCATGCCAAGTAGCCCGGGTGAAGGGCGCTGGGCGGGGCGGGGTGGGTGAGGTACGCGGCGGTGAGCAGTGGAGCAGGGAGGAGGCGCCTGGATACCTGCGCTCCGCCGCCGCCCCCATCGACCCCGCCGCCGACGCCGATTCCGCGGAGAGCTATTCGAGAGGTTTCTCCCTCCGACAGAGCAGCGCTGCCGCGCCTCCCCGCCGCCGCCGCTTGCCCGCATCCGCCCCCGCTTCCGCCCACGTCGCCGCCCCGTCGCCGACGCGAAGAGCCCGCTCTCGGAGGCTCTCGCTCGCGTTGTTTTTCCAGGCGAGTTTCCGCGCGCCGCGCTCTCATAGGAGTATTTAGCGTTCATTACCGGCGATTTGGCCGGAGAGTTTCCTTAAAAGTAGTAATCGCATTAGCCCGGAGCCGTTACCTTGCGGAGTGTTCTCCTCGATTCGAGTGCGTCCAGGGCCGTGGAGCGGCGCTGGGCGGCGCTGGGCGGCGCCGGGCGGCGCCGAGTCGCAGTCGAGAGCAGCGCGGGCGCCGCCGGCCGTGGAGCATTCCGCCGCGTGGGCGCCGCCGTGATTGTGGGGCTCCAGCCTCCCGGGCGCTCTCCACGCCCAGTGCGTTGATTGACCCTCCACGAGCACTGCACGCTCTAAGACGTGCTTACTGCGTTCCGAGCTCTGATGCTCTTCAAAACGTGTGCTAATTACCGTTCATTTCAATTTCCTGGCGAATTCTGAAGAGAGGATTCCTTTCTACATGTTTTGTCGTCCCTTCGAGAAGCTTATATTTAGTTTTGCACTAAAATAATGCGTAAACTGTGCTTTCGGAGACTTGAAGAACAAAAAGTTCGATTTTGTATTCTGCAATATTGCCGGGTGGTTGTTTTCATCTTATTTTCAGCTTATTTCTGATAATTTGTTCGAGGCATCAAATAGACGGGAAAATCTGTGTAAAGAATATGAAAATAATACAGAACGTTCCTGTTCGTTTTCTGAACTCCAAATGTTCGCGAATATTAACGTGTTAATGCAATATAATCAAATACATTTAGTTTTGGAAAAAGAGCAAGAACGCGAAAGAGAAAACTAAAGCAAAATAATATTTTAATTCGCCAACATTTTTGATTTTTAAGTATAGGCAATTCTAAATTTTCGTAAAGTAATGAATAAGTACGATTAGAAGTAGAATTTTGGAAAACATTTTCCCCATCGTTTTTATATCTTTTTCTACTTAAATGCTTGAAGTAGATTAAATGGCTTATCATTATATCCAACGTTAAAATGGTGCTGACGAAGCCAATATGATGCCGTTAATCATTTAGACACAAAGGTAGAATAGGCACGAAGTCAAACTGATAAAAAATTGGAACTGATAAGACAAAACCGTTATATTACACGATTCTACAATACCGTTATATATATACTTATTAGTAATTACACGCCATACTGCGGGGTTGAATAATCAGCTAGTTTATAAATTATACAATTTTTAGCATAACTATTCTTTATTTTATATTTCAAAAACATATTTTGTTATTAGAGTTCTTTAGTTGTAATAGTGTATGATTTTGAATTAAATTACAACAGATTCCTTATTAATTGATTACTTTTGACTGCGTAATAGGAAAAAGTTGAAGATAAAACATTTACATGGCCCCGCCACGAAAAGAAGCATAGTTTGCAAAATTGTTTTTATATTTCCCATGTTCATATTTTGTCCCAATTGTTGAGAAATACTCGTATTCCAGACCGACATATCCAATATATTTGTTACTTTGGTATTATAAAAATACAACACAGGGTAAAACGTTCTCGCATGTCATAAAATTTAAAGAGATAGAAAGATTAAATAAATTGCGTGTTCTTTGCCCCGGAATAAATGAAATTCTCTAATACAACATAAGCTCTGAATAAAACATTTCTGTGCAAATAATTTGAATATTTTGAACTTCACTAAGGTCGGAAACCAATGGGTATTTGTGAACTTAAAACTACAAAAATGTAATAGGAGAGACAACTTGTTGAAGTTGAAAGTTTAGAGTTAAAAATTGTATTAAAACCTGCGAAGAGATGTATCGTACAAACGATATGAATAATTCTTATTATAAAATAAATAAAATCATAATTGATAATTATTAAGGGAAATATAATTAGGCTTTGATTGAGTTGTGTTTACAATTACATTTCTCACGTTAATAATTTTTGTATGCATATTCATTTTTCCTGCGTCTTTCTGTTAATCATTCCAACATGATTGTGCTATACCACTAGATAGCTCAATTACTAGTTGAGATCATTTCTGTTCTTGCCCACTTATTAAACTAATTACAAGATATCCGCTTACACAGTAGGCAAGCTATCGTATTCGACTGCCTTCCTCAGCACATACATCTTATTCTCTTCTACAAGCACCTGCAATCTACTTATGAACAAAATTAGGGCTAATTAATTTGAACGCTCCCGCGGGCGTCTGTGGTAATGCCGTGCATTTGACAGAAGTCGGTTTCTCTGAGCTTTGCGTGAAGTTCCCAGAAATACGTTTGACCTTAAAGACGGAGAGCTCATACAATCGATACAAAGACGTCAGAAGCTGGTACATGTAGGAGTAATTTTCTCTTGTAAATAGAATATTCACCCATCAACTGACAAATTAAGCCATGTTTTCACGATTAATAAGGAGATTAACATTCATCCAAAGTTAATGGATATTATAATATCTGAAATAACATTTCAGTTAACTATTTCAGATTTTATTTAAATTAAAAAATAGTCATCAAACACAGGTAATTCGTAGAAAAATGCTAAAATTCTAATAAGGGACATTCAAGATGTATAAATGTTTTAACCTTTTTTCGAAGAGTTGTCTAAGTTTGTGTTGAAAATTAAATTTTTTTCATCTAATAACTATATTTCCGTTACATCATATAAGAAACCACATTTCTGTAATGTATCAAAAATACAAATACACAAAAAGCCGTTATTATTCTGTATTATAGAACATTAAAAACAAAAAAGGTATTGTAAATTCGAATTCCCGCGCTTCGTTTGACGCGCTGTCAGTTCGCACAATGGCAAAACGACGGTTGAAAATTCTTAGGATTTTTGCCGTTGTTGCCGATCATGTTAATCGTTTCATGTAGAAAACATTTTTAAGAAAAGTAGACTAAAGTTTGGTAATATATTTAACGTAGAACTAACAAATTCATGTCTAGTACTTCAATACGTAATGATTCATGATTATGATATTCAGAAATTTTTAGCTCGCTTCGATGTAATCAAGGCAATCTTGTGTGAAATTATATTATTTTTTTCTGTACAATGTTCTGCAAATACTGTGTTTTCCACAAATACATGGTTTCATTTTTCACACTTGACGATTTTTAAGAAAGTTACCCAACTAGTCACCTGCAGCAGCAAAAATTGCTGATGAACAAAAGACAGTAAATGATTTCGAAAAATCATACTCAAGAACAACATATACGTTTTGTATAATACTTCAAGAAATTAAATATTTTAACAACTGTCTACACAAAAACCGCAATATATTGAATTGTATTTGCACAGTATAACATTTCTTTACAAATCAAAAATCCAAAAACGTCGATGTTCCATAACGCCACACGTATGAAACATATACGTGTAATTGTTTGCTGTCTCTTTCGTGGAGCCTTGTTGTCGCATACCTTCAGCTATTTTGGAGGCAATAAATCAATGCTTATGAGAGTGAGCCGCTACGTATAGTATGAGAATAGGCGGTAAAACAAATAAATATTTGCATTTTCACTCAACGTTGTTTCTGGATATCTTCCAAGTTCCTAAAGAAATCATGGGCACGTCTCACCTCACATAGCCGGAGGCTGCATAGATTTCTTTCAATGACTGCGCGCATTAGAAATTAGTCATGCAGATATATTTTAAATACACGGCAGGAAACATATTTTAGTTTAATTGCCCTTTTGAGAATTAAAGATATTCTTTAAGAACTTTGCACTGTGGCTGGGCAATATATTTGTGATGCTGATGTGATGGAAGAATCGCATTTGCAATATACTTCGTTACCGATAATGCGAGAAAATACGTGCTGATGTATCATCACTAGTTTATTATTACTTTCTTTGTAATCATAATTTGTTTCACAAATTGTTATAGTACTGTAGTCGAGAAATTCGGTGGTACTAAATAGTACACACACGTTAAAAGGATGACATTTTAATCTTAATGTTGATTTGCTTTATCATAATTTCTTTTTCATACCATATACGCCTTTAACTTTTTCCTATTACGGTACTCCAAATGAATGAGAACAAGGGCGAGCAGGAAGGGGCAGAGAAAGTGACATGAGAGCGGAAACAAAAACACGGGGTCGCGGAGCCCGTTTTAGAGACGAACGCCTCGCCTTCGGAGGCGGCTTCCGAGACGGCATGGTGGGCGGCTGGTGGCGGAGGTGCAACAGCGATGGAGGAGACGCAGGCGGCGGCGGCAGCGCCCTGCGGGAGACCTGCGAGGCACATCCTGCTACTAATACACCAGATGTCATTGGCAGATCACTAACCTCCTCCGTGCCTTCCGCTTTCCTCCGTAATTTCCGCCCTCTTGAAGGCGGCCCGTTCTCTGCCTCGCGCCTCGCCCCCCCCCCCCGCCCTTCCAGAATCTCCTTCAAAGTTCTCGCCCGCCCGCTTCGACGGACGCCCTGTACTTCGCCGCGGCTTGGTTCTAACCCCTGCCACCTTCTTGAGATTGAGCATTCCCCAATTTTCTTACTTTTGTTTTTCGGAACAAAAATATTGCCGCCAATGACCCAAAAACCTTGTATTTTTCTCATTTTAGTGAGTTTTATTTCCTTACACGTATACATGTGTACATCCGATGTACTATACGTTGTGTAGGAAGAGTTATGTCTTGTTGCACAAAAAACGGCTGATTTACGACCCCAAAAAAATATTGATGGGCCTTGACATCGAAAAAGTGGAGAATCCAGTTACTAAATTAAGGAAAAAATCCTCTAAGAGATGATGTAACCAGAATCCATACGAACGATTTTTTCCACAATGAATACATCTGAACCGTCCAGATGATTTTCTCCAAAATGGATATTTCTTGATCAATCTCGTCGAAAATTGCAACTAATTTGAATGGATATTGTCATTTTTTGCGAAGGTACAGTATATGTAGCTTTCAGAATATTTTCAAAATTTTCTTAAAAATGTCATAATTTTTTGGAATGAATGTTTTTTTCTGGATAGAACGAAGGATGCTTAAACTTGCTGAAGATCTTTTTTTGTTGGAGAGTGACTTTTCGAAAATTGCTTAATTTTTTTTGCCGCCTTCCTACTACAACAATATTGAATACACATTTATTTCTTATTGCAATCAGTTCTAACGAATAGATTTTTAAATACTGTCATTTAGAAATTTTCGAAGATATGAATAGATTTGGCGTAATTTTGGAACACTACGTAAGACAGTTAAACAATAATTTCTTAGTTTTAAAATTTGTGAACGTTAGAAATAACGCGTGAAAGTATGGACTATTGAAGCACTACTAGTTTAATTCATTATTTTTTCTTTTTTTTTTGTATTTTTGTATTTTTCTTTCTTCCCTTTCTTTTCTTTATTTTATGCCTTTTGCTATATTTTATTTCTTTTCCTTCTTTATTTCTTTACTTTCTCCATTTTCAAAAGGTGGCTCCATGAAAATAATTGTTCTTCACTGTTTGCACATCCACCCTGATCGGCCCAACAGTTACCCAAGCACTGCGTCTGGTGTTGCTGCTGTCCCCTGCTCGCGGACCAGAGCGTGGCACGCATCATGACCTCGAACGTTTCTCTCCTTACGCCTCCCTCGATGGCTCCCCGCTGCGGCCAGCGGATTACCAGGCACAGAGTTCTTTTCCACCCGTCCCACCGGTTGGACCGTGAGGTCCTCTCGCCGCGACAGCAGAACGCCCTGATCCCTGTCTTCTTGGCACCGACTGCTCAAAATCCTTTCCTTCGGCCCCGCACGTAACGTTGCACTCTTGCTGACGCGGCTCCTTCGCCCTCCAACGCTTAGCGACGACCCTTCGTTACTTCCTTGCGCTATCACCGCTGGAAGGTACGAAGGAAAAATTTTTGAACTTCTATACGTAACATACACTTTGCGTCTATTGCCGTTTTTTCATCAATAGATGTTTAATGTTTGTGTACATGTATATTTCAAATATTACATTTAGTATAATTGAAAGAACAATTTTCTTTTATGTTATAGACCACTATTAAAACATTAATACAAAAGTACAATTCATAATTGTTTCAGAGCATATTTTCGTTTTCGTTTATTTATATAATTTCTTTATTCTTTCCATTCGTCCACATTAAATTTGAATGACATTTAGATCTGAAATCGCTTAACACATTTGACAATACAATGTTACTGGTGTTGAAAATTGGGTTTGAAAAAACGTACTGTAAATTACTATTTATTTATTAGATATAAATTCGTGAAAATTATTTTCATAATATATTTAAACATCTTTTCAATCAAACGTTTTTATTCGTAGTTTTCTTAGATGTAACGACTGCGAATTCATGACGTATTCATTTCGAAAATTTCGGATTTGGTATAACTTCCCTGATTTCTCTCGACTACACAATCTAGTAAAGTAATTATTTACCATTAGACAGAAATATGTAGTTTGAACCAACATTTTTCGGCAGAAGTATGTAATTAAACAGAAATATAAGTTTTTGAACCAACATATTTTTAATCTCGATAGAAATGCTAGTTCCCATGCACACTAGAAACTTGTATCAGATGATGCAATTTCAATAAATTCTATTTTTGTATTATCAAACATTTTTGTCAACGAGCTTCATGAAAGCATGGTAATGCACTTGGAAAAGTAGCAGTCGGCCATTAATTGTTACATTATTGTCATGAGTCTCATGCGTGATTGTGTCCTGAGCAATAGTGACGAAAAAAATTAGAAAAAAAACGAACTTCAAAGGTTTACAATAAACAAGAACAAGACATTTTCATATATAACGAAGTCTTACTATTAGGATTGAGAATAAATATAAATTAACATTTATAATGATAATATTCCCGGTTTACCCCAAAACCATTTTGTTGAGAAAAAAAGGAATATTTTGAAAGGACCAGTTTCAACTCAAAACCTGATGCGAATTTATGTCAAATTTAAGGCAAATTGAAAGTAGGACAGCAAGGATGATGAAATGATCTGATAGCAATGAGAGTGTAAATAACGGTGTACGAAATCACGCCCATTCCAGTCGGAAATGGGAAAGAATGAGAGAAACTGTGTCGAAAGGGATATACAAGAGAAGTGCGATTGAGCTGCTCCGTGGCGGCCGAAGGAACGGCAATGGGTTGAGACGAGGTCGTTGAAATCCGCCGGAAGTGGGGAGGACCAATATGAGGGAATCCGGGATGCGACGGGGATGAGGCCCGCTTCCGGGACGACCGGTAGCTCCGGCGGCGGGCGCGCGTTTTATAGATTGTAAACAAGGGCCGCGCCCCGGAAAGTAAGGCAATGAAACGGAGCGTGCGGCAGCGGCCCGCGCCCGCGCCGCGACCGCTCTCCGGTGGCCGAGCCGCGAACGAGCGCCTTGCGGGCTGCGGAGCCATTCGTCGGCAGTAAGCAAGCAGTAAACGGCCGCCGACGCCCCCGCGGCCACGCCCCCTTCCGGCGCCCCTGTGCCCCGCCCACGCTTGTGCCTCCGCCCACGGACCCCGCCTCTGGCCCCACCGCCGTCTCCGTTCGCGCCCCGCATCGTACTCACGCCTGCCCGCACGTCGCCTCCGCCTCCGCCTCCCCCCGCATTTGATTAATGAAGCCCACCAGATGCGGGGCCGCTCCCGCGAACATGTTTATGCATTCCCGCGCAGGGTAACTCCGGTAATGTGCCTGCCCGAGGCGGGTGCAGAGGCGGAGGAGCAGGAGATGGCGGCCGCGTTTCCCTTGACCATTCGCTCCGACTGCTGTAGGCCGTATTTGGCGAAGTGATTGGTTGTGTCGACATGGAGGAAATGCACCGCACTTTTCACGTGTTTGTCTCTTAAAGGCTTCTTTAAAGTTTCATTATAAATTATTTATAATTACTCGTATTTTAAGTTTAAAATTCATGTTGCCCTTGAATTTTTTTTAATTTTATGACAAATTACACGTAGGTTGATGCTTTTGAATACAAAATGTAATATTTAAAGCCATTTTGTTTTGCTGCGCGTATGAAATGAAACCACGCAATATTTTTTTCGGGTAGACCGTTCACGCACTGATTATATTTAGTTTCATTCTATACAATACGGTGTACGCGAGAGATATATATGGTTTCATTAGATACCCTAGAACTCGAGGAAAATCCAAAAAGAAATAAACAGATATGATTTTGACAAAAAAATGCAAATATATGATAGTGTTATTCCATCTCTTCTTACATACCAACGTACCAACTGAATTCTCATAATACGTCACTGATTACCTCACAGCTGTCAATACAGAACAGCAAGTACTCAAGGAAGAGATTGTCCGACAATAAATATTTGTTATCCACATGTTTCATTACGTAACAGAATTTTTTTAGTATCCTTTTATTGCAAATAATTGTTGAACGGAGTATACTTATATACTATATTGCGATTGCACCATTCGTGAAGACTTTGTTAAAATATTTGTGTTATAGGAGAGTATTTTATTTGTTGTCCTTGAGCAGTGTGAATGGTGTATTTTAGGAAAACCATTTTGTGTCGGTTTGTTCACCAGCACTTTTGCTGCTGATCACTAGTGTGTTTCTAACGCAACAAAATTAATACAACCATAAACTCAATTAATATTATTTTATTACTTGTATTGTTTTGTACGATATTTTGATTTGATATTTTAATGTGATATTTTAGTATACGAACGGTTTACAAACAGAAAATGTACTTGATGCTGTTATTATTTGATATTACATTATATTAATTATCTAGGAAAATATTCTTAATTTATTAATTTTCTTAGAGATGTCAAGAGAGATCCCATGCCTAGTATTAAAAATAATGAATGTAAATACTTCTTGTTTGCTAAAGAGAAATCAGAAAGCGAGAAAATGTTGAAAAATAGTATTTATTCTTCAATTAATTGGATTAGCAGAATCATGACAAATATATATTATATATAATATATTTATATAATACACACACACACACATAATGTATGTGTGTATATATAGTGTTGGTTCGCAGCAACGTGTGTGTGTATATATATATATATATATATATATATATATACACACACACACACATAATGTATGTGTGTATATATAGTGTTGGTTCGCAGCAACTCTTCTCTTTAAGATTTTTGGATTCCCAAAATAACAGGCGCATTTTACAAAAATTGATAAACTCTATTAATCATAATGAGATTATTATAACTTTATATAACTTCACTTATTATTAATATAATGTGATGTGTCATCTCCAGATGATTACACAGAAAGCCCAATCACGAGCCTTGTTTTATCGCCCCGGATTTTACATTGACGCAGCACTTTTTGAATTGTCTTCCCATTTATTATACATATCCATTATAATAATGGATCTGTTTAATCACAATACATTTTGTGCAGTTATATCTATAACGTACTTTCGACCGCATTATACGGCCACCCACAATCCGCATATTCAACCCGCGCGAACTCCGGATTACGAAGCAAATGCTGCGGCATGGCGTGGTGAACCCCTCATTTGCCCAGCTGGCCCACCGCCGGGGAGATGGCCTTTCTTGCGTACTTGCGCTCTATGCTCGCCCGCCATTTCCCTCCTCCACTCTGTTCTTTCCACTCTCTCGCCCCCCCCTCTCTAACCCACAAGCTACTTCTTTCGCTATTCCGTCTGATATAGCGCCCAGTAAACCAACTGGTTTCCCACCAGCTACAATTACCGCTTTTCTGCTTATTATACCACTTGCTGATATTTCTTTCTAGAAGCCATCCCCTAGCACGCCTGGTATCTGCAATCAACCTCCAGTTATTTGTAGGTTATCATTTTCATTTAAACAGCAAATATGTAAACATTAGCAGTCGTATCATTCGCTAGTGACATGGTTGATTTGTTTTTGGGTGTTCTAAGGTTGCTTCTTGTGTACGTTCTTTGTAATAGATCCGAAGCGTTGTATTTAGATGCAGACACAATTACTTGCCTCCTTTGTCTGACCGCTTGCAGCGTTTCTGCTGTGCTCTGGAACATAAACGTTTATTTCCATTCTCCTGAAGAATAAGAAAAGTTCTGCCCCATCGGTAGTCTAGATAAAATATTTAAAAAGAGTTACCAACATGTACAAATAATATGCAGACATTTTTATTTTAATATTTCGTAGTGACCATATGTTTGTTTATTTTGCATTTTTTTAAAATCTCATTTCTTCAGCCGTTAATTAATGCTTTATACTGGTTAGGCTTTTATTCATTCTCTCTTCAGCTGTCCGATGGCTTAATAAAGAGTAAAATTAGGAAAATGAAATTATTAGACTTCCTCAGTTTCTACGGCATTGACCACCATTTTTAATTGTGGATTTCATTTGAATGTTTAAGCCTTAAATATTTTACATCACGTGCTGTTTCATTATTGGTGTTCTTCATATCAATTCATCTTTCTTTACATTTCAATTCCTTTTTGTCGTCCCTTCTCAGTACCCAACAACGCGTGAATGCCTCTCTTGTGCCTCCCAACAGGTTAGTTGCGACCGCGTTCCAGGCCTCTCCGCCGCCCCCCTCCGCCCCGGCCGCTTCTCATCATCTCCGCTCCATCTCCGCGCGGTCCTGTCGCCGCATCGGCCGCCGCCCCGCCCACTTCCCGACATTCCCTCATTCCCTCTGCCACCGTCGCCGCCGCGCGGCCGAGTGGACTAGCAATCCCATTATACCGCTGCGCCACAATGTAGTGGTTAACTACTCCTTTGTAATCCAATCAATAGCGACTCAATGCGATTTCGAACCGGCGGCGGTGCCAGCGTCGCCCCGTCGCGTCGCGTCGCGTCGCGTCGTGTCGCTTCGCGTCGTTCGCTGGCGGCGGTAGCGAAGGGTTCTTACGGCCGCTGCTTTGCCCTGCGCGCCGCGGCGCTCCGGTTGCGAGGGCAGCGAGGGTCGCGTTGCGCGGCGATGCGAGGGCCGCACGGCGAGGAACGGCGTAACACAGACGCAGGTGGCAGTCATTTATGGTCGGTAGTGGCAGAGGTGAGAACGGCGACTAGTGCCTGACACAGTTGGTGTCATATTGATATCGTTGATGATGAAAGACTCGGAGAAAGAGATTGAAGAAGACGTGAGAACGGAGCTAGGTGGGTTGTTGAAGTTGTTCAGAGTCGAAGGAAAAAAAGGGCGAACTTTGTGTTGTAGCTAGCAGCACTATATGGTAACATATGTTATGCGAAAGAAAGTAAAAAAACAATTCAGAAGCTGGACGTATCGACACTGAAACCAAATAGAAGCCATAGAGGGTATGGAAATGGTAAACAATATTTGGTTAACAAAGTGTAAAAAGATGAAAAGTATCATGTATTAAAGAGGTAAAATATGTCAAAGACAATGAGTGAGTTAGCTGCTTTTGATGAGTTAAATGACTGAGACTTCAAACCCATTGATTATTATTTTGAATTTTAGGTCGCGTAAACTACAATGGACATTAGTCCCGTAAGTGTAGTTCATGTTTTATCACTGAGGATGTCGATGTTCTTCTGCCGCCAAAGCATGGAAAAAGGAATGCCATATTGGTCTCCCAAAGAATAGACACCACGTATTACGTAATGCCAGATAAATGTAAATGGCGTATACCATAATACATAGCAAGGGAATCTTCTACTGCGGAGACCCCACCACCGGAATCTGCCGCACGAAGAGCATTGGTGTCCGCGTGGTAGGCAACGTCGTATTAACTTGCGCGGTGGCGTCGCGTGGGCAAAGGGCCCAGCAGAGGTGGTAGTCAATCCGTTGGCGAGGGCTTTGCCTCCCTCCCCTGGCGCCGTTTGCTTTTTGGTGCTTACGCCCCTCGGCCGCCCTCGCGCTCGCCCGTCCTTGACGCCCGAGCCCCGTTGACGAGCACCCGCCGCTAATCTGCTCCGGGCCCGGAGCCCCATCGCAGACTCATTAGGCCGCCTAATATCTGCGGAACAGAGGACGCCTCCCTGGGGGCAGTATTGATACCCTTCCAAATGGAAAGTTTTGCACTGAATGTATCAGTTTTTGACCTTTAGGTTTTATCGTTTTGTACGGATGTGGCATTGCAGAGTATTGATGACGCGGAACAAATAATTGTATATCCCCTACAACTCGATATACGATTGTATGTTCTGTAAATAAAGACAATATATTTATAGTTTATTTATACCTTTTTTTACTTTACTTACTTTTTTTTACCGTATACAAACGTATATACGTAGTATTATGCGTGGTATAGGAAAAGGTATGAAGGTATGTAATGCTGCGGAAAATCGATTTGGAGATGTCAACGGAAATACATTTTTTGGGGTCCTCTGATAAAAAAGAAAAAAAGACTCCGAAAAAGTGTTGTTTTTTAAAATCCGTCCGTCTGTCCGTATTTCTGAAAGTCTGTGAAAACCGCTACCGCCTAAACCAATTGTCGGCTTTTTTCCAAATTCAAGAAGCTTCTGTCCATCTGGCTTGAGTAGAAGTTTTGAGATTTAAGTAAAAATCTTTAAAATATGGGGATACTATACATGAAGCTCCATGCACTTTTTTAAAATTTTCTCACAAATGGCTGCAAAATTTTTCTTTAAATTTCTTGTAAGAATGGAGTAAAATACACTTATAACGGTGTCATAGGTCTGATTTTTAGATGTACTCGGAATTTTGGAAAATTTCAAAAGTTTTCATTGCTCAATTACAAAATTGAAGATAAAGATGTTCCTTCAAATTTCTAAATTTGTTTTCCAAAGACAATTCTTTCATTAAGGTCATGAACATTTTTTAAAAATTTCAGTAGATTTGCGCAATATTGTATGCAAAATGTGCAATTAAAAAAATTACATAAACAAGATTTTCTTAAAAATAGCTTCAATTTTTTTTCTTTAAACTTTTGGTATGTATAAGGCTAAATGAACTCAGATGACATAAACACCATACTGCTCTGTTCTTTTGTTTTTTCCAAAAACAACAGACATTTAATTTTTTTGACTTGTCTCTCACGTCGTTAATATTTATATTAGCAACAATTGTAAATATTAAGTATGTGAAAGACAAGTAAAAAAATTAATACTTGTAATTTTTGAAAAAAAACGAAAGAATACAGCAAAATGGCTTTTTTATCACCTCGTATAGAACTTATATCACTAAACGTACCAAAAGTTTAAAGAAAAAAATAAAGATGTTTTTAGAAAATCTTGTTGTTTTTTAATTGCACGTACTACAAACAGCAATGCTCGAAAATCTCTCAAATTTTGAAAAAAAGGAAGTGATGAAAGCGAAAGAACTAATTATCGAGATCAAATTTCATTTGAAGGAAAATTGTCTATTTCAATTTTGTAGTTGTAGGAATTTGCCGAAAAATTTTGCAGTTATCCAAAATTCAGAGATTTCAGGGAAAATCGGACCTAAGCCACTTTTATAAGTGAATTTTACACTATTCTTACAATAATTATGAAGAAAAAATTTTGTGCTATTTTTTGAGAAAATTTTGAAAATGTCTGTGAGGTTACATGTAAAGTACCTACAAAAATTAATGAATGTTTTTCAAAATCGCAGAGCATTGATACAGACCAAATATACCAACTCAAACCAACAGCACATACATTCTCGCATTACTCAGTTTGGAAAAAATCGTCTGCATAGTTTAGGAGCTAGTGTTGTTCACAAACACCAGACAGACAGATGGACGAACGAACGTTTTGCCGTCAATCGATTCGTCGGTATCACGGACTCACGAAACATAGATTCTGACTATACCACATATTAGAGGATTTTTTCTTAGTTTTGCAACTGGATTTATCCACTTTTTCGTTACTAGAGCCCAAAAATGAGTTTTTTTCTGCCGAAAATCCTCAGTTTTTTTCGCGCATTTCTTAACTTTCCCTATACTGTGTATATTACTTCTTCTATACTATGTATTCAGTCAAGTAAAAATTAGATATTTACTATGTTAGTAACACCCAATCCATTTACGAATGAGCTTCAGGGGATGTCAACGTTTTCTCTTTATCATTGGAGTCATTGTTTTAATAACGGTTTTAATTAGTTAACACATAGTATTTACATAACATACAGTCTTTTAATTTAGATCAAACATTGACTTTGGAATTTCTGACACCAGTACACACCAAAAATATTATTCTTCATTAACAACACACTCATCGGAGGCTTTCGTAATATCTGACAGGTTATAAGCCGATTCGTTACTCACAAAAATTCTTAACGTTCCTGTTCAAATATTTGCAATCGCTTACATCGTTTATGAATCTTCATAATCACGAATAATATCTGAAGCTCGCGATTACCTTCAATAATAATAAAGAGGCGGTGCTCAAGTCCTCGGCTTCCCCGTACCGCTGCAGTGGGGTGGGGTGCACCAGGGAAATCTTTATTAAAAATTCCCCTCGCCACATCTTAAGCGCGCGTCAGCCGGACGCTTTGGCACCGGGATGGCCCGCGTTTTGGGAATCACGTTCTTCGCTATCTACTTTTCGCCCCTGTACGGAATCACTTCCATAGGCCCTCCCCTTTTTAGTGTTTCTTCTTTGATTTCGTCACAGTTTCAAAACCTTGCTTTTCTAACGTTTTATCTTTACATTTACTTCTACTTGCGAGGTAATCGTTTTATTTGGCATGTTCATTTAACATTTGACATTATTTTTCTATTGCTTCGTTCTATTTGTGTCGTTTGTTTACAAGAATAATAATAACAATGGTCACGGAATTAAGTGTTTCAAATATTTTTATTATGAGTCTTCGGTGTACCAGAATAATTTTTTTGTAGATATATTCATCCATTCGTATTAATAAGTGGCATTTGTAAAAAAATCATTAATACAGCACAATTATCATAATTAAATATCTCATCATTTACTTGATCTATTACCTGTTCCATCAAGGGTTCGTTTAAAAATTAATAATTAATCGAAGCAAATTAAGAAATTATAAGTGGACAAACCATTATCCTTTAACTAGTAGTTTAATTGTCAAAACTTACTCGTAAATGACTCAAACATTAACATTCATTGCATGACTAGTGTATTTAATATCAATGAAAATAAATAGTATCATCCAATTCACTCTCTAAATTTCTTTATTATTTACGTGTTTATTGAAAATACGTTGTATGTGTACTTTGAACAATAATAACTTCCGTTGTACTCGCTTAAAATCAATGTAAAATTATACAACAAAATCTTTGCTTATATTTACTGGTGTAAACACATGATATATTTTCATAAAATTAATATTCGTATTGAATTGCCGAGGTCTCTTTTAGCGTCTAATTTCTCTCATGCAGCATACATTTATGAAGTGGCATTGATTAAATAGACAATATGTAAAATATATCAAATTAAATAGTGTTCTAAATTGATATATAATTACTGAATTAGCATACAATTACATTGAGTAAGGAATATTATGTCCAATTAGATATTATATGTTCCTTCCATCACCAGAGGTTTTAGTTTGATTGTAGCGTCATCTTATCACATCAACGGTAGAATATGATATTTGTCTAATGGTTTCCATTCATAACAGTAAAATGTAACTGCAGCGTGATCACTGGCGTTGAGGTGCTAGGTGCAGCATCGCCACCTGGCTTGCACCAGCCGGCCATTCCCTGCGCCGCCGCATCGGCCCCGCCCCTTGTTTGTCGGCTGTGCAACAGCCGCAGCCTCCGCGCGCGCCACTTTCCGGACTCGCCTCCGCACCACTGCGGCCTTCGCAGTCGGCCGCCGCACGCAGTTTGCTCAATAAGGCATGGCGCTGGATTTCATCGACGCACGCCAATCTCTCGGTGCAAAGCGGTCCGCTCCCGCCCCGCCCAGCCCAGCCCGGCCTGGCCGGCCTGCGCCGGGCGCCGGCCCGCCGGGCGCGGTGGCGGACCTCAAAGAGAGGTCACGCGGCGCAGAAAGGCTAAGGGCAGGTGGCCCGGCGGGCAGCACAGGCGCGGGGGGCGGGCGCACGGCGCGCCTCTGTTTCAGAAGGCCATTGGGCGCCCAATGGGCGCTTCTGTCCTCCCCCGCCCGCCGACGCCCGCCCGTCCGCCCGCCCGCCCACACAAACACACCGTTCTCAACAGTTCGGGGTGGGAGGCTCTGTGTGATGCGAAGGAAGTTTCGTCCCGTCTCTGACACCTGCGGTGTCACTCCAATTATCTAGAGTGATAAACCGTAACCCAACGTCTTGAGCTACTTTGGCCGCAAACGACAGAGGGGAGCCGGGAGGTACAGATGAATTTGGTATTATGGTAGTGGGGTACTTTTAAACAGACAAAACTTTGAAAAAACGTACCCGAGATATCATGAATTTGAAGATGAAACAAATACGTTCCATTTATCGAATATTGTCAAGGCTATAGATCGATAAGAAAAATAAAAAAGTTTGAAATTAAGAATGACCTTATAAAATACTGCAACTGCTTCCTGGCAAGCACATCTATTTACAAAAGCGGATGATAAATTTAATGAAGTTCATAAATATAATCTCTGGCAATGAACAGTGTAATAATACCTTCTCGCGAAGATATTGAGAACACGCATAACACTGACGGAGCCTCTTCAAATGACTTATTATATTTGCCAGCGTGTCAGTTCTCCCTTCATTTCCAAAACTTGTGTAGGAGGAGCGTAAAATAGGAAGGGTCATCGAAATAACCGCAATCCTAAAAAGAGAATGAAAATTGAATGAGTAGTACCAGCCTCTGTTACACTCATTTGACTGCATTTAATCACACTGAATTCGTACCACTGCCATCATCACGGTTTAACGATCTTTGTTGTCGATGCCGATGACGGTCGTTGTCCTCACCCCGTCACCGCTGACGCCATCTCAGCTGTCACCGTTATCATATCTATCACTCTTTACTCTTTTGGAGAACTCTCAGTTGCCATCGCCACTTCCAGTGCATCACTCAGATGACACTCACCGATATGATCACATCTGTCCTCACTGCTTCCATTACAATTACAAAAATGTCGTTATTTCACTCCACTTTCACCTATGTTATTAGTTCACAAAAATGTAGTAAGTTCACTCTATTTATGCTATTTCAGTTGCCTACCAAATATATTTATAATATGTTTGGAACCCTATGTTACTATTCGATATTTGCAGACATCCTTGTTCCCGTGTGATTTAACATCTGCGTTGGGTGATAATCGTCATGCGCGGGAAACTCGCATATTTTCTATAATACACGCAGCAAACCCCATTCCGTATTTGTGGTTCAGTATCATATAATAAATGTAATGTGTTTGATGTATAGTAATGCTTCTATGTGAATCACTCCATTAGAGTTTATGTTTATAAACACCATTCAATGAAGCAGGTGTCAAATTATACATCACACGAATCAAATTTACGACACGTGAAATAAATAGAGCTGAACGAGTCGACAACATTTACTCTGGACGGGATATCATTTACGTCTGATGAGTAATACTAAATCCTATAAAGATACAGAAAATAAAGACGGATTATACGAATCTTCGCATTTAACTTATGTTCATCTTATTCAGCAAATGTACTTCAAATGTTCTCTGCAATTTTCAGATTCACTTCATTGCAAAACCGACAGTAATTATTTTTCTCAAAATTATAATTTCCGCTGCCCACTGCGTTCAGTCCCGGTTCTTAATGCACCCTCCTTTGTGATAATGACACAGTTCCTCCTCCAATCCTCGCCAGCATCCGACACCGCCCGCATCGCCCACTCCCCCCGCCGCTGCCGTGCGCCCCGCCGGCCCCGTCCTCGGCGGCCGGGAAGCCCCGCGCGGCCTCTGTGAGTGACGCGCGGGAGCGGAGAGGATCAGGTAGATGAGTGCGCGGCCGAGCCGGGGGCGCGCGGGGAGCGAACGACGGCCCACTTGCCCGCCGCCACCCACGCGTGCAGCACAGTGGCCGAAAACGACTAAATAACTGAGACGCTATTACGAGAAGAATAGAAAACCTACAACAAAATCTTGATTATCGCTTGCCAATTTCTCCTTGAAATATTGTATTGAGTTATGATAATCAAATTGACGGAGAAATCTCATTGAAATACATGAAATGACCATATTATATAAAATAAAATTTCCAAAATTTATAATAGTAATAATATTAATATTTGTAATAATAGCCTAAGTTTAATGTTGAGTTTTATGTTTAATATCGATTGATTTTATGATTAATATTGATAGAAATTGAACTAAATGTAACGATATAATATCAAAATCTGGTTAGATGTTTATTAAAAGATAGAACTATGAAGAGATAATACACTACTCAGCATCTCTCTCTCTCTCTCTCTCTCTCTCTCTCTCTTTATCTCTCTCTCTCTTTATCTCTCTCTCTCTTTATCTCTCTCTCACTCGCACTCTCTCACTCTCTCACTTCTCTCACTCTCTCATCACTCACTCTCTGACCCTCACATCACTCTCTCCACTATCACTCTCTCACTCTGCTCACTCTCATTCCACTCTCTCATCTCTACTCTCCTCCACACTCACTCTCTCTTCTTCACTCACTCACTACTACAATCACTTCCTCACTCTCCTTCCTCTCTCATCTCACTCTCTCTCTCTCACTTTCTCTCTTCACTCTCCTCTCTCACTCTCTCTCTCACTCTCTCTCTCACTCTCTCTCACTCTCTCAACTCTCTCCCTCTATCACTCCTCTCACTCTCTTCTCACTCTCTCTCACTCTCATCTCTCTCACTCTCTCACTCTCACTCACTCTCACTCTCACTCACTCCTCACATCTCCCACTCACTCTACACTCTCATCCCATCTCACCTCTCTCTCCTCTCCTCTCTCCCTCTCTCACTCCTCTCCCTCCTCTCCTCTCACTCACCTCTCTCACTCTCTCTCTCACTCACTCCTCTCTCTCACACCACACACACACATACTGCTTTGGAATACTCTTAAAAACATGTAAACAATGACTCTCTCATAATGGACAAATACTCGTATCAAAGTTAACCTACACTTCTATTGGTGTTTCTTTGTTGTAATAACACAAACATTCTCACGGAACGAAAACTTTCCGAGAGAAAAGAGTAGTAAAATACTGCGATGTAGCGTTGAAAATAAATTTATAATTGTAGGTAGAGGCAGAAGAGTAGTTATAACAATGATCGAAACTTGGAAAAGAATCACAGACAGGATGGACTATTACGTCATCCCCAAAAGGGAAGACAGACCTTCGCTCCTGAAAAACGCATCAGTTCTGGCCAGTCGTCGCTCGAACGCGTAGCGAGCACGAGCGGTAAGAGTGTGCGCGCGAACCCAGGCGGCTCCGTTGTTCGTCGTTATGTCCGAGACGCCCGCCGCCCGCCCGCCGCCGCCCCGACCGGGCAGGAGTATGTAGGGGCTCAGACGCGCGGTTGGGAGCGGATTTGGCGGGCGAGTTTCATCGCTAAGTCCGCGCGCAGCGCAGCTCGCGAGGCGGGTATTTGGCGCCGGGAGCCAGGTCCCGAACGCGCTCGGCGCTCCCGGCCCCAACCCACCCCGCTTTCCGGCCCCCGCCCCGCCACGTGCTCCACTCACTTCCCCGCCCTCGCCCGCTGACTCCATCGTCTGAGCCCGCCCACCCGCCTGCCTGCAAGATTACGCCTTTGTCCTCAGGTGGGGCGCCCGAGTTGTTGATTCATGAGGACTAGAAGTTGGCATAAACGCGAGGCGTGGGATTGTGTCGACGATGGAATTATACAGATGTGAGAGGCTTTAATGTGACTTTTGTACGTAATCTCAAGCGATTTTCGATGTATGAGGTTGAATGCTAAACGGTGAAATGACATTGAATAATGACCGTTTCTGAAACCGCTAATAATTCTTCTTTGATTTGTTGAAAGAAACTAATTAATTAATTTTTCATCATCGATGTAGAATGTAATAAAATAATTGAATTTTTTGGTACATATTGATACTTCTCTAGATCGATCATGCTCTTCTAAATTTATCAGGTGAAATTACGATTGGTTTTTTACTTATAGAAAGGACAACACGATGTATCAGTCAGAACATTTAACGCAAATGTAATTCAATTAATTGCAAAAATGTGTTTCAGTTTGACTCGTCTATAGCATTTCAATTCTCTTTCTCTGGTGCTTTTGGTTGATGTTTTAGAAAATCATCACTTCTATACATTTTTCACAACCTTTAAAAGTTATTGATTTAAATAATTCTCAAGATAGTGAACATGACTATTTATTTTATTCAAATATTAAATTATATTAAATCTGCTCACTATTATTTTATACCTCTAGTTTGAGCTTATACGCGTATTTATGTAAGATTAATACTACTTTATGAAATGTTTGTGTGTTCACTTACTGATTCATTACCTTCCGTCAATTGGCTCAACGCTTACCGGCGCACGGCTTGGCAAAGCGATGGCAAAAGGGCTAACCTGCTTCCGGTCGAATGCGCAGTCGGGAGCGCGACTGGCAGGGCGGCATCAAACGGGTGAGCGTCACTCCCCCTCCCTCCACCCCTCCCCGGCCATCGCCCACCGACAGAGCACCTCCTCGCGCATCTCTCTGCCGGTAAGCCCGGACGTCGACACCACCGGCGCACGCGCCCTCACCGACATTCCTGTCATTCCTGGCGGATGTGAAATCGCATGTGGGACATTTACTCGCGCTTCCTGTCGAATTGCCATAACCTTCAGCAAGCTGTCCAGTTTACTACCATATTTCACCACACTCCTTCTTCGCCACGTTTTATCACACCCTTCCAGTCTTGTCGAGGTCTTCATTGCTCTCACCTCCAACTTCCCCTAACGTAGTTTTTATTATACATGCATTATAACCTCAGCTACATGCGTTGTAGCATTGCTAAGGTAATGAAGCAACTTACATGTAATGATACATGTTACCTTAGCTACCATAATAAATTCCCGCCACTCTCCATATCCCTGTCTTTCTCATTTTCGAACATATATTTCGCAACCCTTGCCACCTTCATCACAAACGTCAGCTTTACACCATCAATGCACCCTCTTTTACACTAACAGTTAACTTTAAGATGAAGTTAATACTTATTTGAATAATGCACACGTTTATTAACTATCACCGTGGTAACATAACCGGCAAGTGTGAATTTTAATTCCTTCCTTACTTTTGGTGTAATTTTTGTACCATATTTTTCAAAAATCCCTTCCGTGGTGACGTCAGCATTCTGTCTACATCACCGTCAACTTTCTTTCTGTTATCATCGTCGCTTTCACGTCACTACTGCTATCTCCTAAGTCACCATTGTAGCCTTCACCACGACCACCACCACCACCACCGTCGCCGCCGCCGCCAGTTCGCCCACATTTCCCTTCAAACAGGCGACAAGCCCGTCGCTAATACCGCGGAAAATTGCCACGCGGTCGACAAAGGCGATTACAAGTGGCGCGGGAGCAGTTTTTGCCCGCATGGGGGCGGTTTCGGGGTGTAACGCACCGCGACAGCAGCCCTCGCACCCCCTCCCTTCCCCGCGCGCCCTGCTGGCGGCCGCCGCGCGCCCCGCCCCGCTCTCGCCGCTGCGGGGGCCGGGTCTAACGTCGGCTAATGGCGACGGCCTGGGCGGCGGCGACCGGCCAAGTTCCAGGGACTTTGTTTATTCCGGAAACCGCAAGCTGCTAATGGCTGTCGAAGGAGGCGGCGGCAGCGGTGGCGGAGACGGCAGAGGAATGAGGGCGGAGGCAGAGATTGTGCTGCTTTATGGCGAAAGGGGCGGAGCTGTGCGGCGGAGAGAAGCAATGAGAACGTGATTGGGTGCAATTTTCAGAGACATTATTAATAGGGTCTATAAGATAGTTCAAAAATACGTACACACAATAGTACGTATGTAAATGCATACATTCACACATTAAATATCAAAATAGTAAGAAAATACACCAATTCATCAATATACCGATAGTTGGTATGTAATGTTTACTATGTGATAAATATACAATACTTTCATTACATTTCGTCAACCACTCATGAGAACAAATATTTATTTAATAAATACAAATGTTGCGAGAAATTATATTCTCTGTACTAATGGAAATTATATTTTCACATCTTAATTTCATTTTATTTCGTCATATCGCAGTATTTCTTTTCTTTCTTTTATAACTGCGTTTCATTGTTCATTTAATCAAAGTAAAATTTTTCCGGAACAGCAAATTTATTTTTCTATTACGTCTCGTCGAAAACAATCACCATTCACATTTTAACATCTTGTCTTCTTTACAAATTACCTCACCTTTTCAATTTGTTTGTACTTTATAAGTGCTAATTTTACAAAACATATTATCCATATATCTTTCCAATCTTTTGGAAAATACTCTTATGTCTCCACAACTGTTTTTATCAACCGACCGTAGTATATCAATTTTCTCTTTCTCATTAATTCCCTCAATCTTCTCCAAATTTTGTATAATTCGAACAAACTTCATTCATCAGTGCTATTCGGAAATAAGACAGTCCCATTTCAACTTCTGGTGTATTTCCTTACGTGCGTACTCACAATTCCGCTGAAAACGTTATTCTGCCTGAATGAAAATATTGACCCAACATGTTTTTCAAAATTTCCTATCGTCACTGTTCGAAACGCCACCATCGTTCGAAGGAATCACTTGCCGCTAACGCTGCCTACGCAAGCGAGGGAGGGGGGAGGGGGCGGAGACCTCGCTGAGGTCAGCGTGGGCAGCTGCTAAGGAGTCTCCGGCGCCTCGTAGGAGCCGCCGCCCCCGCGGGCTATCGCGACGCCCATCGCCGTTACGGCGGACCTGCGCCCTCGACCCCGACCCCAGCGCGCGCCCCCACGCCCACCCCGGTCGCACTGACACTCTGTATCTTACTTCAGCTTCTTCTTGTCACTGTATAACCCTCTGATTTCCTTCGCCGCTCAGTTCATCTCACGTTATTTGCAGAACGTTTCAATGTTACTTAAACCTATTGCAATTATATCTAAAGTTATACCCTGCATCATGTATAATGTTTTGTTTACATGAGTATAAAAATCATGATCGATGTGCACATCAGAGTCCTGGCACACATATTCTCCTGTGACTGTTTTTCGGCACATACGTATTGCTTTCACTTGATACCGTCTTTCTCATCCTAACAACTAAGTGCTACTTTAATCTCTTCAATACCAAAATCGTTTACATTTCAGCGAGTATTTCCCCATCGCCGGAACCAACAGCACAACCAACTCTTCACCTTCTCCATACTTCCATCATTTCAGCACTGTAATCCCCCAGTAACATCCTCAGCAACAACAATAATGGGAGCAATGTATACAGATACATTTTAATCACGCATTTCATTCCATTATAATTATTTGCATGCACTACACTACCACACATGCCGGGAGGTCGGTCGGGAGCCCGGCTGGGACGGTACACCGCTGGCAAGAAATACTTGGTTGGGAAAAACACCGCTAGCCGACAAGTAGTTGGCGCCGGATCTCATCATTCAGTGATCACTGTGATATTACGATGTTGAAACATGCACTACACTTACAAGACTAATGACCTTAGCCGTTGACGCGATCGGAATTACTAATCAATCAATCTATCCATAATAATTACTCTGAGTTCCCGTCATTTCCATTGCATTTGTTCCGGCCTTGCTACATCACATGTCACCGCCACCTTCTCCGCTTTCTCTGCCTTCTGCCTCTCTCCATCGTCAGCCCCACCCCCAACGCGACGCGAACGTTTGGCGCACCGGCGCCGCCGCGATCGCCCCCAGGGGCCGTTCCGCCGCCGCCCCGCCGCTGTCCCCGGCGCGGTGGCTGCCGCTGCTGCAGCTGCGCTCTCGCGCTCGCTGCTGACGGCTGCGCCACTTGTGAGACTGTGCCGCGTAATGGAGCTGGCAATAAGAGGACCGTGGCGGCCAGGTGCCGCCGATGCTTTCGGACAGGCTCCGGAGTTGGGGAATCGTTATTGAAGGTGCTTCCCGCGCAGTGACCATTCCGCTCCGAAAGGTTGGTGCGGATGTCGCTTCATGAATCATTCAGTGAGTGGCTTTTTTTTGCTTCCTGCGGAGTTAGTAAAAATACAAATTATGCCTGACATTCAGTATTAAAACTACATTTAAGTCGTTGAAAGTTTTACAAATTTTCATTTCTAACGTCATACAAATTTAGTGAATATATACACATTTTACATTAAACAACTTTGTTCAGTGATATCTGATGCGTGACTTCATTACGATCATTCATTCATTTTCTCAAAATAAGAGATGTATTTTAAAATATGCTAAATAAAGACTTTTAAGAGATTATGGTAATTAATGTATAATTTGTGAAGGGTACTATGTATCATTTTGTTTTCTACATAATGAAACGTATCCAAATTTACTAATGCACGTTTAAGTAAGAAAGGGAGCAAATAGTAATACTTGGATTTATGAAAGTATTTGTATCTCGATTTTGGTTTACTATCATAATATATAGTGTACTATCGAAAATGTTAAGCCTCATAATGTTATATCTAAAAATTAAATTGTCGCGACATATTCCTTCAATTCCACAAAAATGTACACTGTTGGTACCTGTCATTATTATAGTGTCATACATTAAGAACACAAATATAAACAATAAATTATAACGTTATAATATATCCACGTTTAAAGAGATCCTTGCATAGAAGATTTCATTTATTTCCACGTACGTAAATGTAAATCTCGCACGCAGGTCTAAGAAGCTGCTAAGAAACGAGCGACGCCCTTTGTTCTTCGCCCAAGCTTCCATTGAGCATCGGATAGCAGCGCATCGCGCGCACGAACTGCCGACGCCCGTGCGAGGGCGCGCGCTCGTAAAGCGCTTGCGAGGATACGCATCGCCCGCCCTCGCACCTCCTCCTTCCCTGCAGTCGCATTCGCTGGGATGCTCTTCTGCGTATCGCTACCCCGGCCCGGCTGAGCCCCTCCTCGTGGCGTTGCAGTTCGCCTTGCTCACGTCCTCGCACTCCTGCCTACGTCTTTCATCCTTACATTCTTCCGTTCTCTTTCCCTCTCTTTGCTATCTCTATCCTCCTCCACATCCTTCTCCACCGCGTATTACCACTTGCACGGAGTACCCTTCGTTTTCAGGTGTAGTTACGACACTGCCTCTGATCCTCCACAACAATAGAATTTCCCCATATTCCGACATGTTTATCATTCCCAAACGTTCTGTTCCTTCACCAAATTTCCAGTCATTCCCTTTTTTTATTTTTCTCTCTTATTTTCTATTTTCTCCTTCCCGCCTACTAGTCTTCCATTTTTGGTGTTCATCAAATCCCTAAATTCCGATCGTCTTCATCGCTATGTTTTCTTTCTTGGTTCTTCTCTCGTCTACCCGCTTCCGCCTTACTCTCTCTCCTGATTGCGTCCTGAATCCTGAACCTCCTCGCTCCGCTTCCTTGTCGGTTCGCCCCGCGCGTCTCGCCGCCGCCGTCGCCGCGCAGTTTTACTCGCGAGCGAGCGCGTTGTCCGCGGAGGCGACCGCGAGCTTCTGCGACACGGAGGGAGCGCTTTACGGCTGCAGAACACAGCCCTGAGCCAGCGTGGAACCGTTCCGGCCGCGCCAACCCCACCCGCCGGCCGCGCCCCGCTCAACCCCGCCCGCCCCGCTCCCCGCCCGCCCGCCCCGCCCCGCCCGCCCGCCCGCCCCTTCCCGCTTCACCCCACCCCCTGCGCACCTGCACTGGTCGATCGCTGTGGACGCCCCACCCTCCCACGCTCTCTGTCTCTCTCTCTTCTCTCTCTCTCTCTCTGCACAAGACATTTATTTTTAGTCGTCTCTTCCCCACGCGACGACAACTCACATAACTCTGCTCCGCTTTTTTTGGCGAGCCTACTTTTGTACCAGGATGTCGATCGCTCACAGCCACGAAGCACCATTTATCAGTAATAATTCTGTAAACGTAAAACTTTTCTCCACCTTTCTTTTGCCAATTAATTATTATCTTTTATTAATCATTTATGCATTCTATGTACCATTCACTTTGTTCTAAAAATGGTTTATCCGTCCAACATTTTTGTTGCAACTGTTTAGTTTTACGTAGTCGTTATGTCAACTATATATACGTTGTTATAAAATGTGTCTTCACCTTTCCTGAAGTCTGCACTCATTATTGTCAAAGAATCTCGTTTCTCTCGGCTTTCCTTTCGCCTCGATCGAAGTACTATGAATTCCAATGCAGAACGTTTGCCTACATTCACCTATGTTCTTACTATTACCTAACGTGTTTTAGTCGTATGGTCACCTCAACGTTTTGTAGGTCTTATTATTCCTTTCCCTATTATTCTATCACAAATCATCATGAAATATTTCTTGTTACTTCCAATTTATCTCTTTTACTTTGTTCATTTTCTTTAAAGTTTTGTGCTTCTGTGAGAAGATTTTTTCACCAAGTGTACCTTTTCTTTAATATTTACAAATGCGTGTATTACTTTACTTTCTTAGCTAATTTACCAGCGCTCCATCATCTAGGTTCCTTTCTCTTTCTTGTACGCCCACAGCCGCGTGATGTTTCACCGCTGCTGCTACCTTGCTACCCTCTGCTTGGAAGTAGAGTGAAACGCAATGAGTAAATGTAAGAGTAAAGCGGGGGAGATTGGCCATAAACGAGAGACCATAAGCCCCCCGACACTGAGCAGCGCCCTCCCCCGCACCGAGATCCCGCGCAGGGAGCGAAATGAAAATGTAATCAAACTCAATAAAAGTGTGAACAAAGGCGCAAGACTCTGCGGATTCGAAGCAGCAACGGAGGGTTGTCGCGGCGGGCACAGCCGAATGGCGCACGGCGCCTCTGCGGGAAGGAGCGATCGCGTTGGGAGAGCGAAGTGACGACACGAGGAAGCTGCGGTAAGGGAGGCGACCTCCGACAGTCGGGGAAGTGCGGAAGTAAAGGAAGAGACGGGTCATGGGAGGAGTGGGGAGGGAAAGGGATCCGATGTCTGTGATGAAGCAGCAGACGAAGCCTCAGCGCCGACGAGGGGGGGGGGGCGTTGCAGACGCAGGAGGCAAGGCTGGCGGCGGCAGAGCGCCTGGATGAAAGATAATGAAATTCGAAGCCAACACGGAAGAAAACTGTCAGTTTACAACTCTGCGTTTTTTAATAAAGAAAAATGCACCGCGAAGTCGAGAGAAATGAGTTTCCGTAAACAGAAATCCTCGAGGATAGAACGTACACTGGGAATTAAATTGCAGCGATCTCGCTTGACGGTGTCTGAAATCCATGTAGACAGCGAACAAACTTAAAATGTATACTTTCTCGTAGTACGGTTATGATTACATAAGAAATGTCGCTTCTTTAGAAAGTGAGAAATTATTTCCAATCGTATCATGACAATATACGTGTCTTCTTGGAATTTTAACATAACCTGATAATACGTTCTTGAATAAAAGGAAATCGTGGGAACCTTGAAACAGTATTACATATTTTTCCATATTTGGAAGAAAGATACCAAAATATTGATTTTAATTTTTTTGTGCAATTTTGACGTCAAATAAACTACTTTTTGTACATACATCATTTTAATTATCGGCCTTCGTTCTTCATAACAACTGATAAAAGAGCTCATTGAGCCCCATTTTATTAACATAAAAATACACTCCTTAACGTTCTTGAACCTTTACAATCTTTCTCTAATTTATGTTACGTGAAAAGTATTATATTTATTCATAGCGTTTCGTCACTGAAGGTACATAAAATCCATTTTTTTGTTTTAGAATCTTTCAAACATCTGTCTAAAAATATTTTTTTAAAATCATCTCTTCTCCACAGTACCTCAGAAAAATAATTCCAATCGATTTGTCTTGTCTAGAAAAAATAAAATTAGTTCTGTATCACCTTTGTAAAAGCCTTTCAAGTCCCCAAACCCTTTTTGATTACTGAATTCCCCTCCTAAATCATGTTTTCTCAAGAATTTTCTTACAATGTCTTTGACTAATAAAAATAGTCGTTATCAGTAGTCCAAAACATGCCGAATGAAACCTCATTTATGCCGATTAGTGAACCGAAACCGTGAGTATTGAGCTGACGGACATGCACATTTTCCGATTACTATGTGGAGGTTAAATGAATGATTTTCATGACACACATTTTTACGAGATATTTTTGTGCTCTCCTTGTTGGTGCTCTTCTTTACACATTTATTTTTAATGTGTTATAAAGGAATATATCCAAAATATTATAATAATTTATTATTATTATTATTATTATTATTGTTGTTGTTGTTGTTGTTTGTTGTTATTTTGTACGTCAACCTATACTTTGTTATTTAGAGTAGCATTCTAACATTCAATGCTTTTAAAATAGCAGCGTTGAAATAAGTTTGCTAATCTAGAATTCCATTTACCAGATAATGGTGATGACTAATGAAAAAGAAAGATTTGCATTCAACATTTCAATTACGTTAGTTTATTGTCGCTCCACCATGTGTATTTTGTAATTCAGTAATGAAATAATTGTATATGTATCTAGATTCGCAAACAATATGTAACTGTACACATTTTTCTTGTTCATGCACATGGAAGTTTTATTCGTCGTTTGTGCATATTTTATTTTCATCGCAAAAAAGTTTCGAGCAGAGCGAAAAGTCTAATTTTCTACAGGTAAACTTAATAAACCGGAATAAAACCCGACGAAGTTACATAGACGTAAGTGCATATATATTCGCTAGCCCATATGTCAGGTCCTCGTCCACTTGGTACACACACACGCAAGCACACCGCAAATAGAAACCACGCTCTAATCACTGAGGGTCAAACCAAACACTACCGCAAATACGAGAGCCACATCAAAGCGAGGACCCGGCGGCGGCGACAGGCGGTTTCGGTGAGGACGGGGGAGCGGTGGGGACGGCAGGGAGGACAGCGTTCGCCACGTCCTGTCGTCCACGACCCCGTCCTCGTCTCCATCCCCGCCTCCGCATTTGTCCCCCGTCGTCCTCACGTCGTCGAGCTCTTTCCCCGCGCTCTGGAACCTTCCTTTAGTTCCCTTCAACCTCCATTCCCCGTTCTCTGACCGTCTCTTTCGCTCTCTTGAGCCAACAAGACACGGGCTTGCTGCCGGCACCCGACCACGCTCCCTCACCCCTCCTCTTCTCGTCGTCTGCCCCGCCGTTTGCGCCTCGCCGCCAACTCACCCCCTCCCCTTTCGTTCCACCTCTTTGACTACACCTGCAGTTTACCCAGCCGAGCATTAAGCTGAAATTTCTACTGCTCGCTTCACCAAGGGCGAAGCAAGAGGTCAAGGAGGCAACTAGAGAATGTTAAAGGTTCGCAGCTTTTTACGTGGTCTCTATTAGAAAATGTGCATCTTTGAGTTATATATTGTTAGTATTTGATTTCGTTCTACCTTTAGCTCTCGACTGGGATTTTTCTGTCATGGTCGCTTACATTCATTTCTAGTGTGTACCAAAGTCATTACTTTTTGTAGTTCTCATCAACGCATTCTAGCAAATTGTCACATCTCAGGCAATTAATGCATATGATAGCAAATACGGAGCCACACATTGCTCACGATTAGAGATTTAATATTCTTTGATACATGTGTTGTCTTTCTAATGTATTTATTTTTCATAGAGGTACAAAATTTGAACTAAAATGCAAAATATCTACTGTTTAGGAAATAATTTGTCATCACAGTTTGCATACAATTATATTTTTATTTACATAAGTTTTGAAGAAAACCAAGTGCAGTCATGTATTACTTTTTGCACATTACTGTTTGTTTACGTCAGGTACATATTTTTTTCATAAAAATCAAGTATTATTTGTAAACATTACAATACTACAGTTTTCCTTGAGGGTTTTGGAATTCAGTTTTTAACAAAAGGCAGTGTTTGTGACAAAGGATTGGACAGAAGTTCCATTTTGCTTATTACATTCCTATCTCTTTGTTTCCTGAGAACCTCATATGGTTGCACTCCACGGTGACAGTATATAGTGTGTGCACACTTTCGCTAAGCTTCATCCTCTAATTAAATAGATTGAGAACGTCGTTTTGCGCACATAATGAAATACCGCGCTGTAGAATTGTAATTTTAGGAATGCTCTGTCCAATAAACTCCAATATTCCTTTCCCAGAGTGCCGTACAATGCTGGCCACATTTCATTACGATTTCTACAGCTTTTATTAAAGAACTAAAAATGAAAATGATTACAATTAAGCGCATGGGGTTCAAATGGGCCGCGCTTCTGTCCAGCTGTATTGAGAGTCAATTGATCAATCATTGCAAATCCCACCCTGAGACGAGGGGATGTTCAGCACAGGGCTCTTCTTGTGTCGAAGGCCCGTTTTAAATCCCCAATGAACGAGAACATAATTGGTTGCCGTAGAGTAGCTTTAGGAAAGAATTGACGGTATGGAGAATGTTCGTATCGTGTGAACACGAGGAAAATCCGTTTGCTGTGACCAAAATGTATAGAGCATGGACTAACCGGGGAGCGAAACCTGGTTTAGCTTTTTAAATTTTTTAAACAAAAATACACGTTTCGGTAACAGCTTCTCCTCTTAACATGGAAAAGCACAGATAAGGAAAAGGGCTGAATTTAACATGTGACAGTTCTCGCAAGGGTACGCTAGCATTACGATATTCGCACTGCAGTTGTAGTAATACTTAAGAGTGCATTCGGTTCAACCTTAATCTTTTTAAAAATTTAAGAGAGGTAAAATGAAACATTAAAAGTTAATAACGAAATTGAGTGATAGTGTTTCTAATATGTTTAATATAATATAATAAATTGTAAATATAATGACGTCTTACACTTCGAACTACGTTAATAAACATCAGGTAAAACATTCATAAAGTTATAATGTGATTGGCAAATCGCCAGCAGCCATTAAAATCAACCGAAAATATGTCACCGTGTGGCTTAGTAATTATAAGAATGCTTTGGTTATCAACTCGAGATGAATTTGCATCTGAAGGGAAACGGTGACATTCGTGAAATAAGCAAAATAGTATACAGCTGGCTACTCAGTACGGTTTTGACCATTAGAATGTGGATATCGTATATCCACATGCGTTATGGATACAAGGACATGATTTTAACGCCGCCGCCTTCGGTGGCAGCTGTGTCGATGGCGCAATAGAGGTGGTGGTGGTGTAGTGTGGTAGTGTGGGTGGTAGTAGCCGGTGGCAGCGGCGGGTAGTAGCCGCTTCCCTCAAGCCCCCGCCACCCGCCTACGCCACTCGTGGTGCGGCGCTTGTACCGTGCGGCACTGCGGCGGACTCGACTGCCTCGGGCCTATTCACTGTTTTGGGAGGACTCATTTCATGAGCGCTGGCCGCGGTGCCGGCCCTGCGCCCTCGCTGCCGCCGCCCGTGCGACGCAGCCCCGCGGGCCCGGCCACCATCATGGGCCGCGGCGGCTGCTA
>BOPP01000020.1:3874407-3899845 GCA_017312745.1 Gryllus bimaculatus
ACCACCACCGCCGCCGCCGCCTCCGCCACCACCACCGCCACCGCAACCGCCGCCTCCGCTTCTAACGCTGCCACTGCCATCGCTGCTAACATTCAGCTCGCCTTTGTCATCAACACTATCGTATCACCATTAGCGCTACCGACACTTCCGCTGCTTCAACTGCCCTTTTCTTCATCGATCTTCTACCACCAGCGTTGCTGGGATAGGATCAAACGTTATTCCTTCGTCCCCGTCCGTGTTGGTCAATGTTTCAATAGAAATTTCCTCTTCGAAGATACCCCTGAACGTTTGGAATGATTGTTATTATTACTATTACTATTACTATTACTATTACTATTATTATTATTATTATTATTATTCCATTTTCACTCAAATATTGGTTTATTGGTCTTATACAGCTACCACACAGATACAACTTCAAAGCGTGGTAACTGATTTTTTTACCTTTACAACATTCTATAATTAATTTAATATAAAATATCAAAATTTCAATTTCAATTTAATAGCTCAATTTAAGTGTCAGAATCTTACATGCCATCCCATGAAATTCCTAACCAATGAGCACGTACTGATGATGACTGATTTTTGAAGAGGGGTGATAATACTCTTATTTATATTTAGGTCGTCTAACGATCTTCTAAGACGTTTTGGTACTACTCCGGTTGCTGATACGGATCAGTTTAAACGTCTGCAACGTGCTTTTGCAGTTCTCTCACTGCATATACTAGCTCTCTGTATTTATCTATTTTTGCTTGATATGACGTCATCATGTTGAGGGTATTGACAACTGGAAAATCGATAAACCAAACTTTCCTGACAGGTTTATCCCAGGGCGTAACATCGGGTCTATTGTGCTGGATTGTTCTATCTGTCAGAATACTGTGGTTCTAGTACAACTTATGGAACCCACTTTCAAGCACTGTTTCTTGATGATATTAGTAATTCGGTGTATCAGTACTCCGCAGGAGTCTGTATTTCTTAGTGAGCTTGGCATGGATGATCCGGCCCAGCAGCTCGTGTATCGTTTAGTGTGTTGGGACTAATGCTCTGCAACTCGAGATGCTGGATGGTTCCATGATCTCGCCCACGCATTCGGCACTCATCACAATGTATTTTTATGTTTTAATTATGTTTTTACGATACTGACCTTGGATTGCCGCCAAAAAGCCTTCACTCTCAGGGTAAAAATATCCTATGCTGGGCCATTTGTACGACATTTTCTCGTCAACATTTGGATTGACAACTGTAGTAGGATATGCACCGTGGTGGGCTTTTTGTTTCCAGAAATTCATTTCTTGTTGAAAAGATGACAGTTGGATTGCTATATTTTATTGTTTTAGATTTAGAGGAGCATAGTTGTCATCTGCCTGTACGACCACCTCGTGGAGTTGTGAAGTATTCTCTTCTTCTTCTTGTTATTATTATTATTGTTATTATTATTATTGTTATTGTTATTATTATAATTATTATTATTATTATTATTATTATTATTATTAGATAAAGTTTAGAAAATCATCCGGTTTCTCAGGTGTGTGGGTCCAACATTGGCAGACCACATACTGGGTACAACTCATGATAAATTCAGGACGGTGCGAACTATTTGACAAATTTCCAAGATGACAGGTTTTTTTAGTTTTAACAATTATTACATTGTGGTTTAATTGTAATTTGTGAATATACTTTTCAGGTTTTTATTGACCAGACTATTTGTTGTGATAACGAATGGTAAAAATTCAACAGAATTAAGACGATATCTCTCTCTGTATTCTATGACCAAGGGAGTATTATTTTTATTATTATTATTATTATTATTATTATTATTATTTTATTTCTCCGCCAGTTTTATCTTTTCTATTCAATTTTTCGTGCTCAGTACCTGGCAGGTGACGTATGCATTGTGGCCGCTGTCATGTTCTGCATTACTTCTGTCAAAATGACAGCCATGATTCTTCTCGAAATTAAAAATATTTAAAATTATATAGTCATATACATATGCCTTAAATTTAGCGCACATTTTGTATTTTGTCGATAACTTCGTTACTTAAAATCTTACATTTTTGTCTTCTCTTCCGAATGCTTAATATCAGCCATCTAATTTATCTCTCCGGGATCATTTTGGCATGTACTATCCATGTATCTCATCTCTCTTGATAGCCTTTATATTTTAGATACCAATCCCTGTTCCACATCTGCTACATACGAGTATTTCCCTTCCTCATTTGTCGCCGCCACATTTGTTCATCGCTTGCACCGTTGCCGCCAGATCGCAGTGGCGAGGTCACCTCTGCCTCCACACTCACGCTCGTCTCGTCGACTCCCGGCCTTGCCGCCGCCAGCGCCACCTCTGTTGCCGCCATGCGTGTTTGAGGCCGCGCGCGCACTAATTCATTACCGAGCAACGCGGGGCTGGCGCCGTCCGGACTTCGCGCCCCGGGCGCACCGCCGCCGCCGCTACTGTCACCGCCACTGACACCGACCCCGACCACGACACCTCCTCGCGCACGGCGTTCTCCCTGTGGCAGATGCGTCGAAGGCCCGGTGCAGCGCGGCGGTGTCCGCGCATGGACGGGGTGGGGGTGGGAGGTGAAGGGTGCGGATGATTAGCCGCGCACTTAGAGGGTTGAGGGATGGAGTTATCTGGGTAGCGAGTGATCACGAGTAGTGCTCTGCACTGTGAGGACGAGCAAGAGAGGACGTGCTTGCTTTCGTAGCACAATGAGTGCTCTCTCGGATGAACTAGCGTACTCGAAGCGATGACACGGCTAAGAGATCTGAGGCTGGAAAATGTGGTTAGGTAAAGAAATCAGTGAGTATGAAAATGAGAACATTCTGATAATGCGACCCAATCTCCTGTAGTGTGGCTTAGACATTAGCAGAAGTTGTTAGTGATGGAACAATCTAATTTACAAAGCGAGGAAAATATCGTAATTTTATTGTTCGTTGCGATCATGACTTCTAATTGTTTATAGCAATAAATTCACCAACTTTAATAATTTATTGTCTGCGAAAAGATTATTTGAAAATAAAGATTGTGTCAATGTCTGTAACAGGAAGCTGCTATACCAAAATATAGGAGAGTGCATACCGCAAAATAATATTTTGAACAGTAATTTATGAGTGCTGAAAAAAGAGTGAATTGATTACGTTTGAAGTATAAAGGCTAATGCATTGTTAAAACGGAGATAATCATATTAATAAATTAGCCGATTCTTGATATAAGTGTCTTCGTTGAGAGTTTTTTTCTGACGTTATTCTTGGTATTATCATCGTTATGAAATTAAACAAAGATAATTTCTTTTTGAATTATTTTTCTTTCTTATTAATGATTTTGTTTCTATTAAGAAACTATAATGCAAACCGCAATTTTAACAATTGCGCATACTATTCCCATTCCAGGACCTGGAAATGGAGTGAGTAACCGGTGGACCGCAGATTAGATTGCGATATAATTAAGTAAACGAACAATATATTTAAGAACTGTATTTAAGATTATTTACATTTTCTGCTATATTTGTGTTAAAACACATGTATTTAGTTTTTGAGGATTGGTTATATGTATGTACTTTATACCTTAAAAACTCATATTATACGACCATGAGATTCCATGTCCCGCAACCCACACAATTACCTCCATTTACTACATTACAAGAAGGCGTTTGTAAAGTTAAAGCATTACTACAATAAAAGATAAAGAGTACCTACTGCCTGGAAGGTTTTCTCGTTGCTGATTGTTCTTTTGGGGTGACCAAAAACATATGGATTTGTCAACGTATATATTTTTTTTCTTCCCAAAAAATCACCTGCCCTCACAGCATAGACTGCGATGAATAACGGAAAGATCATGGCTTCTAGGAGTAGGACAATCCACGCTACAGTGCAGATTTGACAAACAACGACTAAAATCTCTAAATTGACGAAAAAATTCAGGGTCAGAAAATTTTTTCATGGCAGTGAAGTGAAAGAAGCAGTTTGTTTACCATTCGGCAATTCCAGATAGTTTTTGAAGTGTATAGAAATATAAAAATACAAAAACATTGATGCGAATCATTATATAATTTACACTATGTGATCAAAAGAATCCGTACCCGTGGCTTGCCAATTTCTTGGCACCCGCTATCGGTAATGCTGGAATTCAATAATGTGTTGATCCGCCATTAGCCTTTATGACAGCTTCCACTCTTGCAGCCGTATTTCCAATCAGGTGCTGGAAGGTTTCTTGGGGAATGGCAGCTCATTATTCATGGAGTGCTGCACTGAGGAGTATTGGTGACGGTCAGTGAGGTGTGGCACGAAGTCGGCTTTCCAAAACATCGCAAAGGTGTTCGATAGGATGCAAGTCAGGACTCTGTGCAAGCCAGTTCATTACAGTGATGTTACTATCGTGTAAACACTCCGCCACAGGTCGTACAGTATAAACAGGTACTCGAACATGTTAAAAGTCGCCTTCGCCATCCCAATTGCTCTTCAACGGTGGGAAGCAAGACGGTGTTTAAAACATCAACGTAGGCCTGTGCCGTGATAGATCCACACAAAACAACAAGGGATGCTAGCCCCCTTCATGAGAAACACGACCACAGCATAACACCATTTTGGGCATGGCCGAATATTTTTGATCACATGGTGTATATACTACCTCGCTTATTACCGAATGAAGTTCTGTTCAAGTATGAGAAAGAAAATAATTTAAAAAGTCGTTTATTCGGTTACTACGAAAGGGATTCAGTGAAACACAGACTACAATTTGGTGCGCGTAGTGTGTGTAAATGAATACATTTTATGCATTTATTGCAACAATTCATAATTTCCTGCACTGACTCATCAAAATATTTGTAAAAAAAATTAAATCACGTATTCGTTGAGAGTGTTATCTTACAAATATATCCGATTGTTTGTTATGTTTGGGGAATCATCTGAATAACCATTT
The DNA here is from genome assembly GCA_017312745.1 of Gryllus bimaculatus. Lineage (NCBI taxonomy): Eukaryota > Metazoa > Arthropoda > Insecta > Orthoptera > Gryllidae > Gryllus > Gryllus bimaculatus. Next base: position 3,879,332 of record BOPP01000020.1, read on the forward strand.
AAAATAAAATATGTATCTTGTCAACGTTCCATGAATATTATTTGATATTAGCCTTCTAAAACAGTATAATTACTAATCGCAAACATTGGCCAGAATTAACGGGACAGTGTCGAACGCATCTGTAGACAGAACTGACTTGGTATCTGCAGACATGAATGGACGAGCCAGCACAATACAGGACCATCATGAACAAATAGGTCCGGGAAGGTGATAGAAGATCGGTTTGAAAGGTGGGCGTGCGGCCGCAAATGGCACGCAAAAGCTGGCAGGCATAGGCCGTGGTCATGCGGCTGTGACAGAAGTCGGCGGGAGTGAAATTGGAAACGAGAATGAGCAAGAAGCAGCAGCTAGCTAGCGATAGCTGAGGGGTGAGAGGCGAGATGCGAAGCGTGAAAGATGAATGGTAAAGGAAGTGATGGGTTGGGCAAGGGACGGAAGGATGAGGCGAAAGGGGAGTGGCGAGAGACGTGTGACGTGAGCTGAGGAGAGAGGGCGGGCGGCGAAGGGCCAGAAACAAGGGGCGAGAAGAGACGGATGAGAAACCAGAAGCGTGTGGTGAGTGAAGTGCCTGCTGATGAGAGTCAGGGGTGATAGATGAGAAGCGAGTGACGAGGAGTTACGCAAGAGGAACAATGGAGGAGTGGTGGGCAACGAGGGGCAGGAGACAATAGACGAGGCGCAAGAGACGGTGGAAGAGTGCCAGTGAGAGTCGGGCACCGGCCGTGATGGCTGCGACCGCGGCTGCAGGGACCGCGAGGCGCGGGGGGGGCGGCGCAAGTGATCTCGGAGTTCGCTTTGCCGGCGCCTGTTGACGCGCGCTCGGCCAACATCCGATGCGGCGCGCGCCCGCAGGAAATTAGCGCACCGTAATGAAAGCGCGCTGCAAAAACGCGCCGCCCGCGGCATTTGCTCTTCCGCGCCGTCAAGTTTCGGGCCGCACACGCGGCGAGCGCCGGACACAGCGCGCCGGGCTGGCGCGGAGGCAGAGGGAGTCGCTGCACGAGAGTGGAGAGGGAACTGGCGAATGGGTTACAGCTGCTGACACTAGGCCGACAAGTATGGCTGTGAATACTCTTTTTAAATTTCATCTGCTTGTTGTTTTATCTGAGATTGTTTATTTTGTAAACGGATATGGGGAAATACTGAGTGAAGACATTAATAAAGTAGGTACCTTGATTAATGATGCGCTTACAAAATGAATGGGGTACAAATGACTGAAACATTGCACAATCTCAAACGTTCAAAACATGTGCTATAACAATATCTTCCCCAGGCATGATGTTACGATACTGATGATTCTTACAGGAAAGTAATCTAAGTAAGAGAGTAATTTGAGCAGAATAATGACAGGAGAATGGATATCAAGAAAATTCTGTACATAAGCAAAGTGAATTAGAACTAAAAATAATTACTTAGTGAGATAATTACTAAGTAGAGGAAAGTATATGTATGAAGATATTTCGGAATAATATGGAAGAAAGTTGAAATTTATATTTTGAATATTCTACAAATATCGATGATATAGAACAAAAAAATCATAATTTTGATAGGTATCTGATTTTTACCAGAGTTTCTAATCATTTTACACGTATTGTATTGTTTTTGCTTAATATAATGGTAAAAATGCATATTACAATGAATCTGAAACAAATGAAAAGTACAAGAATTTGTAGGTGGGAAATCCGATATACTTTGGTATGGTTAGTATATATGTTAATCAGTCTTAAGAAATGTGTACGCATACATATCATTTCACGACGAAGTTGAAATAAGAAATAAAGTTTTTTTTGTTTTGTTTTGTTTTGTTTAAGGTCGCATCAACTACTAGGTCATTAGCGACCACTATTGCTTGTAACGGTATGGTAACTGTGAGGATGACACGATATGATGATGAAGGGGGGGAAGGACGAACACATTACAACCATGCCCCAGGCGGGACTCGAACCCGCGATCCTTCGGTCCGAGATCGCTACGGCACTACTGCCTTAGCAATCTCGGCCATCCGGACCGGCAGAAATAAAGTTAATTCTATTCATTGACAAGGTTTGCAATACAAGGGTGCGTCCCAGGTTGCATGTATTCCCCCTGGCTATTTTCATGCGGGTGGCTTCTTTCCCCTTGATGAATCGTGTTTCTCTCGAATGCACGAGTTCACTACCTGTAGAAATAATGAGGGTTTGTGTGTGATTTCTTAGTATGCGATTTCTGGTATTTTTGCGCCACACAAAACATAAATATGCAATTATGTTTCCCTCATTTCGATTTTCGAAACTTGGTTATTTTTTTCTTTTTTTAGTACATCCTGAAAAATATATTAAATAAATGAAAAACAATTAATTTATTTGGTTCATTTTTCTTTAAATAATTTCCTGTTTTTGTCACAGCGTTTCGATTCTCTTATATACTAGCATGATGAAAATGAGAGTCACAGAGAAATGGCTGTTTTTGCGTGTTATAAATAAGCAAATTTCATCATAGAGAAACGGTTGTGACAGTAGGCAGCAGATACATAAAATATGTTTGTTCCTGCAGACTGCTTCAACTAATTCATATATGTTAAATCATCTCTTCAAGTACTTTCAAAGTATGATGGTCATAATATCGGGTTTACATGCATCTCTAAAATACGAATAATACTCAACAGAGAAACTCAACAAGAAAACAGAAAAAACTATAATTTAACATTTAGCAAATCGTAAAGTCGATGGACAAAATGCAGAAATATGTGGGCACGTAATTTCATTAAAGATTACATACTAGAATGCTCTCACGGAAATATTTGTCTTTTATTAGCTCTTTCTCAAGGCTGCTTTTCTAGTTAAATTCTACGTAAAGAAATGAACGTTTTCTCAAGAATTGTGAAATAGAAATTTGTGAGAATGTACGAATTTGAAACATAACATAGAATCATGTGACATACGAATGACGGAATATGTACAGATGAATAGTTAAGCGACCTTGAAGTTCTAATCGAAGGCCAACAGTTCCACAGCTGAAAATTCATGTTTTTTGTTACGACAATTGTAGATTACCTCTAGATAGTACCACCTGCTATGGGGGCTCAAGCATTACTTGATGTCACTGCAGTGCCTCTGATCGGGAGGTTGCACGGTGGCAGGGCTTTCGACATTAGCTAGATAGCTAGGTCAAATTCAGTTTCCGTTGCGAGAGGAATTGTGACAGTCATTTGTTTTTCATGCTTTATCGAAAGAAAACGAGGAAAATGCCAGAGTAGTAAACAGATGGGATACAGACCACCAAATGGGAGACTGACCACGAACGATCGTTTTTCTTCTTCCTTGTTCAATCTCGCTCGTAACGTAAACACACACATACACACTCCACACTGCCACAAATTTCAAGAGATCAGCTGCGATCTTGGAACTTGTCCCGGTTGGGGCGGTGCGCCGCCAGCGGTAGATACTCGGTTGAGGCACGACGCTAGCTGGGGTCAGGCCGGCGTTGAATCTGGCCGTGCAGCGGTGGAAGATCACCCACCATCTCCAGCGATAAAAACATTAATTACACTAACAGGACTAATAACCTTTAGCAGTTGACATCAATCTATCAAAACTTCTGGGTACCAATTATACCAATTAGTATACTTTGAGTATCTTTAGAAAATCAAGACATGAGCGGGACAAACGATTTCCGCGACATTCGATCTCAAGGAAAAGAAGCGCCGAAAATCACGGGCCCTCTCTCTTGGGCGGAGAGGGGGCGCGCCACGCACTTGCACCCGTGCGCGCGGCGTGGCGGGTAGCGCGGGGCGGGGCGCGGAGCTCGGACGTCGCTGCGCCGCTGCTCTTTTTCTGTTTGCGCGCGGCTTTGGCGGGCGGGGCCTCATTAGTCGACGCCGGCGCTCCGCGGCTCCTTTGACTCGTTATGAAAATATTTAAACAGCAGCCGCCGCCGCTGCACACAGGCCGGTTATGAGCGCGAAGCTCGGCCTCGCGCTCACCGCGGCCGGCCGCGCCGGACCGCCGCCACTGCTTCGTCGTGGTCGCCGTTTGTTGCCTTCGCCACAGCCGCTACGCCGCCTATCGTCCTACTTTCATACACCTGGGGTGGATTGGGAACAATCGGTTGTCACTTTCATCTATCGCGTTCCGTGCATTCAGTTTAAATTACTGGTTTTTATCTCGTCATGGTATGAACTACTCAGGTTTTTACACGATTGTTCGTGCTATGAAAAAAGTGATTATTTGGGCTGAAAATACGTCTCCTTCAGCTATTCGTATGCTTATTTTTGATGGATTGTTTTAAAATCTAGAGTAACTACACTATAATCGTTTCATTCATAAAAATATTAATTATTATTAAAATCTTGTGTAAGCCATCAGAAGCTTCCTATCCATATGGCAACATCAAAACCATTGCCACAGTTTTTTTGTAACAAAAACCTGACCATCATCATCACCGTCCCCTCCAGCTTTTCTGGCTCCGCGTGCGCGGTCTCTGAGCTCTTTCATGTGGCGTCGCTAATTCGCGGCCGTAACAAGCGCGTCCTTACGTCGCCCGTGAATCGGCCTGGCGGCCGCGTTTTCTCCGCAACAAGGCGCAGCCGCCCTCACCCTTGCCGCCCTCCTCGCCCTTCCCGTCGCCAACGCTGCCGCAACCCTGGCTGCGCCGCTCAGCCTCGCCTCTCTGCCGCGCTGAATATGCTTTGCAGCGCCCTCAGCACACGACCTCTCAACCCTGTTTTGTCCGCTGCAAATAGTGCGCGTTGAGGGCGACTCTCAAATACCGCATAGGGCGTCGTCAGGGATATACAGCTGTGTAATACGAAGTGTTCAGGTGTTGTCATTTGTTAACAAGACGTTACTTTAGGCCTTATGACCTACAAACTTCCTTAATCTCCTTTGAGAACGTCGTAGAGCTCGGGCTTACATGCCTCGTTAGGGGGTTGGTATTACGTTGGCCATAAGATTTGCTATTGTGTTATCATAATGTGCGATTTTGACGAAAATGGTATCATTCTAGGAAATTGGACAGTTAGAGATGCGTCATAAATTGAAGTTAAATATTTGTTGTAAAAAGAGGGACATAAGTAAAGTTCCTGAGTTACTGTAAATTCTCGATTGAACGTATTCCCAATCATGAACATGAAGAGTTTGTTCCAACTAAATATTTATATTTTTCCAGTGTATTTTAAATTAAATAAATCATTTTACACAATAAACCTTATTACTCCTGATTTCCAGGAAATTGCAAATATTCAATATGATTCCTGGTCCAAACTATTACTTTCTATGTTAATAAACAATCATCTTGTTTCAGTTTATTAGTTACCCCTATACAAACGACGAGACTTATTGAGTAAAACAATTCGAGAAGAAATTTGAGAATTTGTTACATTATATACAGACAAGGGATTGACTTTCAAAGAAAATATGACATTTTTCCTGTCCTTCATTCTGTGCAAGTATATTGTTCTCTATTGTGCGAGTATATCTTAAAGGCTTTATGATATTTTTACTGTGTCCACGAGCCCTCCGAGTAAACAATATTGTGTAACCTAAGACTGCTCATTGTTCCTAGCTGATGGTTCTTCTCCCAGCGCCTATAGAGGCCACGCGTGAAAACAGTTCGACGCCCCTCGCCGAAAGCAGTGGAGAGGCATTAGCGGCCACCTCGTGCGTCACTCGCCGGAACAATAGAAGAACGGTTCGAGGACGCGCTTTTGTTCGTAACATTATCCCTGTTGACGCGGAGGCGACTTCCAAAACAAGGCGCCGTGTTCCTGCCCCCCGGCAACAGGAGGCTGCCTCACCGGCCTAGGTGGAGCGGGAGTCTAAGAGAATTGAAACTTGTTATGAGTAAAGAATTTCTCCTTCTCTAATGGATTGAGTTTCAGCCATCCAATCACATCAGACGCCCGCCGTTGCCGTCGCGTCGTCAACTTCGTCGCCGCCCCCATCGCCGCGCCGGTGCTGCGTTACCGCCGTGTCAGGGGTTTAGGCTTTGCTGCGCGCGGTCGCCTCGTGTCGCGCAGATCACCTTTCGTCAATCTTCGCCGAATCCTGCGAGCGCCCTCAGCCCTGCGGAGTTCGCAGCGAGGAAGCCGTGAGAAGCTCACTGCTTCCCTTCGAAGAAGAGATTTAACGTCACGCGCCAAATTAACTTCATGTAATTGTCTCAAACAGATCGTGCATACTGCAACATTTCTGAGTTGGTTTCACAATAAATTTTAGGGTCAAATTCTAATGACATTTGATTTCGAAAGGCAAAAACAGATGTTTCGTTTTTTTTTAGAATGGGACGTATGACGATGTAGACGAAATAGCACTGTACTAACAACTTTTTCGTCAGTCATTTCTTTAACAATAGTTTGTTTTATCAATGTAAAAGTGATAGTAAATTTGATTAGGTTTGTATGTATATTTTTAAACAAGTCTTTTACCTAGATAACATTTAAACTCATTTTATTCTTTCGTTTCATGTTATTTTGATATATATTGATTAATATTATAAATGGCTGATAATTTTCTCTGTATATGAATCAACGTTTTCTATATTACAAAAATGTAAGAGAATCAATTAAATTGTCGGTTACGTCTCTCTATAAAATATCTGGATATCTGTGTATGAAACATTCAGTTGTTCATTTGTTATTCCTGTTCAACTGTTCACTAAATTTTTAGATTAATTATAGATTCGAAATATAATATAAATGTATGTTATATTTGCGATTACGAAATGATAAACTTGTTTGGAACAATTACAATAAAACATTTGTCAATTCAGTTAATAATCACATTAGAATATCGAATCAATACTTCTGGCAAACCTTTTCATATCAAAACAGGAAGTGCTTATGTAAGCATTATTGTAGATAGAAAAATAGATCTATCCAATAGAAAGAAAATAACAGCTATTCCCGGTTCCTTTTTGTCTTAATATTGCACAAATTGAATGCCCAAAAAAGGGTAATGAAACATATAATTGAGATAGAATTTTCCTTTTCTTATTCTGAAAGCAGACAATATAACCATAACCTTATATCACGAGTTTTTTCAAATTACGAGAGTGCACATCACGATATAGATGTTTTTCTCGATGGATCAGTATTTAGATTAATTTAAAAGTAATATTTTTGCATTCAATCCTAATTTTTAAGTTGTATTCATTCTGAGGCTTGGTTCGTAGAAATATGATTTATATTATAAAATAGTTTTGTTCAAGTTACATTCTATTGAAATAATAAAAATTCATAATTGTCATCGAACAAATAATATATATCGTTCTCGTTATTTGTATTTACTCATCCTCTACTTTATTTTGTAAGGCAACTAATTTGACCTTAGTGATTGCTATCTGAACTAACATTACGGAAGATGCTCTTGAATGAATCTAAGACATCTGCGTCAGTCTGGGACATGGCCTTAGACCGGGGGTATGGCATTAGACGTCAAGTAAATCGGATTTTTTTAATTGAATAAAATATTTAGAGAATGGAATAATGGTGGTTATCTTTAACTGTTTATAATGTATATTTCAGTGTTCCTTAGAAAAAGTAAACAGGAGAAAATTTATTAATAGTCACTCACTTAGTCCATTCAATGTGAGTTGTTAAGTACTGAGCCCTTCCACCAAAACAAAGAAAATAATCTTATAACAAACACAACTTTCATTGGAAAACAATATTTTTCTGTATCATTTTGGTCGTTCTTGTTTTCCAATCTTCAGGCGAAACAGCCCTTTTTGCTGATTTTTTGGCTCAGCTTTGCTCTCTTCTTTGCGCCTCTCTCACCTGTTCCACCTGCTGCGTCTTTCTGCTCTTCTTGTTCCTTGCTTTTCCAGTTGCGCTTCCGTTGCGTTTATCCTCACAAAAGACGGCCTCGTTGTCTATATTGCAAAGCTATTGAATTGCACAAAAAGCCGACATCTTACAATGGCCGGCTAACAAACCACGGGGCAACGCTCCATTGTGATGCCGCCTCGGCGCCGGTGAGGACGGCGCAAGCGGCTGGGATGGTGATAATGGTGATAGTGATGCCAGAGGCTAGAGCTCTGAGAAGAGCATATCGAGATGGAGGAGGCGGCGAGTCACGTGTGCGGGGCAGGCAAACATGGAGGGTAGCGTAGAGGGACGAAGTGCGGCAAAATGATGGAGCAGATGGGCCGAGAACGCGTGGAGGCAGGGTAAGACTGTGAGAAAGATGCTTAAGAGTGGCTCGGGGAGGCGCTGAAATGCGCGAAAAGAAGGGCTGTCACTCGTGGATGTGATTAGACAGTGGCCATCGTAAGGCGGCGGGAGGCGAAGGGCAGCGCGGGACTGATCGGGTGGTCGGCGGGCTGGACGGGCGACGGGGCGACGGGCGTACGGGTCAGACGGGCGACGGGGACGGGCGACGGCGACGGCGACGGGCGACGGGCGACGGGCGACGGGGCGACGGGCGACGGGCGAGACGGGCGACGGCGACGGCGGACGGGCCGACGGGCGACGGCGACGGGTCGACGGGCGACGGGCGACGGGCGACGGCGCGCGGTCGACGGGGACGGGCGCACGGCGGCCGGGCGACGGGCGACGGGCGACGGGCGTGCGGGCGGACGGCGACGGGCGCGGCGCGGGCGGCGGGCGACGGCGGCGCGGGGGGGGGCGCGGGCGCGGGCGGCGGGCGGCGGCAGAGTACGCGGCCAGTAAACGGCCAATTGCGACGATGGGCGGCGACGGAAGCAGTGGATACGAATAGCAGTGAACCGCTCCGGAGTCCCCTCGTTTAAACTTGTCCATCGCGTGGAATTTGCCCCAGGGTCTTGGTGTCTGAGCCAACCATAGTTCCCTTAGCGCCTCTACGACGCAAACACGACTGGCGAGAGACGGCGACAAAGCACACGGCGAGGCCACGTGAACGACGTGGGCTTTCGAAAGGGCTGGTTCTACGTGGCGTGTAGCTTTTAAGAGCAGTTTTATTTTTCATATACAAAAATATCTTCCAGTTATTGTTACCATTCTCAAAGAGATTTTCATGTAAAACAAATTATGAAAGATGGTTGGAACACTGAGTTCTCAACTGTCCTATGGGCAATATCTAAAATGATGTATTTAACATAAATATATCACATACGGAACGTGTTTCTTTTGCAATTGTAGTGAATTTATATTTAATTCAATTGCATGTGAGGCGCATTACATGTGCACAATAAGAGTCCGGAAAAGACACGACGATCAAATACACTAAATAATTATTTTTTTAGTAACTTATTAGAAAATATGAAGTTAAATGACTGATAAAATGTCTGAAACGGATGACAGTAGTAAAATGAAGACTTACCTAATCATTTTTATAATCCTATTCAATTATATAGAAGAAATTGCGGTCTACTTTTCGTCGTATGTGAAAACTGTCTCAATTACTGTGACGTGACATATTTACGCTTTCATATAAATAAATTCGCGTTTCACGTTTTTACCATAATTTAAAATACCTGTAACCCTTCTGGAAGCTCGATGTACATTTTACAAAAGAGCGGTTATTTCATCTCTAGCAAAGACCCAATTCGAGCTGACATCGTGGTTTTCACGGGAATTCCTTCACCCAACTTTCTCCCACCACTGTCATTTATTGAAACAGATTTTTGAACGAATAGTTAATGGCAATACAGGTTGAATTGAATGCGAATGCATTGTGTTGTACTTTTTACAACGCACGCTTCCTCACGTAGAGATTAATTTTTGTTGCAGTAAAAACGTAATTCCAATAAAAACACAATTTTATTCCATACAAAGAACTTTGAAGTCACAAATGGGAATCAAATTTATAAGAACAATAAATTAATATGTTAAAACATTAAATAAATATATGATATAAATAGTAAAATGCGCGACTGCTCTCATATATGAAATAAGCTGCTTCCCGAACGGTTACACTGTGGTGCTACACCATCACATACTTTCTCGCATTATTTGTAAATGGTCAAATTTATTCCACATCCAGAACTAAAGACCATTCAATATATTGCATTATGGAAGCATTCGAAACGACCATATGACCTTACGCATATCTGTGTACAAATTATTCCCGACTTTCCTGAACTTGAATATACCATTTTATTGAATTTAGAGAACATTGTATCACTAATGTTAAGTAAACAAAACCTCCATATCTTATCTTATTATTCCCAGCACGTCCCGGTTAACAGTGAACTACTCAAATATCCATCGCTGCATTGTTACCCAAGGCAGTGTACGGTTATAATATATAATTAAAGTTAAAGACAATTTCGTTCTCAGTTTTTTCAAGTTTAGCTTTCTTGCTACCGCTTACGTAGTAGAGATCACGTTATGTAATGCTGCGCGAAAAAAACGCGAATTTTCAGCAGAAAAACTTTTATTCAAGTGCTGTGGTAACTATAAAGTGGATAAATCCGGTTGCTAAATTGCGGGAAATAATCCTTTTACCCTTGGTGAAGCCGGAATCCATGCACTATGGGTCCTTGATACAGAAAAATCGATTGATGGCAGAACTTCTGTCCGTCTGTCCATCAGTTTGGTGTATATGAACAACACTAGCGCCTAAACTATGCATTCGAATTCTTCAAAACTGAATATACACCTGTCGATCTTCACTGAGTCGAAGCTTTGAGATTTTAAAAAGCATTCATTAATTTTTGAGGGTACTTTACATGAAGCCCTGAAACATTTTAAACATTTTCTCAATAAATGGCTCTAATTTTTTACTTTAATATTATTTTCAGTGTAGAGTGAAATACTCCTATAAAGGTGGCATACGTCCAATTTTCTTTGATTTCTCTGAATTTTTGAAAATTTCAAAAGAGTGATTTTTTGGTGGCTTCCAGCAACCACAAAATAGAAGGTAGATATTTTTACTTGAACTAAATTTGTTCTCCGTAATTAATTCTTTCAATAAGATCATGCATATTTTTTTCGAAATTCCTAGTAGTTTTCGTGCAATATGTACAATGTCAAAAAATAACAAAAACAAGATGTTTATGACAAAAATATTATCTTTTGATTGGTTTCTCACGTTGTTACTATTTACATTAGCGGTAATATGTTCGCATTATTACATTTATGAGCATATATACTTTTAATGATTGCTGAGTTGTTTTTTTTTTGAAAGTTCAAAAGTTTTCTGTAAAAACGAGCTCAAAATTCCGCATTTTTAGAAACGCTCAAACGCCATTTACTAAAAAATGGCTCCAACTTTTTTCTTCAAACTTTACATACGGATAGTGCTAATTGCATTGTTCATGACGGCATAAATTTACCTTTGTTGTATTCTTTTTTTACTTACACAAATGTAATTTTTTAAAATGTTTTTCACGCAGTTAATATAAACACTTCCAACAATTTGTATACATTACTACGTTTGCGAGCACATATGCTTCAGATGACTTAAAGTAAAATTTTTTGAAATCTCAAAAGATTCTTGAGAGAAAGATCGTCAAAAATAGCGATAGATGGCAACGGACAAGAGAATGGGACAAGACCGTAAAGATAGCTCACACCAAGGGAATTAGAAAATGTTACTAGTAGAAAGTCTATGATATAGATAAAATATCGAATTAATAAAGGAATTTTCCATAGCAAATTATTATTAAAATTAAAATATTTAGATTGCGTATCCTTTAGATCCATTCCTGTTCTGTGAGGATTTTTTCGTGGCCCATAGTTTGTGGGATGCCTGTAAATATTTCTTTAATTTCAAGCAAAAATGTTAAAAAGCTATTAGTTTTTCACACAAATTTAAAGGATCTTTTAACGAGCTGATTTTTGAGAACAGATTTTGTTTAAGACAAAAATCTCTATCTTGCATTTTGTAGTTTTCAAACCTTTAGTTTTTGATGTTTTAGAAAACACAGAGACTTCGAAGAAAATGAGTCTTGCTTTTGCATTCTTTCACGCGTCTCTTTTTCTTCGGGGGAAGAAAATTAAAGAAAAAAATTGGAACGCTTTTTGAGAAAATATTTCTTTTAGTATTTGCATAAATTTCAATTGTAAATTACACAAAAATACTTGTTGTTTCTAAAAATTGTTCACGACCTTTTTGAAAGAGCTAATGTTTTGCAGAAGAATTTGTCCGAGTCAACAATCTCAATATTCAATTTTAGAGTTTCGAAACGTAAACTTTTTGCAATTTTTGAAAAAAAGAAGAGCATGTCAAAAATTCGACTATCACCATATTTTGTACCGTCCCTTACATACGAGAAGAACATGTAAGGAAAACATTTTGAGTACTTTTTGAAAATTTTTTTTAAATGCCTATATTTTGCCCAAAATTGCATGAAAACTATTCATATTTTCGAAAAATTCATCAGCAGGAACTTATTCCAAAATTTGATTTTAAGGAACAGATTTTATTATGAAAAAAGCTCTGTATTCAATATTAGAGTTGTAGGAAGACGCCGAAAAAGTTTGAACTTTTTCAATTTTCAAAAAACAGGTATTTCAACGAAAATGTACCTTCACCACTTTCTTAAGGGTTCTTTACGCTCTCCGTCAAGAAAATTTAATCAAAAATGTTGTGCCATTTCTTTGAAAATTTTGATAATGTACGAAGGGATTCATGTAGAGTATCTCCAAAATTAATATATCGGTTTCAAATTGAAGGGGCCGTGATATTACCCAGACCGATTGGGACGTATCAATTTTGGAAAAAATCAGCTGAACCGTTTAGGTGGTAGCGTTGTTGACTGACGGACGGTCATACGTTTTGCTGTCATTCTATATTTCGGTATTAAAAATGTACAAAACATGGATTCAGGCTACACCAAAGTTATTTTCTAAATTTAGCTACTGGATTTGTCCTCTTTTTTGTGGCCAGGGCTCTGTAATTAGAGTTTTTCTGTCGAAAATTAGCTTTGTTTCCCCGCAGTAAGGCAATAACATGTGTATACTGCGGAAGCAGTTAGGAGAAAGTAATCAATTAATATGACATACCTACGTTTAAAGCAAATTGAGTTATGAGACCAAAATATAATCATACTATTTAGAATGAATTTAATACATTGAAATAAATACTAAAATAATTAAATACATTTTAAAATGAAATAAACTATATATTTTTTTTAAATTAAAGATACATATGTGTACTTTGCGTGAATTACACTGACAGGAAATTTTTATAATATCTTGCTAATGGCTGGAATTGTTTGACGTTTGAATTAATTACTTCTATTTATTTGATACTAAGCACATGAGTAAAATAATCAACATAAGTCTGTCACCCATACCTGGTGGATTGGTTAATTTTTTATTACAATAGGAGTACATTGGAATTTTTATAATGTGGATAAATAATTAAATGGCATTCGTGTTGTAATATCCTTTCACGATATCCAATCAAATAGCTTTGTTTAATAATTATTTATAGAATTTGACAATTATAAACGTAGTATAATAAGAGGTCTTTCAATATTCTACCGTAATAGTTCTAATAACTCGTATTGTATTCTGATAACTCGTTTCGACTTGATATTAGTTAAGTAAATTCTAATTTTAAATAAGAAAAATGGATAATTAACATTCATTACAAAGGTTATATAGTGCAAGTGTGATATCTGTGCTATATGCTCACTGTTAAAAACTTTCTGTTTTTACTTTATTACTCTCCTTACATTATTAGTGGCAGAAACAATCGCAATTGGTACGTTTTGAGACCTTTGACGACAGCTTTTCGAAGCGAAAATACACCACTGCTCGTTCACGCTGCGAGACGTAAGTGTGAATGGAGGAGGTCCGGCGGGTCGCGTCGGCGCTCCTCACTCGCTCATCCCTCGCCCCCCCCCTCCCCTTCCTAACCCGTGATCCCATCCCACGAAGATGGGCCTGCTACGCTCCGCTACTACCGCTCTCCACTACAGTAGAATTCCCTTGTTCTCCTTCCAATCGCAATACAACTTGCACGCTGGCAACCCGCTCTCTTCGAAGGATCCTTCTTTCTCTCCTTTTCCTCTCCTCCTCCCACGCTCCCCCGCCCTCCATTTACCAATTACTTCCAATGTGTTTGCTGCTATTCAACATAGCAAGCGGCCCGGGACTTCGGCCTTAAGACAAACAGTGCAGGATACGAGAAGCTTTCAACGAGATTAAGAATCGAAGTTTGGAGTCGACTTGAAGTACATACAACCTTCTCTCTGACTTTTCTACCTTCCGGCCTTCTTTCCTTCCGCCCCCACTGGAGCTTCTTGTGCTTCTCTTCCTTTGTGTTCCTATTTTGTCAGTTAGAGGTTCTCATTCCCCATTATACCTTTTGGCTCTAGTGTTTCTTTGTGCACCGAAGCGGGGACCTTCTGCATCGGTTGTTCTTCGAATTCGGAAATTACGTAGATTCCAAAGGTCTAATATCACCGAAAGGTACTTCTGGTTCGAGACGATGAAAATGCCGTTGTTCTTAGACATCTGTTCCAACGAATTACAGAGAAAGAACTGTCTCATGTGAAATCCCTTTCTGAAATAACGTAAAACATATAGTTTGTCATGTACTGTAAGTTCAACTCGTATTTATTTCTTTGAAAGGAATTGAGATCGTACTCACTACCTATCTTACGTTATTTGCATCAAATATTCACATTATAAGAGTATACATAGGGGATTAAAAACTCTTATATACAAATTATTGCTATAATTTCTTTCTTTGCGCATTTTGAAAAGGAACTGCCCACATATAAATATTCAATGAACACTACATATCCCAAGTCCCTGTATACTAACATACATTTCTTCAATAATGCTTTAATAATACCCCTGTATTTTAGTCCATGTTTTTTTACAGTTTTTATTAAGATTTCAAAGGAAAATAATGTTTGAATTTCACTTCTTTTATAATGTACTGCCATTCCCATTTGTTTTATACTTTGAGTACTTTTCATCTCTATGTTGTACTTTATTTTAAATAAAGGGCTAAATTTCTAGTTGTTTCATATTGTTTACTTTTTATCTTATATGAACTGATATTTGAGATTGAGAATCTACTCTTTAATCTTGAAAGTTTTCGATTCATTCAATCTCCCATATAACACTGCAGTCATTACAAATCGTATACAAATTGTCACATCTAAAAGCACGGGAATACTGACTCCGGACACTGGCACTGCGCATAACACATCCGATATTAAATCCGATTTAGGATTAATGTGCCTGAAAATTGTTTCATTATAAACCTACACTGATTGACAATGGTAGTTAGTGTGATGTATTGCAACTCGTTTTTACTGTGATGTGACATTACTTCATGACTACTGAAAAGAAAGAAATAACCACAAAGTCCTTAGAAATAGCTGTCACTTTTACTTAACATTTTCACTGTGTGACAGTATTTTTCGTAGCTGTATTCCCTGTCTGTATATAAAATCATTAGTTGTTGTCAAACAAAGTTATGCAGCTGAATTTTCAAGTATTTTTATCTCATTAATAACAGACTACCTTATTTCATAACTGTAAAATAATATATTTTTTTTGTTTTTGTTTCGATATTTTTGAAATGTTTGTCAGTAATATCCAGGTTTTTCAAAAAGTATCCAAGAAGGTTATTGATTTATTATTGAGAAGTTCCACGTGAATGTATTATCTAGTTAAAATTTAATACACGCAAATTAGACATTTTGGTAATAGAATATCAAAAATCATTCACTATTGTTCTTATTTCGGACTTTTTGAATTAAACATATCAGAATTAAGAAAGACGTATAATTTCAGTAACGTTTACTAGAATTGTTGCATCTGCTAATATTTTATAAACCATATCAAAACATGATCTTACACATAAAATTCAATCCCACTTCAGTATAAATAATTTTAATATAAGAGGTACTACACCAATAATAATCACATAGTAACGTATTGACAATGAATAACGCGTAGATTATTGTATTCAGCATCTATAAGTTGTGGGCCACAAATTGCACTAGTAAAAAGAGCACACATGCACGTGTAATGGCGGCGAATTCTTCGTGAAGTGTGTATCCACATTCGGTTGGCAGTGTATTAATGCGTGCGTTGGACGGCGCCTATGCCTAGTATTCGCACACCTGCCACTCGGTTCTTCCCCGCCCCTCCCCAGCCACGTCACGCCTCGCCCCACTCCTCTCCGCTTGCAACGCGCAGCGTCACACGTGGCCGCGGGCGGACGGAATGGGGGGGGGGGCACGGGGCGCTGCCGACAGGAGGGCAGCTGATCAATAATTCCTGATAGCGCTGCCACTGCCCGCCCCACCCATGCACTCTCTGTGCCGTCCCGCCTCGTTCCATCTCGCTCCCCCCCGCACCCCGCTCTTCCACGGCTCTCCTCGCCCTGCCACTCTTGCCTCGACCCTTCGCTCCGCTCGGTTTGACCCTTGCTACCTGGCCTTCTCTCGTTCTACTCACCTGCTTCACCGCGCCTCGTCTCCCTCCGTCCCGATGCATTCCTCCACTCTACTTTCGTGTCTTTTGCTGCTACACCCTCTTCGCCCATGCTACTCACCGAAAACATGCTTTCCACTGCTCCCTTCTATGCAACATTTTTCAGCTCTCCCAAAATATTAATCTCCTCCTTCAATACTCCAGTCAACGCACCGTAAGATTATTCTGTCTTTTACCCTCTGTTTCAAATTGTCCTAGCCGAGTGTGACAGTTTTCGTTCCATCAGCCTATTTCATCTTCGTCTTCTCTTTCCTGGCGTTAAATATTTCGGTTCAAGAAATCCATGATTAAGTTTCATCTACCCTCAGTTTTCTCGGTCGTTCTTCTTATTATTAACTTCTCTTATTATCAGTTTTATCCATTGTCAGACACAATGTGTTTCACTGAGTCACTTAAAACTTACACTTGTATCGTTATTCACTGTATTATAGCTACAAGAGAGCATCAATCGTAAACATTCTAACATTCTCTCAAAGAACTGTTTTTATTTATCTTATGTTTCAGTCAAATGGTTATTTTTCATAATACTCTTCGAGGTGATTTCTATGAACAATTTGTCTTACCTTGTATGCACTTACATACAATAACATTTGGGCCAAATATCTAAAAAATACATTCCTCTCGATTATTTTATACGATCTTTATAAATCTGTAGGATCAATATTTGCCATTGAGACTTCTCATTATATGAAGACATAGATATGACTGTGATATTACTGATCAAATAAATAGTACGATATTTCAATTATGTAAGCGTAGAAATTACATAATATTAACTTCACTGAGAATAAATTAGTAGACCTTTTATTTAAAGAAGAAGAGTTATCATGTAATAGAACATCTGATTTCCAAGACATCTTTTCTTTGTACGACAGGATCTGTAATTTAATATGAGTTAGGTCGCCAAACAAAATTATATTTTTATTGTTACTCAGATCTAAACGTTTTGTTTCTTTCCCCTATAAACGAATAAAGACGTGAAGCACTGTTTTATTATTCTTTTATGTTCTTGTCGTTTTCCGAAATGTGACATCATTGAGGAAAACGTAGTTCGTTATGACATTAGACTGTAATCTCATAACGCTTTTCTTTGAAAAGGTCCCATTGACTCGCGGGTTCAAAGTCCCCCCACAGTTTCTAGAATAACTGATATTTTCTTATTCCATTTATACTTCAGCTTGCTCTTTCTTTTATTATATTTTTTTACCTTTCCTTCGTCTTCTCCCGTAAAGTAGAAAAGTTACGGCGATTTCTAATCGAAGTGCGTACATAGTACCCTTCTTCGTGGAAACTTTTCGTGGGCGCCTCATTTCTTTCATTCTTTGCGTCTTCGTTTTTATGGGGTTTGAAGGGTAACGGGGGAAGGCGCGGCCTTTCTCCCCGCGACCGATGAGGGATCGGAAAGAAGGGTCCCGGGCAATGATAGGGCACTGGGGGCGGGGCGGTGGTAGGTGTTTTCCTTAGCTTCGCAGAAGTTGGGGCTTTCCGAGCGTGTCAGCACATTCCCCCTATCGGCCCGCGGCGCTACTGCTTTGCCTCCCCCGGGGCGGCGGCGGCGGCGGCGGCAACCGAGTGGTTTGTCTTTATTTGTGGCTGAGGTGGCCCTCCTGCGAATCACACGGAGGAGGTTTCCAAGGAGGAGGAAAGGGATATCAAACGCTCCCTGCCTCCTTCCCGGCGCCAGGCAGAATTATTGTGGTGCGAGAGCTATAAAACTTCCAGCCCGATAACGGCAACTGTGGGATCCCCTTAAAGCAAACAACTCGATATAAAACGTCTCTCCCAGACTTGTTCGATAGGCCTATTGATTATATCTTCTTAGACAGTTCCGTGACCTCTTCCAATGCTAATGATTATATCTCGCTTATTTGTTCAGAATAAACAGTTTTTTTTTCTTTTAGAGTTCAGAGGCAAAGTGAATGTTTTCTTTCTCAAAAGTTCAGGACATCAATTTTAGTTTAGAACTTTGCTTTGAAGAAGAGACATAGAACTCGGGCAGTTTATTGTTGTTCCTATTGCTATTATGGTTTCAGTATTCGCCTGTGAACATTAACTTATTCAAAGGTCTCATAAAAATATGCAAAAGTATATTCGTATTTAAAGAGTCTGGTTAGCTGAATATGTTTTCTATGTCAACTTCCCTGTGTCCTATTCTATTTTATAATTCTCTAGAGAAATACATCAAACATGACGCAGATTCAAATGTAGTTACGTTCTTTTCAACTTCTAATTAAGATAAATTTTCCGGAATGAAGTTACAGTATTTGAGGTAATTCAGTTTGATTAAATTAATTATTAATAAAGGCAGAGAAGCCGCAGCTCCTCTTGAGCTGCCGCATGAGTGTACGCCATGCAATATTGCTTTCCAGGTGTAAGTAGTGCGTTTGTTTATGAATGAATCTCTTAAATAATTCATAACATGTAACATTAGTAATTGAAATAAATAGTATTTTGTGTAAAAAATGTTTCATTAGAATTCCTTGAGTTCAACATATCCACGTAAAAAATTACATTTTGTCTTTTTAAAATAAAATGTGCATCGAACCATTTATAAACTTTCTTTTGTTCTCGTATAAATAAAGTTGACCTTGAATACAGTTGAATCCTTGATTATGGTTCTCTTCTCTAAGTTACACAGAAAAGGATAATCATTTTATTTTTTAAGTGAGTTTACCAAAAACACTGTTATCAACGACTTTCATTTTAAACATATATATTACTGTGCAAATTATTTATAGATATTAAACTATCCTGGTATAACCTTTTGACCACTACTCTCTACCAAGAGGTGATTTTCTTATCTAGTTTCACATAACTAAAGAGTTCAGTAAAACTCATAGAAGACGGTGGTATATATCACCAAAATTAGTATGTTATCTAATAACGTTTATGCTCGTAAGTCGCCTTCGTATTGAAATAGTTACTCAAGTATTTGACAATGACGTATGAATGAAACAGCGTATTCTTGCTAAATTTTTTGTATGGAAATTGATTCTTTCAAATTGTCCTACCGTTCTAGTGTTATGCACTAAAATTCGTGGCATAAGAATCACTTTTGCTAATAACGTCATAATTTCAAAAAAGATTTTATGACCTGGTTAAGACCATCTCAGCAATATATTCGAAATTACTCATTCAGCTGGGTCGTACTAGAGTACTTTAATGGAAATTTAAAAACTGTAATGCTTATGAAGGCACAGTTTAATGGATTTTTCTTTCCCGCGTTACAACTAAATTATTATCTCGTAAAATATACTCGGTATTTTTTAATTTGTCTTCCTTCTTCTGGCCTTAGTAATTACGTTTAATTAAGATTTTAGTGTCTTCTCCTTTGTCCTTTCCTTCAGTTGCCAGTGTAATAATATAGTACATGCTCTCTGATTAGAGCTATCTTTATTTTAGTATCTAAAAATAAGTTCATAACAGTCAAAATGCCTCACCGGAATAAGAAGTGTCTGTTGTGTTGCGTAATGATATTAGTTTTTAGACAACGAATATTAATAGTAGTCATTGCTTTCCTGCACATATCTACACACACATACAAGAGATGAAAATTGTGCAGGATTCATTAGTTGTTGGAGTACATTTGAACACTGGTTGTTAATAATTTGTGATTTGGTACAAGCAGTTTCCAAATAAAAGAAACAAATTAAACAAAGTATGTATGTGTAATAACGTGTATGTATGTGTGTATCAGTAATAACAATAATCTAAAAGCAATGTATATTCCTCAATAACCTCTGAATTTCCTGGTGATGAGGTTCATTGGAATATCGCAATTTCACTTCAACATTGTCCTGTGATATAGAATAATGCATGTTGATGTACACATCAAATAATAATTTATAAATATGCAAAAAATAACGTTTCTTATAAAATAATTGTAGCAGTATTTCAGGAGAAACAACATTTGTTTTGAGCAAGAATATCCTATGGACTGGAACATGCGCTGCTTCAACATGAGATAGCTTCTCTCTTTTTTTCATTAAACGCGAACAAATGCTATTGAGTGTGTGCGCGCAGGAGAACTATGCCTGAGTAGGTTGGCCATTACGGGCCGAGGCTCCTCGAGGAGATCGTCACATGCACTCTGTGAGCATCGCGGGCCGCGGGTGTTTGATGATTGCGTTAGCGGCACCGAGAGC
>BOPP01000020.1:3901386-3951317 GCA_017312745.1 Gryllus bimaculatus
CCCGCGCCACTGCCGGGCCTCTGACTGGTAGCTAATACCGCGGACCTACCCTGGGGCTGATGTGCCAACAACTGGGCTGAGAAATGCGATTTATATTAAACCACGCTCGGCTAAACCTTAAAATTAAACCTGCTAAAACCTATTGGCCGAACGTATTTACCGTTGCGTCCTTTAAACAGTCCACTTGTTCACCTTCTCTCTCCTGCTCGTTCCCTCTTGTGTGGGAATCTTCTGTTACTGTCGGTCTGAGGGCGACGTTATCCAACGATGTAATAAGTAGATTATGGTGTGTCTACTGCTTGATGAATACGTGTTCGCTCATTGCCATTAGTTCGTGATTGGGTTACACTTTTTCCATTAATGGAGGCATCCTTGCTTATATTACCCAGTTTGTGTTTGTTCTTGTCTCTACGGTTCGATTTACATGCCAGGCTGCAAGCGAGACTAATTGACACGATAGCATAGTTGTAAGCGATTGGTTTTTTAATGCAAGTTTTTATCTCCCAATGACATGGCTTTTCAAAACACAAGCTGTACACTGATGCGATATATGAGAGAGCATGTGTAGAGGATGAAATGATGGATGGATTTACTACTAATATGTTTGTTTCTTCATTTTTATGTGTACTATCCCAGGAAATTATTAATTAAATGATTTATTTGATGAAGGCATGAGTCAATCTATGAGCATTGTTACAAAAATATAGTGCACGAGTACTAGTAGGACTTGCATGACATTCCGTGCTTTGTAATTAATTGTTTTAAAAGTGAAATCCCCTTCTTACTTGAACCCAGATTCGAACGACTACTCTCTGAACTGCACGTACGCTCGGTAATGTACGTGAATTAACATTCTAATTTTTTTAACTTTTGGTATTATATTGTGCAAAAATCAAGTAGTTACAATAATAATAGTATCCTGAAAAAATATTTCTTTCTACTTTCTAACGCTTAACCTATATAGTGAGGACACAACGTAAACTTAACATTTTCTTTGACAGCAAACGTCCAATTTTCTTTGGCACACTGAAGAGTAAAGTATTTATTCTGAACTCCTCTCTACCTTATTGGAAGGTAATACAAAGCTATTGATCGTCGCTGCTAGTAGGTGTAGTTTTATTTATTTATGGAAACTTACGTTCGGCGCGGTCACGACGTGTGTGACTTACTATTGACACTGCGTCTTTTGCAGTGAAATTCGAACTAAGCACTTCTAAACGTGTTTATCAAATCGTAACCTGTAGGAAATGTTTCTGTAATGGCATTAATAAGTTGAAAGTAAGCTCTGTGATAAATACATCATCCCGAAAGAGTATTGTTATATTGTGAATATTGCAAGTTGCCTTGACAGGGGCTACAAAACATATATATTGCAATTGAACTTATTTATTGCAATTTATATACTGTTCCTGTAGGTCGTAGCTTGCATTTACATTTCAGAATATATTTATAATTTTAAATTTTCTCATTATGTAAGTATTAATATTACTTTTAATTTCTCGTATTCGTACGTACACGGAGTATAAGAGACAGTTATATAATAGACGGAAAATGTATTTCGAGATTTTGACAAAAATACGAAATTTGTTCTTTATAATGAGTGCTTTCAGAAATATTAAGAGCATTTTAATGACATTAGTAATTCTTGTGTAATCATTAGTGAAATATGTGCAATATTAAAAACAAGATTAAGAACAAGAATCAAATTAAACTTGTTTAAACATAAGCTTAGCTTTTAACATAAGCTTCTTTAAACATAGCTTTCTTTAAACATATTGTACGAATAGCTCTCTATAACCCAATAATATGATATGAACGCCATTATATGTAATGTTGTTCTTTTCCAGAAATTATATAAATGTAATTTTCTTTTTGAAATGTCATTTTCTGGATAGAAAAAATAAATGAAAGTAATATAAATCATTGTTTTTATTGACTCGTGCGGTAAATATTATGTTCAATCACATTTTTAGTTAAATTATTTAATTTTCAGAAAATTGTTGATTACTGAGTGCGTTGTTGATATATTTATATTATATTTATATTTATAGATATATACTAAATAACTTTGTTTGCGTTTTTATAAAAATAATAGGAGATATATCGTGTAGCATTGAACGACTTTAAGACAATTTGCTGCACTATATAACAAACTGTAAGATAATTTTTGAAATGTATACAAAATATGAAAATACAGATACATTGTTGCGAATCATTATATGATTTACACCATGTGATCTAAAGTATCCGGACCAGTGGCTGAAAATGACTTTTCAGTTCGTGGCACCCTCCTTCGGTAATGCTCGAATTCAATAGGGTGTTGCAACACCCTTTACACACTTTAGCCTTGATAACAGCTTTCACTCTCGTAGACATACTTTTAAATCTGGTCCTAGAAGTTTTCTTGGGGAATGGCAGTCCATCCTTCTCTTGGGTTTCTCTGGGGAGATAAACATTTGAAGGGTAGTATAATTCACATAACATTTGTAAGCTTCACTATTTGCTTCCGAGGTATCGATGAAGGTCGGTGAGGTCTGGCTCGAAGCCGGCGTTCCAAAACATGCCAATCATGTTTGATAGGATACAAGTAAGGACTCTGTGCGGGCCAGTCGATTATAGGGATGTTATTGTCATGTAACCACTCCGCCATAAGCCGTGCGGTATGAACAGGTACTCGATCGTGTTGAAAGATGTACTCCCCATCCTCAAATTGCTCTTCAACAATGGGAAACAAGAAGTTGTTTAAAAAATAAACGTAAGCCTGTGTCGTGATAGTGCCTCACGAAACAAGGGGTGCAAGCCCCCGTCATAAAAAAACACGATCACACCATAACACCATTTTGAATACTTTTGATTAAATAGTGTACTTGTATTCAATGCTACAAAGAATATTACAAGTGCAAATGAGGGTACTCCAAAAATAAATTATTACGAAATACATAATATTAAATGCTGATGAGCATCTCGGAAATACATAAAGACAAATATGACAAATAAATATTTTCAAGTGAAATATAAAAATTAATTGAAAGCAATATCATCCATAAAGTGGTGAAAGTGTTCAGAAATCATTTGCAGTAGAACTATTTCATCTCTTAAATACTGCGTTCTTTAAGTTTATATTATTTCAAGGAATATAACAACTATGTTCTCTTACGAGTAATCCTTTCAGTTTTTCAATAAAAATTGTAAGCATTTTTTCTTGGTTTTAAGTAAGTCAATAACATTAAGATTATAATGAATCTGATCTATAATGCAACGTGGTATTATTTTTACAATCATTGTATTATCTGAAAGAAGCGTCGATTCTGTGTTGTTTAAATTTCTTCACGCATGATTTAATTTGAGAGATAATTAATTTTTTAAAGTGATATTTGTTCGTGGTTTGGGTAAATAATTGTAGTTTTATCTACTTCCGTATTTACCTACTTCCCCAAGATTCTTTCTTCTGAGCAAGTTCTTTTTGACCAATATGTGGTCTCTACATATCAGAACAAGCCCTCGGTATTAAAAGTGTGTTGCTTGTAAACCTTAATTGGTAAGTATCATAAAGTTTTAATGAATCATTAAAATGTTACGCATCAAAAATGTTTCTGTTTTTTTTACTGAAGTTTTTCTGGGAATGCAAATAGCACACAGTGACTGATAGAACATGAAAAAATAATTACGATTTTTTTTGACCTAAGATATGGCACTAGTATGTTGTGTGATTGCCAGTTGTATTTTTTCTTTTGCTTGAAGGTAACTTTGTGGAATAAAATTAAATTTTGAAAACGAAAAAAATTCCTATTTCCTGTTTAAATTACGTCTTTAGTTTATTATCTTTCTTTTATACAATGTAAAAGGGAAATGCATAGCATTTAAAATTGTGTTACATTATGTTGAAAATGAAGAAATACGTTAAAGTTTGATAGCTCCTTTATGTGGACAAAATCATTAAATAATACCACTCTACATTTAGTCACTATTCTTATATGAAATATAAATATTACGAAATTCTATTTTAAAATATGTATTGTACGAATTGTGATTTTTGTATAAAAGGTCTATTCTCATCACTTTTCACTATACTTTTGAGTTATACAATCACATTTTAACTGTTATTATTTCATAGTGTGTGTTTTCCTTAATATTTTCTGCTCTTTTAGGAATCAGTGGATACATTCCTTAGCTATGCGACACAACTTTTACGTGCTTATAAGTGAAATGCCGGAAGATGTCTCTGTGAGCACCGGCGCGTTGTAATGAGTGAGTGTAGGTCATCTCTCCTCTTCTTATTTCATTCCGTCCGCTCCCTTTTTACACGCGAGCGTCTTCTTTATCACTGTGCCGCGACCAATTCGCCTTACTGCACCTACAGCGTCTCTTTCCAACGCAAGTGTACATCCCCGGAACCTTCCAACCTCTCGCTCTCTCCCCTCTCACTCTGTCCCCCTTTGCAATCGATTTCTTCCTCTCCTCGCTCCCTCTTCCTGCATTGGCGTTCCCCTAAATTCATTCTTCCTCATTCTGCCAGATGCGCCTTGATTACTTCGAACGGTATCGAGTTCTCATCTACCCCCGCCAACTTCGACTCCCCTCCGCTTTGCCCTTCCTCCTCCACTTCTCCCCCTCTGCTGCCCCCTCTTGTTGCGTCCGATTTACCCTTCACTCTCCTGCTGGACGGGCTGATAATATCCAATGAACTTGTGACGTTCTGGAGCCGCGGTATTATTAGTTCGACAAGGCACTTCCTTCCACTAAAACGTGTCTATACACAATCTTCCGCGCCAAAGCTGTGTACTTTATATGTTGGAACCAACATTCCGCCTTGATATTTTCGCTCCGTTTCCTCGAAGCAAAAGGACGCTTTTCAGGAAGATAAGGATGACGAAGCGACTGTAGGAAGAGTGCTTCTAAATATCCGGTCTCGAAGAGATAGCATCGTTCCTTTCAGTGAAAAAAAGAGGTTCGGAAATTGTTCTCCATTGTTGCTTACTAAACACCTTGAAGGGTGCTCTCGTATATAAATTAAAAAACAATAATAAGTGTTGGAACACGTTTGGGTAAAGGTTTTTTCTTTCTTCGATAACATTGTTGAAGTTTAAATGTCTTTAAGTATTAAAAATAACAAAGGCAACAATTTTTAAAATATCACATTATTTTATAATGAAACTATCTTATGGATGCCACTTTATAACGTACGCAGTTACTACTATGCAAATGTATGTGCTACAAATGTTTATTTTTAAATAATTAATTGTGAATTTATTGTTTTAATATTATAAAATAATGAATTTTTTAATTTTTTTACACAAGAAGGTCACATAATGGAAACTCTTACTGTGGGTAAAACCTTTCTGACGTTCTTCTCTCTTTCTCCTTCCCTCTATGTCTCTACTCCTCTCCCATCCCTTTGTTTCTCCCATCCCTTTGTTTCTCCCATCCCTTTGTTTCTCCCTCTCTCTTGTCTCCCCCTCTATCTTCGTCTCCCCCTCTCTCTTCGTCTCCTCCTCTCTCTCCGTATTCCATCTCTCTCCGTCTCTCCCTCGTTCTCTCCGACCATCTCTCTCAATCGCTGTCCCTCGTTCTCCCTCGCTCTCACTCACCCTCTCCCTCTCAAACTCCCTCTTTCTCGCTCCCTCTCTGTCTATCTGTCTATCTATCTCAAATATATAAAAATAATATTCTTGCTATTGCAAAGTGTACTGCACAGTTACAAAAGGTAAAATGCATATTGTACAGAAGTAGTTTGCATCTAGTGAATGTACGGAAATATAGAGCAGTTTTGCCTGTGGTACCGTCTTCTGAATCTGCTACGTCCAGTGGCACATGATCCTTTTTCCTCCTCTGAAAGCGATGGAGTTGCTAGGCCGTGCGAACCGCAAGACCATGATCCGATCCACCTCCACGTACGCCTCTGACCAGCTCATCACCCCGAACGGGTGTACCCTCCCTTCCCGCAACGTTGCAAACAGCGCGCTTCGCACGGCAAAGTGTCCGGCGCGCTCATGTTACCGACGGATAAAGACACTTTCTGCGCTCGGGGGAGCCTCCCCTCGCAGACGCAGAGGCGCGGGCGGCACGAGCTGCACGGGCGGCACGGGCGGCACGGGCGGCACGGGCGGCACGGGCGGCACGGGCGGCACGGGCGGCACGGGCCGGCACGGGCTGACGGGCTGCACGGGCTGCACGGGCTTGCTACGGGCTGCACGGCGGGACGGGCGGGACGGGCGGGACGGGCGGGACGGGCGGGACGGGCGGGACGGGCGGGACGGGCGGGGACGGGCGGACGGGCGGGACGGCGGCGGGCGGGACGGGCGGGACGGGCGGGACGGGGCGGGACGGGCGGGACGGGCGGGACGGGCGGGACGGGCGGGACGGGCGGACGGGCGGGACGGGCGGGACGGGCGGGACGGGCGGGACGGGCGGGACGGGCGGGACGGGCGGGACGGGCGGACGGGCGGGACGGCGGGGACGGGCGGGACGGGCGGGACGGGCGGGACGGGCGGGAAACGGGCGGACGGGCGGGACGGGCGGGACGGGCGGGACGGGCGGGACGGGCGGGAAACGGGCGGGACGGGCGGGGACGGGCGGGACGGGGCGGGACGGGCGGGGACGGGCCGGGACGGGCGGGACGGGCGGACGGGTCGGACGGCGGGACGCGGCGGGACGGGCGGGGACCGGGCGGGACGGGCGGGAGCGGGCGGGACGGGCGGGACGCGGCGGGACGGGCGGGACGGGGCGGGACGGGCGGGACGGGGCGGGACGGGCGGGACGGGACGGACGACGGCCGTGGAGGAACAGCCGTGGAAGAAGTGAGTGGAGTGTGGTGGACGCGGCAGTCTGGCGATCGGCCGTGGCGGAAGGTCGGGCGAAGATGAGACGGAAGGGTGCTGTGGCGAGAATCCGGCGCTGTTTCGATGCAGCAGGCAGCAGTCGGTTGTCTGCTTCACTCGCCCTCGAGGTCGCTCCGCTGGGCGCCACGCCGCGGATGATAATGATGATGGCGCAGCCCCACCAGGCGCGCAGCCCGTTTGTGCTGCACCACCGCTGCACCACCAGCGCCCCTCCACCCTTCGTGCTTCGAGACTTTTTCGTTGTTGGTCGGCGAATGTGGAGAATGATTTTGGATTAATTTTTAACCTGTTTGTTATATAATAAACATTTCTCGTAATGTATTTTATACATTCATTTATTTGAATCAATTTTGTTTTATTTTAAAACGTATTATGTCCATGAATGATGTAAGGTTAAAATTAATTTGCCAGCGTTTTGTACTAGTCTTTAATTTGTCGCATTTTCATTCTGTTCAAAAAAATTGTTTCTTTTATTTTTAAACTTTATTTTCTAAGGTTTTGTTGTAAGTATCCATGCCGTTTTAAGCTATTTGACATATGTTATGTGACCATGTAATGCAAAGCGACTCTTATTTTGGCAGCTGATTATGTATCCCAACATGAAGTGCTTGAAGAAAATACTTTTACTCTTCCACTTAATTGGATCCTCCTTATACATATGAAATTTCAAACCGACATTCCACCGGAATGATCATAATTCTCGAGGACCAGTCGATTGGAAAACGATGTGGATGGCGCCCTTTGGATTGAAGTTGCGGAAGTCGGCGCCTTGAGACGCCCTCCACCTGCGGAGGCGGTGGCGGAGGCGGAGGTGGAAGGGGGCTCTCCCCCGGCCGTGCGCCCGGCCGAAGCGCGGCGTCTTCCTCGAGTTCCCTGGGGGAAGGGGGCCGAAGGAAGAGGTGGGCAAAAGGGAGCGCGACGAGGTGGAGGGAGGGGCCGCGTGACCCGCCGCGCGACCTGCGCGCCGCGTGCGGAAGACGCGCCTTGCCGTCTAATGACCGCGCCGTCGGACATTACCCGGTCCTCCTCGCCGCTCCTCCGGGGGGCCGCTTAAGCTCCCTCTCTGCCCCGGGAGATGCACTTCTCGTCTTCTCTGCCCGGCGTTTCTCTCTGGTTGTCTACCAACTTCTTTCCTCCAAGATTTCTTTTGTTTATAAATAACCTCGTTTATTCTTTCTAATACTTTAGATAGAATGCTATTGAGCTTTGTTGACGATTGCATTTTTCTCATCTTTACACTTTAGACCGGCCATCTTCAGCTTTTGCAGTGTTTATTTTAACCATTTTACTTCTTTTTGCCATTCATATATTTTTATCCTCTTCTATCTGTCACCATTACCCATTTTTTTAAAATTGTAATGATGGAATACACCTAGATCCGTTAAATAACTGTACAGAAGTTGACAACTTCAATTGGCAGTATGTTTACTTTGTCACTTCTTACTTTCGCATGATGTAATATATTACATTATATTATTTTCCCTAGTGATAATTTCTCTATGTCAAATAACAAAATTATCTACTAAACTATCATTATTATTTTCAACTTTTCCACGTACTTATTTATTAATTATTTATTTATTATTTATTAAAAGTGGTTTTATTTTATAACTATTTCATTCTCAATGAATGATTTTTAGGCGAATTGGCTCACATCTTTATTGATGTTATTTTCTTATGTAATATTAGTTTCAAATTTTATTGTAATGGTGTTTATCGGTTAGTTGCAATCACGTTCCTTGTACGATTATTTTCGTTCCTCTATTATCAACTTTTCGCTATTTCCTCGTAATCCTTGTCCCTCGTCACCCCTCTCCCTCAGACGCTCTGTTGTGGCCCTCTAAACCTCTCTTCGCGTTCCCGCCGCGTTTTACCGCCGTCCTCCAGCGTGACCTCCGCCCCTTTCAGTCTAAGCCCTCCTGCGCTGCTCAGCTCAGCTCACCTCCTCGGCCGCTCCGCTCCGCTCTGCCACCGCCGCTCCGCTTCCCGCCTGCAGGAAGGCAGAAATAATAGCCCAGCAGCTGCGGCCAAGTCGCCGCCGCGCGCGCCGTCTGGCGGCCGGCCCCGCGACTCACTGGCCCCTCCCTCGCCGAATTTTAAGCGTTATTTCCGCCTCTCCCAGTCTCTTCGGTCGCAGGTGTTTCGAATGAGTCTGCAATTGCAACTCTATGCACTTTCGCTTAACGAGAAAAAATGCTTCCGTCATTTGCTAAATTTTGAATCTTCTCCAAGTAAAAGGTTTGTAAGAAAAATATTTTCGAACGTTTTTTTGCCAATAGGACTTTTATATGAGTTTACGTTAGCTGGCATGCTTTCCGTTTATTTATTCTTAAAAATGTGATTAAGTATAAAATTGCAGATTTGCAATACCTTTACTAGTTACTTATTTGCTGAATATACCTAAGAACACAGAACCTCATAGATTATGAGTATTTCAAATATATTGTTTGCATTACATAAATATTGAGCAATTATTTTCTGTTAAACGTTCAGATTTTTAGTAACATTTTCTCTAACATCACCATGTTAAGGAAGCCAGCAAACATACATTGTGTATTATTTTACGGACCAGAAACAACATTATGAATGTATCTCCATTTTCAATTATGACGTATTGAATGGCAATTATGGAACGGCTATTCATGACTATACGCGTAGTTACATTACAGTATGCACATAATAATTTCTATACAGGTTCTTTAAATTGAACACTGAAAATAGAATACCGGCCGTTTCTCTCGTGTATGCCTCTCATCACTCGTATGTGCGAGCCGCTATCCAAAATGGAAACTTTTCGTCATTCAATGGAAAGTTGCACCGTGCACTGCTGGCTGGGTGGCAACGTCCGGGATGCGCCCACGATGACGCCCACGACATTGCGGCTTTCAGCGCGGGGGTGAGGGGGCGTGGCTCTCGTAGCGCCCCTGGCGAGGCTCACTCGAATCACGTCCCGCTCTGTTTAGATATCATTTCCCTCGCGTCCCTTCCCCGCCGTTCCCGCTCGGGCGGCGTGGGCGGTGGAGAAGTAGGCGGCGTGGGCCCGACCGGCCCTCCGACGGGCTACCCGGCCCCGGCCCCGGCCCCGGCGCTCCCTCAAATCCCATTAGAGACCGGTGGTCAGGCGCCCCGAGGGCGCAGGCCCGCCGGGAACACTGGCCGTCGCCGCCTCCACGCCTCCCCGCCCCCACCGCTCGCCCCCACGGCGCCACCGTCGACTTCTGTGCCAGCCGCGTCTTCAACGACGCTGCACTCGCCGCCGAGGTTATCTTCATTTCCTCTTACATTTGCGGTGCCGCTAGTCACCACTTTATCTCCCCGACCACCTGCACGTCCATTTTCAATTTTTTTCCGTATTGGAATCCACCTCTGATATCTACCTTCCATTCTCACAATTTTACTCTCATCTTTGCCTATACTACGCACTTATTTTCTACATTATCACTATCATTTGTTCTTGCTCAAGCACACCTTTGTTTTCACTTTCGTATTCTCTTTCGTTTTGACTTTGGCTCTCGCCATCTTAGAGGATTGGGATTTACATTTTTCGTTGATGTAAGTATTAGACTACTTCTAATTCCCTTCAACTATTATCTCCTGTTCCTGTTCTCATAATAGTTTGACGTTCTAGAATTATTTGTATGGCCTTGAAATTGTTTATGGTACCTCAACTAATTTTCTTTGTATCATTTTGGCTATTCTCTTATCTTTGCGTTATATACACATTATCTGTCTTTTCGTACTTTTCATATTTCTTAAACTACATAAACGTACGAGTATATCTACTTTTTTCGGCACAGTTATCTGTGTACATATTGCTAAGTATATACCTGATTCGCCTGTTTTCAATTCATTCTACCACCCATACATCTCTTATCTTGTAAGCTCTCATTGACCTTTCCCATCTGTTCTCCTTCTCTACATCCCATTCTCTTGATTCCGCCTTGGTATTGTAGACAAAGAAAGAATTACTGTGAGATTGACTCAATAAAAAATGTAATATTATTGAACTTACTTAAATAATAAAAAATAAAATAAATAATAATTTTATGATTAAAAGTCGAAGCTGGAGAGAAATAATAATTTTTTTTTGAAGAGGAAAAGAAATAGTTTTTTTTTAAAAAAATTAATATCCCAACCATTACATTATTGCATCTTACCCTTGTCAACCGTTACCAGAATTATAACCGCCACCGCCACCATCAGCACTGTCAGCATCACCATCATCATAATCATCACTGTTACATTTACCATCATCGCCACTACCACCACCACTACCACCACCACCACCACCACCACCACCACCACCGTCCCTGCCTTTTCTTGTGCTGCAGCGCGTCTCCGACTCGTCGCCGTTCCCTCTCGCCGCATTCGCCCCCACCCCCTCACCCACCTCCTCCTGAGATTTACTGGGGCCGCTTCTGCCCTGCGCAACGAGCGGGAGACGAACGGCGATACTTGTGGCACGTGGGGCTGCGCCGGACACGTGTTGTGTTTTACTTGCGTGGATAAAAGCACGCGCGCGCCAGATTGGTGGCCACTACAACAGATGGCTCGGACATGTAAGGTGGTGTGTTTCGTTGGTCTTGTCTTGAAGAGATAGTATTTTCAATTTACTGTTCTTTTGATTGATTAGTGATTCCTCGTCCGTCAACTGCTAAGGTCTGTAATGCGATTTTTTATCTCGAGAGGTGGCGGTGATTTCCTCTTTCTGATTGGGGAGATCCGGTGCCGACCTACGTCACTTGCGAGGGTTTTGTGCAACCAGGTCTCCCATCAGCGGGATACCGTCCCGGTCGCAACAAGCTCTAAGCTCCCGACTGGTCTCCCGACAAGTATGTTCCTGTTGTGCATGTGAGAATAAGTGTGTGTAAGTAAGGGGAACAGATAAGACAAGACAGAGGAAGGAATGATACCGCGATTCTTGGCCCGCTTGGTAGATAGCTGCTCCGGCATTCGCTTGGAGTTGATCCCAGAAACACGGAAGACTATCGATCAGAGCAGCCGGAAGCTAGAATTCTCCACACAGCAGCTGAATTTCACCAAGCTATTTAGCCAATGTTGGAAATTCTGCGTCCGTCGGTTCTCGAACCCTAGGGCCTCCCGGTGCAGTGACATCTGCACCGACATCATCTGACTGACTGCAGTGACCACAATTGATGCTATGAACCAACTTTGCCGGTTTTGCTGTTTGAATCTGCATCACGATTTTTGCCGTTGATGTGGTCGCGAAATGGCATAATCATTCGGATAAGTTTTTCTTTGGTTTACCGTATTTAGAAATATATTAAATTCTTATCAACGTTAAAAGGAAATTATTTAAAAAGAATTGTCAAATGTATAGGAGAAATATTTGAGAATCATCGTTTGCGGTATGAAGTAGATAATTGTATTCTTACATTTAGATTTATCAAATTTTTCAAAATTGCGTATTTCACTGTATGCGTGGCTGTTCGTTACGGAGGCTACCTAACGCTAACTACTTTTCTTGCATAGTAATGTCAATCATAATATCATACTTAGTACATTAAAAATGATTGTGTTTGCCTTTGCTTTTACAACGCCACAAGCTTGCTGTAAAAAATACAACAGAATGGCATTGCCTTAATTGCTTACAATATAAGTAATTGGTTCTGTTAAAAAATAATTCAACAAAGCAGAATAATTTAGAAATAAAAAGGCACTGTCGGCACATCTGCAAGTGGAAGTACACAGTTTGACGATGCATTTTGTATCAGTGAGTGAGATTCTCAGAAATTAAAATCACATTTTCACTTTCAAAGCAACCTTTTTCGCAATTCAATCAATTGAAATATGTCTTTCAAAGTATTATTTTTATTTTGTGTCGTTCAAATTTAATTTACTTCTTGGTGCTTTATTTTGTTAATCATATTATGTACACTCTGTTCAAATGCTTCTATGCTGTGTCAATTTTCTTTCCTATGTAACTTACCAAATAACTGTCCTCCCAACCAATATCTTATTGGTTTAAAATAAAGTATGATGGAACATTGTACGCATATTATTCGCAGGAATAATGATATTCTTATAGCAGTTCTTCTAGTTCGTAGTTAGTTAAGAGTTATACTGACTATTTAGAAAGGAATATTCTTTGATATGCAGAAAATTAATTTTGTTGTGCATTTTTATAATGAATTTCTGCATCTCTAATACGAAATTTTAAATATATTTAATTTATATTTTAAATCACTTCACACTAAATTTGGTTTTTTAGCGCACTAGGTTCATGTGGAAGACAAAAGCCACAATTCATCTGTATTTAATTATCTACTTTGTAATAATATTAAACTTTAATAGTTTTAAATTTATTGCCAACAATTTGTTTTTATACTTATATTTATAAGATATTTTCTTACAAAGGAAGTATTTTCGAAACTATTGTAATTGGAAGTAAAACGTAAAACGTTATGTTTTTGTCGAAACCTCTATAATCTACATTCACTTCCCATATCTAAACGCATATAGTTCTGGTATTAACAATCTAGAACGCGAGAATTTGCCACAAATATTTCGCTATGTATGTCGCAAGTAAATAGCAAGCTCTGATATGTCGCCCGTCTCGCCCTCTGGTGTCGCTCCAGTTCACGAGCTCACTTGTAGACGAGCATCCGGCAAATACCCCATTTTGAAATTGCTCTACCGTGGTTTACACTCAACACAAACGAAGTCATTTGTGTATTTTGAAGAGGGTGGAAAGCAAGTTGTAACGCGCTATATGAAACGCAACTCTGACATTTGTCGCATTAAAAGAATAGCGTAAATACGATAGAAAAACGGCTGGGCGCTGTTGTTGAAGTCGCCGGGCAGGCGAGTCAGCGCGGCGTGCTGTGTGCGGACGTGTTATGGTTTTTAAGCTAATGTTTACATTAGTATTAGCCTGGGTGCGTTGGCGTAAATGTTTGTTGTGTTTAGCTGGTTACAATGCTACCGGCGTGTTATTGTTAGTCGACGTAAGAGTCCTCCGCGTGCTCCGAACAACAGCGCGTTCCGGCGAACATTGCGCGCACCACCCGCTCGCCCCACGCGTGAACGGCCTCGAGCACGCCGCGCCGCGCCGCGCCGCGCCGCGCCATCGACTGACCAGGCGGAAGGTCTGCCCCGGTAGGAATCCTGCCCTGGTAGGAAGCGGCCACGACGTCCCTGGAAAACGAGAAATGCTTTTCCTGTTGAATGGATGTGTCGTTATGTGTATACAGTCCCTGAGTTGACAAGTGAAAGAGATTGATAGAGCATGAGCGTTTTTGAAAGAAACTGTGATGTTGTAAAGCGTGATTTTTTATTAGAAAATGTTGTGCATATTCATAAATATATAAAATGTTGTGCATTATCATAAATATATAAAAACTAGTGGCATGCTTCAGAAAACATGCTAATTAACAAAGGACACAAAATGGATTTCCAAAACGTGCCACGCACACCGCTCAAGAACAACAAATAAAATAATCTCATATAACACTGCAGAAAATTAAATATCTTAATAAACATATTCTTAAAAATACTGCATTAACATATATAAACAA
Organism: Gryllus bimaculatus; assembly: GCA_017312745.1. Classification (NCBI taxonomy): domain Eukaryota; kingdom Metazoa; phylum Arthropoda; class Insecta; order Orthoptera; family Gryllidae; genus Gryllus; species Gryllus bimaculatus. The sequence goes on from BOPP01000020.1 coordinate 3,915,764, forward strand.
TTCAAAATTTCTTAACATATCAATGATACAAAAAATTAAATTATCCGTAATACAACACTTGAATAGCTATTATTTCTAGAAATTAGATTAGTGTTTCCATTAGTTCCATAAGTGTAAATCCCCTCTCCAGCCGTGACAAGCCCCAAGTTTCCAACTGGTGCCTTGACATGTGAGGTAGTGTAGCGCATGTAAGTGTACGTGTGGGGAAATAAAGGATGAGGATAGAACAAGGAAAAGGAAGGATAGATCGTGCACGGTACGTGGCCCTTCTGTTAGAGAACTGCTCCAGCATTCGCCTGGGGTTGATCGAAGAAACCCCCAAAAATTACCAATCAGAACAGCCGAAATCTAGAAATCCTTTCCATCTAGCTAGTGTCGAAAATCCTGCCACTGTCGGGACACTAGCCGTAGGACCTCCCAGACACAGGCATCTCAGTGACATCAGTTGATGCTCTGAGCTACCTTTGTCGCTTAGAACCGTTGTGACTGATACCGAACGTACAGCAGACTAGCACGGACAATTCATGATGCAATGAAAGTAAGTGATAAAACATGTAGAATTCATTTAATAATATATTAAAAAGTAATGTGCACTCTATAAATAGGTTAAATTTCGCTCTCTAAGATGTGTACATTTATTTAAATGTAATTAAATTTTACAAAAACGCGCGCGAAAACGCAAAGACGTACACCCAACGTACACTAGACGTACAGAGTATTTAAACTGAGATACAGTAGTTGGTTTTTCATGGGAATACGACGCGCGATGACACAGTTGCGTGTGTCACTATGAGAGATGTTCTCTTCCTCTGACTTAGAGTGATCAGGAAGCGCATTAAAATTGTAAGATGGATGATACCCTTCTGCCGGGATGTTTCCTTTAAACTGTTATACGAGTGACGAAGATGTCCGGATGAATAATTTAGTGTTGCTTTACGGAGCGACATTTCTCCAAAAGTCGTGATATTTATTTATAAAATATTCTATCACAAAATGTAATTAGAAAAATAAAACCAAATATGAATATCCGACATTCTAATTTACCGAGAATGTCAAATATTTTCTCAGTTGAAAAGTTTGGCGAAAGGTGTGTGAAATTATTTCTCTTATAGGTAGAGAGCAATTGTCTGCGATATGAAACGGTGTAAGATATAAGTAAGAATAAATAGTGTAAATCTTTACTGTTACTACTTATTTATTATTTTAAATTATATTCGTTGACTTTTTTCTCTAAATTCCCCTAAACGTTCAGGTTTATCGTAGCTTTAATAGTTTATATAGCGCGCTCAATATACTACTTTCTTCAAGAATGTACTATGTATTCATTCTAATGTATTTGAACATTATCTAGAAGAAGGTTTTAGAAAGATTCTCAAGCAAACAGAACATGTTAGTGTTTTTCTTAATACGTAATCCATTTTCAACATGTACACTTCGTTTTCTTGTGTAAGATCCATTTCATCTTCTACGAGAACTGCTGATGCTTCAACAGCACATATGTTTTAACATTTGTTATAAACGTTTACAATTTTCAGAAATTCAGAATATTCAACGAAAATAATATCTGAGCTACTTGTACAACCGTACATTCCTCTATGCTATGCGAAAACTACTCATATTCAATAATATTGTGGTTTTACAATGTTATTTTCCAATATTCTAACAATCGGGATGTTCACCTAAAATTTAATGTAGTCATTTAGTACGTCATTTTATAAGAGTGTTCTATTAGAAAAAAAAAGAAAAAATTGGAGCAATTTTTGAGAAAATATTGTATTCCTTATCTTTTTTCATTATTACACGCATCAAGCAAAAACATTTTTACGTGAAATTATGCAAAGATCTAAATTAAAAAACATATTTCGTGATGGAAAAAATTATATTTTTAATAATTTACTTGTAAGAACACCACCAATAAATTTGAAACTTACGAAAATTTCAGCAATTGAGTGCTTTCAACGAAAATGGCGCTTGAATAATTTATTAAGCGTTCTTTGCCCTATCCAGAAAAATAAATAATCCTAAAATGTTCAGCCTTTTCTGAAAAAAATGAAAGTTTTGAGGATTCATGTAAATTTTCCACATTTCATTTCAAATGTTCATTTCAAATGAAAGGGGACTCGAGTTCGTACAAATGGATCTTGCAATATGAATCGATCGATAGGGGAACATCATGATTTAGGCACTAATATTGACCAGACGTTTCGCTGCAGAGCAATTTTTGGGAGTCATGTACCCACAAAACGTTGATTCTGACTACGCAACGTGTTAGAAAATGAAAATTACTGCAAATTGGAACAAAATTTATCCACGGTTTGTGTATCCAGGCCTCACAATACTAGTTTTTCTGTCGACAAATTGTCACTTTCTGCTGCAGCATTACAATACTTTCTCTTTTCTATGTAAGTACTTAGAAAAAAATAGATATTTATTAAATTGAAAGATTTAATATAGTTATTTGTAAGTATTACACGAATCGTATGTGAAAAGTAAGTATTCAGAAATACCTGTTATTGATAATGAAACCTTCATGTTCAAATTCTGCAAAGTAATTCTTTCATTTATTTCTGCAATTTTTATCAAAGCGCGACGTAAAGTTTTTTTTCGCAGTATTAAAAAAAGTAAAAAAAAATGTCATTCATACGTTCGTAGTTCGTAACGCGAGATACCTTTGAGATATGAAACGAAGCTATGGACGGGTGTTACTGTTTTCCATACTCAGAATTTCACGAAAGGCTATTGAAATATCTTTCCTGTCGCGGGCAGAAAGTTTCAAAACTTTTTCCGTTGTTACACAAGCGCTACCGGGTAATTCAAAAACCACCCTTCATCAACCTGTGACTCCAAAACATTTCTGCATAGTTCCACAACACGGGAGAGCGCACGTTTTCCTAACAGCAGGTATATTTCTAGCGACCCCGGTCTAAAACTTGGAGTGTCTGAAGGGTGGGGCGCGGGTCGCGGTACGAGGACTGTTCACGCGCCGCGGGAACAACGCGAAACATGGATCACAAGTTTCGTGTTTACCCGAACCTCAAGCGGCAGGCGTGCGCTCGTGCGCGTCCGGGGTGGAGGCAGAGCAGCGGAAGGACAGGCGAGCTGGAAGGCGCGTTGCGGGGCACCGCCGTCACCGGGCCGCAACCAACGGCCCCCTCTCACCCCACAGCAACCACCAGAGCTGCCTACGAGTCCACCATTCACCTCCGCATGCCATCCCACATGCTACCCGCTGCCACCCACACGCTCTCAACCGGAATCACTCTCTCCCCTCTACCACCTTTAGTCAAGCGCTTCCATCCACTACCACCCACTACCACCCGCTACCACTTGCTCCCACCCGCTACGCCAGCCTCCTTCGGTCACCACAAACAGCCCTCCTCTCCCTAAGTTGTAACGTGAAGATTCCATCGTCGCCGATGACTTCAGTCACTGTTTCAATCGCCCCTGCTTCCTTATGGCCCCGTCTTCACTTACCGCCTTAACTAGTTGCCACCTTCTCTGCTATCGTCACCACCCCCGCCATCAACCCCCGCGGGCGTACCGCCCAGGGCGAGCGCCCCGCCTTGCCCCACACCGCCCACCTCGCCCCGCTCGGTCCGCTGGGCGAACGCGTGGATGAATATGCATCAAGTTTGTGCCCGCGCTCGCGCTAGCGGAACAGGCGACCAGCCGCCTGCCACCGCCCGCCCTCGCCCTCAAGCGCCCCCGCCACCGCGCCCACGCTCCGCGCGACCCGTACCCGCGCTCTGCACCTGCTGCCGTTCCGCCCGCCGCCGACGCGCTCGCGCCCCTCGCCAGCGCGCCGCGTCTCGCCCCCGGACGTGCTACAGCCTTAAAATGAAGGATTTATTACACTAGCTGCTCGCTCCGGCTCCGAGTAACGATGCATACGTGCGATAGCGCCGGAGGCGCCCCTCGCGGGTTGTCCCCACCCGCCGCGCCGGCGCCCTCTCCGCCGCCCTCGTCCCACTCTGCCCCGCCCCTCCCCGCCCCGCCCGCTCCTGTCTCTGGCGCCCGAGAGCGTCGCGCCGCTTAGGGAGACGCTCCCATGCACGGAGCAGTCTCAACCCCCTCCCCGCCCCTCCTCGCGCCGGTTTGCGCGTTCAGTCGGAACGCGCGCTCCTCTCTGCTGAGGGCGAGACCTTGGAGATTCTCCTGTATGTAAAAGTGGTCTCCATTCGATTAGAGATGATATTCGCAATTGTCTGTGTTGTTTTCGAATTCACTTCAAACTATTGCATTGCCGAATGTCGATTAATTATGATATTTGCTTACATTCAATCTGGGTAATGAAATGGCCGTAGCAGTTCTGTAACAAACGGGCGAACTAGCGCGATCTTTCCTTCCTCTTCCTTTCCCTGTCCTCACCCCCTAACACACACTTACTCTTACCTGTTCCACACTACCACATATGACGGGAGGCCGGTCATGAGCTTAGAGCTTGTCCCGGCTGGGGCTGCTGGAAGGAGATTGCTGGTTGGAAAAGGAGTGAGATGGGAGTAGGTCGACGCCGGATTTCATAATCCAGCAGAGGAAGATCCCCGCCACCTACTGAGGAAATCGTTGACTACACTTACGGGAATAATGACGCTAGCACGAATTGTGCAATAATAGGACACAAAGAGTGCAATAACATTGCTGTTCCGGGACGCAATATGTCAATAGCAAATATTTAATGGCTGGTGGTATCTTCCGCCGTGTAAGCTTCCTGTTGCAAGCAGTAGACTCTGCTTTTGTATTTTCTTTTGTAATACGCTATTGTTATATCACCTTCATGCAATTAGAGAAACGAAGAATATCATCTAACAACCTACATCTGTAAATGAGTTTTAAGTTGCTAACTGTTAAGATCAATCGAAATAAATAAGTTCTAGATTAAGACGGGTATGAGTTCTCATGTTCAAAGACAATATTTATTTTATTTTTAGTTTTTTTTATTACAAGAATGTGGTGACTTATTACGAAAAACAACAAACGAAATACTACCAATAACAGATTTGGTTCGTTACAAACTTTGAATTTCGCCTTCGTTTACTTCAACAGCGTCCATTATTTGTTTTCGGCTTCATGTCATTAATAACTACTTTCTTTTTTTAGCTCGAATTTCAACAACTTGTTCATTAGCGATCCTAGACACGAGTTTTACTTGATTTTTTCTTTAATGCTACGAAATGTTTTGTTGATTGGTTTTGGAATGTTAGGTTGAGTTTACAAATTGACTGATTTGGGAATTTCTTAATATGTATGCTTTGCTTAGAGATTTATGGATTAAGAAACAGATTTCGATGTAGTGATTATGTGTTCTCGGGACAACAAATGAGAATTGAATACTGAATTTAGTTTGATGAGTTTCTAACGTAGAGGATTTCGATGACTAGGATGGCTATTACATTGTGATGGCAGGATTAAATTCGTATATTTATTAAGAGAGTTGGTTGGTGAATTATAAGGATTGTCATTAGAATTCTCATAGCAGACTATCTGAATGTTTGTTTACTCAATAGTTAATTAAGAGCTTCGTGCATGATTCTCGCGTTTAAACTGATATGTTTTCTCTGCAGAGAAATGTTGCCACTGAAGAGTACTTTAACAGGAGATTCAGTTACACCTGCAATTTTGTTGTTCGCAATTTTGAACTATGTTTTAGAAGACTTCAAGTTATTTTGTGTTTGTTTCGCTGAATATCTTAATGTTCATAATCAAATTTAAAATGTCCATGACCATGATCATTCCTACAACTCAGCCATTTCAAGTTACTTATTATAAAAATACTACCACAATATTGTAAACAAAACAAGCTCCAAACCCTGTCAAGACAGTTACTATTTGAATACATTAATATGACAGAAGGAAAGGCTTAAAGTCCTTTAGACTTAACAAGTGGCTAATATTGGCAATTAAGTTGAGCCAAGTCGCCCATCAATACCTCTCGCCTTAAGTACATATGCGAGTGAACGCCGCGCGTTAACACTGCTTGCGCAGCGCGTGAGAGGCGCGCGATTTCGGCGCTAGGGTCGCCCCCTCCCGCGTCTCGCCCCGATATTAAATTATTAGCAGGCGGGGCTAAATTGATAAGTTACGGCCCTACGGGGAATTGTGTCATGAATCACTACATGATATAATGATCTCTCCCCTCGCCTCGTCTCGCCCCGCTCCGCGCCCAACGCCGCGCCACCCCTTCCGGCCGGGCCCGGCGCGGCCCTCGGCGCGTCTAAAGCCTGTTCACAACGTGTCAGACACCGGCCGAAAACTCCCACAGCGCCTATCAGCGCGTTATCACAGCTTTCAGCGGAGGTGGTGGAGGCGGCGCCGGAGCGGGCAGCGCTGACTGCGGAGACGTCAGATGCGCTGGCGGTGGAGGCAGAGGCAGAGGTGGAGGCTGTGGGGAGAGAGATGGTGGTGAAGGCAGAGGAGCTCAGGCGCGAGGGCCTGTATACTCACGTAGAGGTGTTGAGGCATGTGACAGGAAGTTACAGCAGGGGGGGTTCAGTGAACTCCTGACGAATCGTTGGCGAAGGTCCCTGGCGAGTACTTGGTGTCGGTCCAAATCTCACTACTAATCTCAAATCCCAATATACAATTGTATATAATATTGAAGAAATATAAGTTTATAATAATTAGAATAAAAAAATAACACATTGTGAAGGTTGAAGAAGAGAATTGTGAAGAGGATACGCGTGCGCGCATGGGACTGCTTTATTCCTTCTGGAAGCACTGGAGCATAGGACAGCAAAATATCTCTTATCGAGAAATATGATTGGTAGAATTCTGATATTTCTAGAAATCCACACTGATTTCGCAGAATAATAAACAGTTTAAGTGATGTAATATTGTTGAAATGCTTAGTCATTTGAAAACATATTCCTTGAAAATCCTCAATAAAAAATATTCAAAGAAAGATAAATAGCGTAGTAGCTAAAAAGTAGTTTTTATAATTACAGCTTTCATGACAAACAATCTAATTTATATCTCGTATTTTAATGTTTCTTGCAAATAACACATTTTGATTTTGCTGAAAACCACGTATTGGAGAAAACAAGTAATTCAATGTATTATTTATTAAATCATCTTTAATTTTATCCATAATAAAAGTACTTTAATTTTGCATATTGTAATGCATTTCACAATACATTTCGGATATTTTTGTTTAGAAAAATTAGAATTTTGAAGGTAAATAATAAATCCCTATTTTTACTTTTCAGTTTTCTTTTCATTCTGTTTACTTAAGTACATAGAAATGAAACCAAAAAGTTTTGGCTACTCTTTATGAATAAAACATATTTTTTGCTAAAAAACGTATTCATAAAGTAAAATGTTTGAGTATGTAACTTCAAAAAGTATAGTGGGAGATACTACCGAGAAAAAATTAAGGGGCGGATTATGAATAACTGAAAAATGCGGCCTGAAAAATGTTTCTTTCGATAGATTTTTTGAGTTTGACTATCAGAATTTTTTTGGAATGCAAAATGTATGGATTATTTTTACCTTACAATCTCAAGTATAACATTGTAAAATTATTGGTAAAATGATTCGCATTTGTTTACTTCCATACAGGCACCGTTGGAGTAGCCTTCTCCCCCCAACTCCGGGAATCAGCGCAGTTCCCCACTGTCCCCGGCCTCATCCTCGCGCCCGTCGCTCTCCGGGCGGCGCCCCACGCAAATAGAAAGACCTCCCGCCCCCGCTGCGTCCGCGAGGGCGAGGCGGCGCCGGAACAGAGCCCGTCGAAGCCGTTTCAAACACGTGCTCGCCGCTCACTCACGGGCTGCCCGAGGGGTGAAAGTGGACGCGACGCCGGAGACGGCGGCTGAGGCGCTGGCGGAGAAGGGACGGCGATAGTGGGCCTAGGCGACACACCAGGCCACGGGAGATGGGCAAAGAGTTATCTACCTGATGTAGTTGTAGGGGAAAACATTGTAATCGGTGCTGAGACATAAAAAAACGAACAAATTTATTTCGTTTCAAAATAATTTCGTAGATACACTCGACAAATGACTTTAATAAACAAGAGAGAAGAAAATATAAAGTAACCTATGAAATCCATAAGGACTAGATGCAAGATGTAGACAAGAAGATATAAAACCATTTTTTAATGTTTCCTGTGTGTAGTGCAAATGCATTACGTAAATAATATTTGCTGAAGTAAACGCGAAATATGCATCAAGCAATGGAGTAATCATTGATAAATAGAAATCGAAGTAGGCGCAGAAAGGTAATCGAAAATAGTGCCCATGAATAACAGATCAACGGCAAGAAATTAAACTAGCGCCTCACCCATCGATGTGGTAGACCGGGACGTGAGGCCAGGAGTGAGGCAAGGCGAGGGCTACGCGGTGAGCGCTGCCATCGGCAGGCGGAGTAAACAGCGCCTGACCACCTCCTCGGGCGCCGCTGCCGCCTGCCTCTGCTTCTGCTCCGCGACTGGGTCCTCGGGGAAGCTGCTGCCACGCCGCCTCCGGCCAGCTCTCTGTTCAACTTGCTCAGGCGGAAGCTCGAACTGATGTGATACCGGTCACTCGCCGCTCCTGCGCAACGTTGCATCGGGAGGGAAGTGGCTGCTCCCAACAGATTTGCATGTGTCGCTTAATCGCCGATAACATTTTAACTTGTATTTTGCATTGTCTATTGAATACAATACAATAGAATAGCTTAGAATGAAATATTATATTATTGGGTGACAAATTGTACGACATATTGAAACATTTTGTAACTTCCGCAAAATCTAATGTTTTTTAAAGTAAGAGAATCTTTTGTTATCTTACATATGAACAAAAAAATATATATCACCAAGTGAGAGCTTCAAACTGTTCGAGTGAGGCGTAACACATACGTTCTCATAATTATTCACAGAGAGGATTCATGCAAAAACAAATTTGTTGGCCTCGTGGATCCTCAAAACGAATTTCAGCCCCAAAATCTCGGTTTTGAATTTTGACCAGTTTTTTATGAATACTTTCATTTTAGTTTTTAAAATAATTCATGACGAATTCATCTAAGCTATATCTATAATAGTTATAGAAACACGTCGCAAGCGTAGATTATTAAAATCATAATGCATTGTCTTACCGAACACATGCCTTACTATAAATGGATAAATAGCTTGATCTGTAGATGGTGTGAAAATGTAGAGCTTTCTCGGCCATCTCTTCAGGAGAAACAATGGTTTAAAATACATCGTGCATTTTTAAAGTAAAATACTAAACTCTTACTTCTTGCGAGGGATTTTATGGTAACACCTTCTAAGCTTCGACCGCTTGCAATTTAAAAATTTATGCAGTCGATGCGGTCGGCAGAAATGGATTTTGGGCCCATGTTCGGATTACGTGAGGCGGATTATCATCGTCCACTACTTTTAAATATTCATAAGTCTCATTTTCCGATGCCTTCGCCGAGTTATATGGGAGAGACCAAAGTGAATTCTCGAGTCAAAATCGATTACCTTCATTTCTGAAACAGACACTACTTCATTAGAAAAATAAACTGTTGGACGTGATAAAACCTTGATAAAATAATAATTGACACCTTGATAAAATAATAATTTGTAAAATGTGTTCCAACATTTTTTTCATGAGCCCATCTCAACCTATCGATTTATCACATTAATGTAACAAAAAATTGGAAACTTATTATGTTATTTCATTCATTGGTTTGAGAAATTTAACTTGGTCTCAAAATTTCAAAACCGAGAAGCATAACCATACTTGTCTGTATGTGTACTTTTTTAAGATTTGTTTCCAGTTTTGATTGTGTGAAAACAAGACCCAAATGTTCAAAAAGACGGAAGAGACTCTCCCGTTTTAAGTTTGAGCGCTCTCTTTCAAAAAAATGGAAACGGACAACGAAGCTGTTGCCACTCGATCGCGTCTCGCGCAATTACGGGAAACCACATCCCCTCATAGACATATATTTTCTCTCCGTGACTGTTAAACGGCAAGGGCGTGTCTCCTTTTGAAGGCCTTTGCCTCCATTCCACACTCGTCTACCGTACCTTTATTTCCTTTCTCAGTATAATCAGTGTTAACACTGTCTTCACCTTTGGTGAAGATGAGTTTGTCTTTCGTCTACTGACACATAGTATTTTAGCTCCCTTTTAGACCCGTGCTCCTCATGCACTATCAACTTCTAATTCTCGTTTACCGCCCCCTCCCTTTCAATTGCCCAAGTAAGTACGTCTCCTCGGCACTACCGATCTGTCACCATTACCTCTCTCTTTCTAGCCTAATTCCCTCGTCTTCTGCTGAATCACCTTTCACCGGGCGAACGTAAGTTATCGTACTAGGGCGGGTCCCAGCGCAGCCACCTTCTCCCCTTCCTCCTCCAACCTCTATTCTCCGCCAAGGCGCACCGTTGCTCTTCGCAACCTGGAACCTAAGCTAGGCTAAAGCTCCGGCATTCTCTTGGTCAAGACTCAGAGGCTTACCGAGGTTTCAACTTAAGGAACCCGCGGCGTCGGCGCTAGGGTCTACCGTGTCGGGGAGGGAGGCGGGGACGGGCGTGGGCGGGTACTGCGTCGGGATCCTCCTCCGCCGACAAACGATATGGGGTTCTATAAACTCGGCCCCAATCTCCATCTGCCCCGCCTAACGTAGGTTCTCTTCGCTCGTATGTGAGTCTCGGCCCCGCCCCCTGGCCGTCGCTGGGGAATACCTACCTGGCAACGAGCGGAGGCAAGTCTGCCGTCTGTCTTGATAGCTTTGTTTCAATTGTCTGTGGCTGGCACACGTTAATTACGTTTTCCGCGGAGCGATGTGTTATTATGACTTCTCAGTATACAATACTTCAGGTTGTCAAGTCGATCTCAAAGCTCTTTGATCTCTGTGTGCCTTCGTACTTTCGTGATGCCCTTGACAGTCGTTACTACAATCTTTCCTGAATTGCGAGCGTTGCAGAACTGCTCTTTAATTTGGATTCGTGTGTTATGGCAATGGGAAATCGTTTCAAGAGGTTCTTTCTAAGGAAGTAATCGTTTCATAGTTCTCAATTCTCTGCTTTATTACAAAACCAAACTCCTCTGGTCTCGCTGTATTAATTATTTATATCCTTTTGTTTTTTCTAATTTTTAAATAAATAGTGAACAATTTTATTTTACATTTTGAAAAACAATTACCTAAATTAAAGAAGTTTTATTTCATTATTAATTTTTTGGTATAAGAATATTTTGCCCATTAGATCATGAAGGCAGTAGTGCCATAGCGGTCGTGAACCAGAAGGCCGCGGTTTCGAGAACCCCCTTGTGTATTTGTGTATGTCTATAAGTGTGTGTGTGTGCCGCTCTTTCATTCCCCACCATAATTTTTATCTCATCGTCCATACCCCCAGGGCTAACAACTTTGGGGTTTAAAAATTGGGCTTCAGCTAAAATGCTGATCCCCCTCCCAGAAAGGTACGCATCTGTTAACGCTGGATGCGCGCGTGGTCCGAGCTGGTCTACACGTGAAGAGAAAAAAATATTTTTCTGATTTCAAAAATGATTCAATGCATCAGCATTTTATAAATTTCATTATTCCTAACTTCTAAGAAACTATTTTCTGTACACAACATAGTGTTCTGTGAATTGTTATTCGCAAAGAGATATCCATTATCTTTAAATTTTACTACGATTACAGCTTTTTTCAATTGGAATAACTTATTTCGGTGAAATGTGAGTTAATACAGTAAATAAGGAGCAAATAGAATATCAAAATCGAGTAGATATCAGTTTCTAACAGACATTTGGTTTTATACTGTGAAAGCAGGGTTTAACACTTATGCTTCATTCTCGCAATATTAATTATATGTAATGACTAAATAATAAGTTTATCCTCATGACAACATTTGTGCTTGAAAATTCGTATTCGTTCCTCGTCGTTGGGCGTCTTGTGAAATGCGTATTTCTAGAAAACAACTCGGATTTGGAGGAAATTGAGAAGCCCTACAATTGAATTAACCAAGAAACAAGGAATTGTATAATTTCTACAATTTTCAAATTACAGGAGTGCACTTCAGAAGGGGAGTATGAGGGAATGTAGCATCCTCACTGCATACAAATGGAATCCTAATTGCACGTAATGAGCACGTGGCCGAGCGGAAGTGCATGTAGGCGCCTTAACCCTTCCCGCTCAGCACGGGGCGCGGGCCGGCAGGCGCGGGGCCCCCTCCTGGGCGGGCGCGCGAGCGGGGGCCCATCACGAGAGGCGAATTGAGGAAAACCGCGAACTTCAATCAAGATGTTCTTGACGGAAATGGAACCGGCGCCGGGCGGCGCCGCAATAGGATACGTGGGCACACCGCACGCGGCGCACCGCATCTGCTAATGGCGCCAGGGGCCGGGTGGCAGTAGGTGGGGAGGGGAGGTGCGGTCGCGCGTCGCGCCCGCAGATGCCGCCGCCCCCTTCCGGCGCCCCGCCCCCGCCGCCTCCCGTGCAGTCGTGCCTCCGCCCCAGCCGCGTCCGGCGCACGCTCGCCTGCATCCGCCTCGTGCTGCATCTTCGCCCAGGTGACGTGCTCCCGTGGACCACCTGTTTGAAATTTACTTTGTGATCGGAATTGTTGGCCTTTGACATTGTATTTTGGAAGGTACTATTCCACTCTCTTCTTTTCTCCTTCTCTTTCCCCACTCGCTCCTCCTTCTCCCCCTCATCCTATTTTTCTTCTTTATTCTTATCTAATACAAATATGTTGTTCCTCGTTTCATTATTATACAGAAAGGATTCTTTCATATTTTTCAAAGTCTAGAGGCATGTTTATTAAGGAGATTCCAATAAAATTAGTTTGGAAAAATGTCTTTAAACATTAGCTATTTTGAATACCGAGAAAAAGTCAGTATGCACTAATGAGAAATATGCAATTTTGGCAGTGCAGATAGTAACTTGGAAAAATCTTATTGAACTACACAGAGACAGAATTTAATCCAAACTTCATCATCCTCCATTTGCCAAAAAATTAAAAATGCAACATATTTTATATATTACCTAATAAATCTGCGCATACGTAATCCAATGTTTGCTTAGACAAATTAATTCCTTCAGTTTCGAGACGCTAAAGAGAGGCAGTATTAAAATGTTTCTCGAAAGTCGAATGTCTGTTTAATTGAATGATTTTTTAAAGTAAAAATTCTAACAACGGTATGTGAGTCTGATTCATTTAGTATCAGACGATTCCTATTATTTGTTCTGATATATTTTTTTTAGAAATGCGAATATTAGTTAATTTCGCTTTAGCTTGAGCTTCATCCTTCTGGTCTCTGCTTCTTCATAGAGATCGCAGCAGCAGTACGAAAAGCTCCGTAGAGAAGTGTACGCTGCCTGCCGTAAAGGTCGCCATAGGCTCATAACCTGACCCAGGCGTGAACGCACTAACCATCTCCGCCTTCACAATCTCCGCTTTTACCGAATTCCCTTCGGTTCTGTATTCACGGTAGCCGTTTCCGTCACCCACTCGGTCAACATCATCTCAGCTGCGACCTTCAACCTCACTACTTCGGCGGGCTCCGCAATAGTCACCACCTCAGTCGCCACGATCATAACTTGTAACATCAGTAGTATATTTGAAACGATCTTGTACTGTCACAGACGACGGCTACCTTTTATTTAAATTTACGTTAATCCCTGTCATTATAATCAATACTATAACCGGCATATAAGCACAATAATTACAGTAACTCCCACCATGATCACAATTATCATGATCATCATTGAGTGCATCGACGTTATTTTTATCTTCTGCTTCATCACACGCTGCCAGCCAGAGTCATCTCAGCAGTCTTCATAGACGTAAGCTTACCACCACATCTGCTGCCTCCATCCACGTGCCACCGCCACCGCCTCGAGGCTGCTTATCCCCGACGGCCAGCAGACGGAGTTACCGCCGGGGTTAATATAAGTAATGGGGGGCGCTCCCCCCTCCTCCGCCTCCCGGTCTCTCCTCGCCTCTGGGAGCTTCGTCCTGCGCCGTGAGTGCCGTCTCAGCCCACGCCACCGCCGCCACAGCTGCCGGCCACCGGGCCGCGACTCCTCCACCCACCGCTCACGCTGCCATACAGCCTCCGCCTCCTGCTGCCGGCCGCCAGCTCGCGCTTTGCCGCCTCCGCCTGCCGCTCCGCCTCCCTCGCCGTCCGCGCTCCTCGCGACTCGCTCCCGCTCCGCCTCCGCCTCGCCGCCTCCGCTCTCGTCTCCCGCCCTCCGCCTCCGCGGCCTCCGCTCCCGCCTCCCTCGCCTCCGCCTCCGCCACTATCCTGCGCTCCGCTCCTCGCGCTCCCGCCACTCCGCCTCGGCCCGCTACTCCGCCTCCGCCTCGTCGCCTCCGGCCACGCCGCAGCCGCCACCGCCACCCACAGCCAACGCCCTCCGCCCAACGCGCTCGGCCTCCGCCGTGCCGCCTCCGCCTACGCCCTTCACGCCTTGCCGCCTCCGCCCACAGCTGCCGCTCGCTTCCACCGGCCGCCGCCGGCCTACCGACGCCAGCGTCGCTACCATACCACGCTGCCTCGCCTTCGCATCCGCTCCTCGCCCACCGCTCCGGAGGGTGTTCCCGCGGCGCGATGTCCTCTGCCGGAGGGATTTCCGTGAAGCGGCCACCAGAGGACGCGGTTCTGCGTTGGGTTTTTTTCGCCGGCGGCGGTGGCCGGCAGGGCCCGGGGGCGTGCGTGCCCTGCCCCGCCTGACACTTGGCACAGCGGCGGAGGCGGCCGCGGGCGCCGCCCGGACGGCCAAGGTGCGGTGGTGGGCGCGTTTGAGATCCTAATCCGAGGGCGGGCCGCCTCCATTTCATTACTCCGGGATCCTACCCGACGGGGTAATTACTTTGGCGAACGTTGTCGTCGCTTGCAAGAAACCACTGTCGTTCTCGACTTCATTGCTGTGAGTGTTGGTGATGCGGAGGGCATTGGTACAGTTATGAAAAAGTTGGAACTGAGAGATTTGCTTTACGGATCTACGCAATACTCCACTGTAATAATTTTCAGTCATATTTGAAGCAATACTACTCTTTAGTAATTTTTTGACATTTATATATTGGGCTGAAATGACACAATTGTATATTATTTCAGTTAAAAATTAATTAAAATATTTGTATTTTGTAATTATTTAAAATATGGGGTATAAATATAACCGTAAACATTTGATTGATTTATCTTATGGTTCAATAAATTTAAAGCTTTGTCTTCTTTCTTTGTATTTTTTCCCCAGTATAAGTAAAGATCAGTTTTTTAAAGAAGTAGATGACACGATAGACATGGTATATTGTATGTTCATCTTCAATGACATATTTTTATGCAGAAAAAAGGTTTTAATTTAAAGTGTATTAAACGAAGTATATGTGTGTTCATTAACGTAATAATAAACTGTGATCCATTAACAAAATTAATTAATGGAAATTAAAAAATGAGTTTTAATTTTTCAAATGTATTTTTTATACGCATGCTGATTCTAATAAAACTTGAAAAGAATACCAAACGAGTAATTATGAATTTGAACTGTGGCTTCCCTCCCGTTTCAAGCACATAAGTATACTTATTGTAGGCGGTAATATGATCCGTAATGCAGTGCAAATAATACCTAAATATTATTAGCAATTATTCTCGTAAGTAAAAACACTTTGCGCTACTGGATATACAATAGATGAATTTCTTTTTTCAAAGGTTTAAATACTACTTCAGAACAGTCTCTTCTTTTTACCTTTTGAGATACATTTAAGAGAATATTTGACGTAATTCTTGAGTTCCCAGTCCTTTGTTTATCTTCAAGAGCTATTGTGAAGCATTCGTGAAGCCGTCACTTTCACATGAATTGCATTCTAAACAAGCTTGACCTCGCTTGAAATATGAAAGAAAAGTCGACAGAGACGGAAGAGGAAAATGAAACATTGGAATTACGTTAAAATTACGGTCAGCTATACATATATATCAAAAGAATTCGTGTTCCGTTTGTGAAGAGCAACCAATTCTGACAGTTTCTTTCTTGCGTTTGCAAATAATATTAAATTTATGTTATCCTCGGCTGAAGCACGGTGAGTGGTGAGGGTGAAGGTGGGGGTGGGGTGGGGTTGAAATGTTCAAATAGAGCCCGGAACGGCTCCGATCTTATATGAAGCCACCTCTAAGTGAATGATATTACAGTTAGGACACACAAGTCAGGGGATGAGATGGGAGGGGTGGGGAGTCCCGGCGTGGAAAGCAATAAGCGACCATCTTTTTGATACTTCAAAGGAAACGGAGGAAGAAGCCAGAAATGCAATACGAAAAAGTTGAGCGTTAAATTGTTCGCATATTACGAAGTCCATCGGAATACGCGCGGTATCCTCGTGCGGTGCGGCGGGAAGGAAGGCACGAAGGGGTGACAAGAAAAGCAAAGTGCGGAAAGAAGTGAAATTTGATTCCCTCACTCCGCATATGAAAGAAAAATTATTACCGGGATATTCCTTCTGGTGGAGTGGTTACATTTGGCTCTGATACTCAATCTTGAGAAGTCCTTCACTGGAGCCCTTTTATCTAGATGAAATGCTTCTCTTTCCGCTGGCTTTGTCATCCGGAACGGCATTGATTCGTCATTTATCACGACTTGTGCCGCCATTTGTTGTCCTTTCGTAAAAGATTCTTCAGCATGTAGAAACGTTTCTCTCAAAAATCCTTGGTTATATAGAAATTCAAGAAGATTTAGTGCAAACTTCGTATAATATCACAGCTTTTTTTATTTTGCTCTTTTGGAGTGCCTATATTTTCACATCTCGCATTATTTATTCTGGAAAAATTTTAATTTACATTTTTTTCTAATTCAAATAATTTCTATTCTTGAATAAAAATACCTAGTATTTATAAGAAACCCTGATCAACTGCTCAAGAAGTTCTTTAAGATCCGTTTCAGCGTTCATTATCCAGCATCATGTAGTGACGCCTGACGCCTATTCTTACAAAATATATTCTAGAAATGAGCAAACTAAATATTTTCTATTGTTGGCAGTTTGATTGTCGATACGTAATGTACTCTGTTTTTATACACCAATCTCTGCAAATATTATAATATAAACCCCAAATTGAGCGAATATTATAATTTAAAATTAAAAACCTGATTCGGAAACGCATACGCAATAACCACACGGCTGGCCAGCATAGCCAACGTCGCTAAGGCTGAGAGGGTTGTAGCTCTCTTGGCCTAAATCATCCACGCCTCGGGCGTGGATGATTGAGTATATTGTTAACATATGTCACCGTTACCCCAAAGTTAAAAATTACACTGGTCGCAACATGATTGAGGAGTTGAAAAGCGACCTTAAATAAATTTAAAAAATAACATTATGAGAAAAGTGAATGAGTTTCATTGCAATGTCACTGAAGCATTTCATCACCACTTTTTATTCGGTCTTCCGTGATCTAAAGAGCGCGAGAACGAATGCAGAGATGGTATGCTGATAACCTAGCATTACTTCGTTAAAATTAAAAGAATTTATGAAAAATTTAAAAATATTTTAATAAAATAAGCAGTGAAGTAAATATTACGTTTGAAAACAAGGGGATCCTATTATACGAATTTGGATATTGAAGTGATTTGGAGGAAATGTGAATATTGTGAACCTAATTATTTCAATTTTTCTCACAAGTATTTATTATAATTGCGTATTTGTAAATAATGGTGACAAAAATGGCCGACCTGACTACCAATCCTATTGTTCCGACTCCTGTATATTAGGTAAAAGTGAAAAATTGTCTGGGTTTTAGCAATTTAAAATTGTTAATATTATCATATATTTCCCCATCTGTTACACTCAAGTAAACCTTATTAGCTTCATCACAGGTAGAGCTGGGAGGGAGGGGCAGATAAACAATGGATCACACTGTCTCTAATGCCATGCTTTAGATAAAATTGAAGGGTTTGGCAGTTTTAACATTTTTCATTTAAAACATTTCTCGACATCAATTGTTCTCACGTAATCCTAACGGACCAGATGATTCTTTTGGTGGAAACTAGGTACAGATGGATTTACATAAATTTTTTTCACATTGTTCCAGCTCCTGTATTTCAGGCGGAAATTTTAATGATTTAATTTGGTTCAAAATTGCGTATATGCGTTGCCCCCTGCATCGATCTTAAACATCATCAAAACTTTTTTCTGAGTTTGACGTTACTCCTGACATTTATTCAAAGCCTGAACTGAAAATCTTTCCATCTTCTCGACTTTTGCAGAACGCACACTCTCGCACATTCTCACACACATCTGTACAGACAAAATGGTAAAAACAATCGTCTCAGAGACACAAGATTTTATTACCTAAATATTGACTTACAATTTTCGTACCAATTTTATTAATTTTCCTTGTGTATTGTACACTAAGGAAAAGTAAAAATGTCGAATGAAAGAAGTTTATCTAAACATTACAAAAATATATTTTCTCATTTACTACTTAGTAAGTTGCCTCTTATACTAACAATTGTTAACCATGCGCAGTACAGGTTTTGTAAACGTCATCATACAAGCGGTACGAGTTTCATTTCGCTAATCTTTAGAAAATCATCTCACGATATTGTTAAACAACACGGTTTTCATTGAACAAACATCGAGACTCTTTCCTAGCATTTGTTTGGCTTGTGCGAGTGAATCGTAGTAGCGGTTGGCTTCCTGGTTGCCTAATTTCCGCCGCCTTATTTATCGTTTTCATTCCTCTCGAATGCAATTGGAGGGCGCGCGTACAGCCATGCTTTCTCATCACCCTAAGCCCTCGGCCGCTCGGAATACGGCTCGCCTCGCTCTCTGGTGGAGCCCACGGCATCTCGCCCCTGTGTGACCTTGCAGTCCCCCTCGGACACGCCAACGTTACGTAATTTGTTTTTGCCAACCTGGCAGCAACTAGAAGAGAAAAAAGCAGAATGTAAATCTATGGATTCGTTTATAACTATTGTATGTCTAGAATTCCTAGTTTTGAGAAATCCAAGCTTGAAAGTTTGTAAAGATGCATTTACTTATGAAGCCACAATGTTTGCTTTCTGGGAGAATGCATGATTTCTATTATATAGGCACACAACCTTTCTTTGCTAGATTTACATGAACGAGAGATATCCAAAAGTATTAACTGAAAGATCACCAAGTACAACGTATGTGCATTAAGCAATCGAAAGTATTCTTAGTATTGCGTACAGTGGTTGTTCGGAGCTATTGTAAGCAGTACATATTCACTTTATGCCTCACACTAATTCCTAATTAGCTTTTATTCACAATTGCTCTTAGATCAGTTGAGGTGAATATTATGTTTTCTATTTCATTTTGTACTATTGGAATTTTAAAATGTCGTATGTATTTCTAGAAATATTTAAGTATCTCGATACTACTTTCTGTCCAGAAAATCTATGAATATATCGCTTAAATGAAAGAACAGTAGTGTTGAAATTTCCAAAAACAGTACACGACTATTCTGAGATAAAAACATAAAAGAAGTCTTTCGTCCATCGAATTTGCTCCTCATTAGTCCACTCTCGCACAAAGCGCTATTTTCAGAAACTCGTTCATTCTTTTTCCCCGTTCTCATTCGTATTTCAGTAACAAAAATTCTTTTCAAGGGAACCCATCCAGTACAACGAATGAAACGACATCTCTGGGAGATAAAATTGGAGTCGTTTGCCCCATCTCCACCTCCGCTGTTAGGTAACGCGCATTTCACTCTTGCTATCGTCCGGCGACCGGACGGCTCTGCGGCTGATTGATTGTGTGGCAAAAGTACGGAGGTGATAAACGGTGCGCATGAAGCAATCAGATATAGATACGAGCGCCAGTGCATACGTACTGTTGCTCTGTATAATTTAAATATGTAAATTGGAAAAGTCTAATACAAACATTATTAATTAATTTAATAATAGTACATTAGAATATTGGATAGTACAGTAGAATAATCCATTCTAGAAACATAATCGCAATACAAAACACTGTATCGAAGTAAATTATCTCTTAAGAAGTATTTGAAATGCAGATGCAGAAATATTGATTCTTATAGAATAATTAATACAAAATCCTCGTGAGTGTTAAATAATAACTAGTAGTGCTACAGAATGACACAGACTTTCCCGTATTACTTTTTTGTTTTCTTTGATCTATGAACGTAGCTGTACGAACATGTCACATACTCTTTGGAGCTACCATCTATCGTCGCCTAAAGTACATTTTTTGACGTTTTCTTAATTTTTCAGTTTCTTAATTGTAGAGCACAAATACTATTTTAAAATTATTAATGAACAACAAAAGTTTGTCTTAAATGGCAATTTTCTTTGAAAAATTTGGAACAATTTAAAAAAAACTGGCGTTGAAGCGTCAGTAAATCCGAATTTTGAAGTTTTTTTTGACAGAAAATATTTGAGATATTGAAAAACTTCGTTTGAGGTTATTTTAAGGTCTTTCACTCACATATACAATAATGTTTATAAATTGCTGGAAATGTGCTTATCAACGGCGTGAGAGATCTTTAAAAAATATATATTTGTGTATTTTTTTTAAAATACCGAAATGAACTTTATGTCATATATCAGCACAAATCAGCACAATTCGTTCCAAATGTTTGAAGAAAAATTGTAGCTTCTTTGAAAAAATCGTGTGAGCGTTTCTGAAAATGAGGAATTTTTAACTAGTTTTCACAGAAAATGGTTGATTTTTCGGGAGACTTTATATGACATTATTTAAAGAACATGTACTCATCAATATCATAACGTAAACGAAACACCGCTAATGTAAATACTAACAACGTGAGAGACAAGTCAAAAAAATTACATCTTTGCATTTTTTTAAAACAAAAGAATAGAGCCAACTGATGTTTATGTCACCTCGTAGAGTTCACTTCGCACTATGCCCACCAAAAGTTTAAAAAAATATTTGAACCGCATTTGAGAAAATCTTGTTTTTGTAATTTTTTTAAAATTGCACATATTGCACGCAATATGGCACAAAAAGGACTAAAATTTTCAAAAAGAAGTTCATGACTATCTTAAAATGACTGACTAAGGACAACAAATTTCATATAAGGAGAAAATCTTTATCTTCACTTTTGTAGTTGTAGGAAGACACCGAAAAATTCATTCTTTTGAAATTTTAGAAAATTCAAAGTCAACGGTGAAAATCAGACCTACGCCATTTTATAAGTGTAAGTTAATTAATTATTACAATAAATTTAAAGCAAAAAATTTGAGTCGTTTTGAGAAACTTTTGAAAATGTCCGGGGGCCTTCATGCAAAGTTCCCCAAATTTTAAACAATTTTTTTTTCAAAATCTCAAAGCTGGATAGGGGTTTCTTCAATTTGGAAAAACTTCTACGCCAGTAGTGTTCGCAGACGGACGATATGAAAAAAACACTTTTTCGGTATCTGGGGTCCCTATTACTCCGTAAACTGCCAATCTGTAACCTTCAACACTCATGGGATCTTTGGAAGTGAAGTGTCGATTAAGACAAGACATTCATCTCTCTTTCCCGTCGACGTCGATGTGAAGGAGACAATTTTTCCATTGGAATGGATGGCAGAAAGTTTTCCACTACTTTTTCGCATGCTTACAAGGTTTATCGAAATTTAAAACTGAGTGTGAGAAAATCGCTGTACGTACAATTTCCTCTGCAGAGCAAGGGGAGGGAGATGCTAACCAGTTCACTCGCATTGCAAAGCATCGCGTTAAAATACATTCCAACTTTTTTCTTTGTCTTGCAAAACATTTGCAAACTAACTTACCAGCAATCCAAGGTTCTACAGTACTTGTTTGCGTATTTAGCGAAGAGTTTATCCTCAAACAACGTGGAGCTATGAACAGAGGAGAGGAGTATTACATTTGGATAGTGAACTTTGTATATTGTTGAAGTATATTTATGTATTACATGGTGTTATGTATTACATATGATATATGCATAATATTGGAAATTCAGATGTAAATATGTTGTGGTTGTGTAAAGTATGTTGTAGTCTGCTATTGTGTCAATGTTAACTTGAGTAAATCATTACTTGAAGTCATAATACAGATATTGTTCTCTTCGGTATTTGCGTGCGAAGTATACGGAATACCAACGTGTATCATTTGATTGTAAGCAAATCATAATATTTAAAATCAAGTTCCGTTAGTCACAGTTCCGGTTTATATGAACTGGAGAATTGTTTTCCTGCACAACTTTAGCAGAGTGTCACACTTGGACGATGATGACAGCGTTTTGTCCACCCGTAAGCCCGGTGGCTTTTGCTCTGATCGATGCATGGCGCGCGGGTGGGCACGGGTGCGCGTGCCCATGGGCAGCGGTGGCGGGCAGTGCGCAAGGCGCGCTCCAGCGCCCATCTGCGGAATCAATCTCGCGCGCGCGCTCACCCACGCCCCGCCCCCCGCGCCCGCGCTGATAAATAACTTGCGGCGCGAATATTAATGCGCGAATCATCGGCGGGCACACACATTCCGTGGCGCCGCGCCGCGGCAAGAATGAAAAATCTCGTGGGCGGACGCCGGGCGGCGAGCGGGCGGGAGCAGGCGGGAGGAATTTCGTATTCACGGGCACTCGTGCCCGGCCACCCATTTACTGGATGGGGACGGGTAGTTGCGGGGCTAGGGTGGAGGTGAGAGTGTGGGATGGTAGTGGAAGTGGATCTGGATGTTGATGGGGAATGGTTGTGATGAGAAATGCGAAATAATATGTTGGGGAAATTGGGGTTGCAGTGAGGAGTGGAGGGGTGCTGTTATAGAGTACATGCTAGGTGAGATGATTGTTAGTATATTCAATATTATTATGTTAGTATGTTGTTGTAGGGTAGATAAAGGACATTTTAACATTAAGCCCGTTCTTAATGTGAACAAGTAATAATATCTTTGCTTTGTATGAAAGTACCGTTATATTATTAAAGTTTATTCATATCTCTTCATTGATATTCATTTGACTTCTTGACATTTCCCAAATATTATAATGTTATACTCGTCTCTCCTGAGAAATATACATATTGATTCCTATCTGGTTTTCATTCCCCATCTTTGCCTTTATTAACCATTATTTTGAGATGCACTTTCATATATTCATGTATTTTTATACAGCATTACATATATTGTAAAGTACGTGGTACAGCATGGTGTACTAAGCCGATGTGACCTACGTTAGTTACAGGTAGCACTAATAGCAAGTCGATTATTTTAAAAGAGATCTAATTATAAAGAGAGGCGATTTTATTGAGATGTCCTTCAAGTAGAAAACATCAGTGTGCTCTTCACTATAATACAAAGTTATCGTCTTGGTTCGTTTGGTTTTAATGCAATTCTGTTGAATTTGTAGAATTCTTTTGAGATGTAGGTGCTAAAAAATTGATGTGTATTGGTAATATATGTGGTAGTATGGGCCCGTGAAATTCAGGATAGGGTAGAGAAGTCTTCAATGAAAACTACACATTTTGTTTAATAAGGTGTTCTGTACACTGGGTCCTGCAGGCGCTCTCCTGATGGGGGAGGGGAGAGGCAACACTCACAAACTTAGAGTGTTTTCAAAGATTTGTAAATATTTGTTGATAAGTTAGATGATGGGAATGAAGTTGATATAAATAATAACGATCGTAGTCCAACAAGAAGAGTTGCAACGCCCGAAAAAAGCGTTGCCCGCCACAGTGGCGACGGTCGAGGCCCCGTGGCGCGGAGAGGCCAGAGGACGCGGCGTGGGTGGCGGCGCGCGCGTCTGCGCGCGAAACTAATGTGGGCCTCGTGACGCGGAGAAGAGAACAAATGAACCGTTCGCGCGCGCGGTCGCCGGCTCTCCCCGGATTTGTTGACTCGGCCAGCCACATAGACCACGCGGTGGCTGCGGCCTGTTGCCCGCCGCCCTCATTTTTCATAGTGCGCGCCAGGGACAACAGAATCAGGATTACCTTCGCTGATTTGGTGTGCCGCAAGAGTTGTGTAGGCGTTTCATCATCTTCCCTAGTTTCCCTTTGCTTTGGTTTCATAAAAAATGTATGCGTTTTAAGAAAATAAGGAAAATAGTTTGATTTCATAAATTGACGGGGTTCTTTAAAACTATTTCCAGCAGCAAAAAGAAATACAGGAGAGTTTGACCCTTAAAGCTGTCAATTGAAATACATTTTGTAATATAAAGTTTAGATTCAGAATGACTTCTCACGAGGCATATTGTTATTAATTAAACACCAAAATTTTATTTCGAACGCTATTTAATTCTTACTGATAAACTGTATACACTTGACATCAAATTGTACAATACTATTATCGGAACTAACGAGATACAGTTTTATTATAATGTACTCCTTTCCTAACTTGCATGAAAATAATTCACAGCACCCATTTAAATTCACTTATATAGATTAAAGGAAAACCACTTGTAGATTGTCCCAAAACAATCTCTGTTTGCTCGAAATTATTTTTTTTTAAATTTATTTCTTAGAAATATCCACATTGTAATCTTAGTTTTGGATCAAGTTGATTAAACTATTGTTGGGCCTGGTTGTGAGAAATGGCATGTGATTCACAATTCGGTACATGTGGGATCGTTTTTAACAACTTAAAAAGATGATTGTACTGGTCTGTAAATGGAATGGAATAAGAATAATCTAAGTAATGAGCTTTTTATATCTATAAGAAATAGCACCATTATAGTATTGCATATTCCTAAAAACTCCTGGACTAGGTTCGTTAGCTATTTCATCAATTGGTGAGTTTAAGTGAAGTCGTAGGCTTCCGCGGTCAGTCACGTAAATTTTGACTGTCCGGGTAACGCCGTGTCAAAGGCTGTGTTGCCGACGTTTCGATCATCTTGTCATAATCTTCTTCAGAGCTGGTCTGCAAGGCTAAGTTAATTTAAATTGGTAAATTTGTTCTCATTATCTTCTTTTATGGTTTCAGTTGATATTTTTTATTCCATTTATTCAACTAATTATCTGGATGTTATACATATTGCGGTGGTGATTCGTTGGGTTCACCTGCATGATTCTTCAACTACTGGAAATATGTTATTTGTACTTCATTATTGTGATATCATATTGTACAGGCGTATACGATCTAAACATCGCACGCTGTGATACGAAATGTGAACGCGGCCGAGTATCTTCCATAGTAAGCATGGCAGACTTCTACAATCAAGTACACAAAGGCAAATGCAGGAAACACGAATTTTTCTCCTCCTCTTAATTTTATATTCTTCTCACTACGATTCCGATATGATTTCTTCCCTTAAATAATTATAATACAATTTAAAACTACTTTCATATGAAGCTTTTTAACTATCTTTTCAAATGAATCTTGAACTGGAAACATCACAAAAACATCAAACAAGTCGTCAAGCACAGAGGAATTCTAACGGCAAAATCTCATTTTTCAAAATATTTTGGTTGCAGTATGAATGGCACAAACACCATTGGCTATCAATTAAGACAATTACGTTAAGAGGTTTGACTCGTTATTAGTTACATCTGGTTCTTCTTTCTTAACAAGTGGGCCTCTTCATTATGCCAAAAAAAGTAGACTTTCAAACATTAGAACTTGCCAATATTGCCACATTCTTAGTCTCAAAATTTTAATTAACTATTACTAGTTCTGTTTTCGCTAATTTCAAATATTACTGTTGAAATTTGCATTCATTAATACTTAATATTCCAACAACATTGCGATGAGAAATCTTCTCTAAAAATGCCTTTAATGTATCCGTGAAAGAAGAGTATACATATATAAAATTGTATCCAATCTTCTTTCCTCCTCTTCAAGCATGCTTTTTATACCTTTTCTTTAACGCCTGATTTGTTCTTTTTATGGCCCTAGCGTGGATCATATATATCTCCAGCCTCTTAACGTATATCGAGAATAATCTGACCCGTAAATTTTTAGAGGCAATGTAACAAGAGGGTTGAAAGGAACTTTGTTCCCCATCCACTAACCAGGACATTAACTACGCAATCTCGCTGCCCGGAATAACTTAATCCTGGCGTTACAGTTGGACAACAAATGCACATTACTGAAAGAATTAAAATCTTCTGGAGGTAGTATTACAGCGTGTTTTAGACTTGTGTGCACAAACTTTATTTTCCAGCGATTTCAGTTTGTATTGTTAGCAAATTGTAATAATTATGTGATGCGATTTTTTGAAAATGTAAAATTAGAATTGAATGAAATGAAGAAAATATCTACATGAATTTGTTTTAAAGAATATTTTTCAAAGTAGGTTTTACTGATGTAGGACTGAGAATCTACTTTTCGAAATCTACTACTTGTCTCAAATGCTGCTAGAAAAAACTATTAATAATTATTATAAAATTTAATTTTAGTTGTGTATTATTATTATTAATATAAACTGCAATAACACAGCTGACTAATTGTAGTTTATTAAGTAAAGTTTAATTAATTTTTTTGTGGAAGTAGAATTTATACACAAAGTAAATAGAAATAATGTACACAAAAACGGTTCAGAAGTAGAATCGGGAGACATAATTTATATTTCATAAAGCAATTATGACTGGTAACTAAGTTTGTGACAAGAATAAAGACCAGAAAATATTCCCAGTTTTTTCTGTAACTTGTTTATTTGCAAAATGAGGCATATTATGTAAGTTGTTACATTTAATTTTTAACACTAAAATATGAAGTGCCGCAGGCCAGTGGATATTTCTGGAACGTTTATAAAAGGGAATCACGGGAATCTTTGTCCCTCGGAATGCGAGTTACCTAAATAGATTCTTCTAGCTCTTGCGCGCGAATCTGGCCCCAGGCGCCGTCCTAGCTGCGGAGCGGACTGTCTTGGGCGCCGCGGCGGCGGCGCGGCGGAAGCCCCGGCTCGACGCTTCGATTAAGCTGTCTGCGCCGGAAGCGCCGTCAGGGGACAATGAAGAGAAATCGAATCTTGCGCAGCCCTGCAATATCCGGGGGCGGCACGGCGCCGCGGCGCGGGGCGGCGCGGGGCGGCGCTCTTATTGTGGCATCGTTCGCCTCCTCGCGGAATTTGAAGGCGTTTCGCTCCGCGACAGCATCCGGCAGGCGCCCCTGCCCCCACCCCCGCTGCCACGCGCGGAACAGAAGCGCCGGCGCCCTCTCCACGAGTACTCGCACAGTAGTCTCTTAGTTGGACGACTCCCATTGGAAGTGGTGGATGCCGGCTAAAGGTAGTTTCTGAGTTAAGTTGCTGTTGGAAAGAGAACGATGTAATATTGTATCTCTCTATGTACCACATGGAAAAGTCGTGGCAGTTGTGTTGTGCATATATATATATATATATATATATATATATATATATATATATATATATATATATATATATATAATCTTCTAGTGCTGTATTTGAACTGCTCCTCTTGCAGTCAAATGACACGTACCTTCTAGAGGTATTATAAAATGAAAAAAGAAACACGCATTATAAGGAATTCAATCTGTTATAACACACAGATATTGTCATTACAACCGACAAGGCTATTTAAGTCGGCTGCAGTAGAATTCCCTTACATGTGTGAAGGGCGTTGGAATAGTGTTCTCAGTATTGTCACTGCGTTGAAATCAGTTGCAGATTCTAAAGAGGAAACTGGGTAATATTTTTGACCGAAATTAAAATTAAGGGAATTAACAACCATAATTCTTGTACAAATAATTCTACCTGTCTTCTTACGTGTTATATTTAACATCCTTAGGAAGATGCAGTCTACCGTCGATGTCTACAGTATGTGATTCGAATGTGTGTATCAAGGGTTGTTCGACTGGTACATTGTCCTTGTTTGCGTGACACGACTTCTTACTGTTAGCAATCAAATCAGCGTTGTAAAATTGCGAAGAGGGAAATAACGTTACAGACCTAAAATGTCCGCTTGACTATACTTTCATCTGTTTTTGGACACAGCCTGTAGCACACTGATTTTGAGGGCGTGTTTACTAACCACTAACGCTCATTGTGGCTATGTGTGGGATGCTCATTTGAGTCTATCGAGTTTTCAAAATAAGCTTTTCGATCTGCCATATATTTGTAAGACACGTTTAAATAGCGAAATCACCCTCATGATTTGCCTATTGCTCACCTTCTCACTTGCTTTTCCTACTCACGCATATTGGTTATTTCTGCATAATTATATAATGTTGCTTAAGAATACGCACTGTATTCTCCTCTTAAGCTCTTTAATTAAATCTTCAAAGTTTTGATAAAGTAATGTCCCGATTGAATGATGTATTAATGGCGATAAATTTGCGTAAGCTGCAAACAAACTGGAAGTGCCTGAATCCGGGGTATTAAAAACGTGGTACAAAATGTTACCGTTTATTTTAGTAACATATTTATCATTATTTTAATTATTAATTATTTTTGGACGTACGTGGATTGTGTATTGAATTTTGATTTTTTTTAAATACAACCTTAGTCCAAAAGTGATATTTTGATATACTTAAACTGTTTCTAGAGCTTTATAGATGATATTTGCTGACTATGTTGTGATCAAAATCAGTCCCTGACCGTAGTTACTAACTCCGAAAATTGGAGTGATTTAATAAAAGTACTATTGTCCAGACTTTTTTGGTGAAATAACTATAGTCCCTTTAAATGTAAGTTTTCTCCGTGAATATTTTCAAGCTTAGCTGCTCTCAATCTGCAACTGGTGATAATGTTTGTTTTGTAAAGGCGCTTGTTCTGCATAACCAGTATTTTTGTTCTGGAAGTTTGGTGATAATATATAACCTGTTCTTGTGGCATACACGTCCTTTGAGCTGTGAATCTGAGAAAGCAAGGGAGAAAATTTAGCTGGGAAATGGATTCTACGTATTATGTATAAAAATAACGGTGGGGAAGAGACGTTAATCAAAGAAAGAGAGGAAAGAAGATGTAATAAGAGCAAAGAAGGATAAAGTAGAAGCACATTTCAATCACAAAATAATCTTCAGAAGTTGTCTAAACATTTACAGTCACCTGCTAATAGAGATTTGCATCCAAATTGGTCATCAGTGCAGATGCTAGTAGGGAAAAGGAAAACACTTATAATGATAACAACAATGCCGATTAAAAATAAGTTACGAATCGAAATTGATTAGATTGAAATAGATTGATTGATTAATTGACATTAACGTCTTGCATTATTCCTAACCTATTCCTAAATTATTCCTTAAATTTCCGTCTTCCTTATTCTTCCATAGTCCATACACACCACACTTTATTCAATAGTTTCTACAATACATATCAAGCTTGAACTACCGTCAAGCGCTCTTTAGTATTTACAATTGCTTGAGAAAGTGGACAACAGTTTTCATTCTTCATATGTCTACCAATTTCGTCGTGGAAATATTTTCGCTCTCCAGAAAAATTGTATTTGTACTACGGTTGTTTAAAAAAATACTTGCAATTGTGTGTGTACGTAATGTTTCAGTTAGTTTTGAAAACATCTTTAACTTTATTGCTCACTTTGTGCTTTGTTTCATTGTACTACATTCCTAAACTTATGTGAGTTATTGATTACTATTAACTGTTTTCTTTTATGACCAATTTTTAAATGTTTATCTCCAATTTTCAACGTTTATTTTCCTTAGAATTAATTCTTCAGGAACTGAAATAAATTATAGCACTTAGACACAAGAAATTTCAATAGTAGTTGATCAATTTTCCATTCTCTGTCCATAATTTGTTGTTTTTTTGCGTGGTAAGTTCTCTACACATTACATATTATGATAGCACATACGAGTTTATATTTAATGTATCGCTAATAAATATAAAATTAGTATTCCTTATCATATTAATATGTTCGTAAAAAGTTTCAGTAATTTGGATAACATGTATTACGACTGTGTAACGTAGCAAGGAAGATGTTTCTTCATGAACTAACTGTTTTGTATTTTCGATCCATTGATTTTGATTTGTGAATAGGCGAACATTGTACAAGTTCGATGCAAGTAATTCTGTTCCCTACATTTAATGCATTTTACTCTGCTTCTTCACAGCGTAAAATCCACCCATTCCGGAACTTATTTGGAGTCGTAACAGTGACACATCGACGTAAGACACTTCCTCCTCCACTTCATTTTATAACCCACGTCCTGAATCGCGCATACAAACTCGGGGTCCCCTGCCCCAATCAACCGAATGATCCGGAAACCAATATGGGTTCCGACAGGGGAGGGGAACTGCATCAAGAGTCTATATAGGGGGCGCATCCGCCGACCCCGCCCCTGCCCGTCCGTGGCGCGTCCCGCCGGCGGGGCCGACCGTCGCCTGGGGAACCGCCGTCACCTCGTCGCGGGAGTGGAGATTGTGCGGGCCGAGGTAATCAACGCATCGCGGATTGGGTAATTTCGGGAATGCGATCTGCAAGGCCCCTCCGGGTTCGGAGCCGGGCGACATTTGTATAGTCGGACGTTTAACAACAGGCCCTCCCCATCCCCGACCCTCCCCATCCCGTGGCTCGCCCTCGCGTCCCGGCGGCCGACCGCCCCCCTCCCGCCTGTCGCCCTCCCCCCCGCTCGCACGGGCCTCTTCCATCATCCGTCTCCTGGAACGGCCTTCGGGATTCGCGGCGGCGCGTGTCCGGCGCGGCAGGCAATTTTCGCTAGGCAGCTCGCGCGCCGCCACATACCACAACACGGCCCCGCTATCGATCGCGGCGCGCGCGGCGCGCGCGCGCGGCGGGGCGGGCGGGCGGGCGGGCGGGCGGAGAGACGCGCGCGGACGGACGCGCGGGCGCGGCGAGAGGGACGGGCCCGCCGCGCTAGGAATGCCAGGAATGGTCGCCATTATTACGTATCAATTAGAGAAGATCACCTTTGTCGCTGAAAAACGACGCGGCCCTCTCGCCCCCGCTGCGGGGACCTTGCCTTGGCGACCGGGTGGGCGGACGCCGGCTCTAATGAAGCGGAATCAGAGAGGTATAGAGGACGCGGCGTTGCGGTTTCATCAAAACTTGTGTGTCGAATTAGTGTTGGAGCATTCCGCGGCCGCTGCGGTGAACATGCAAAGCGCCGACTTCACGGAAGAGGCCGCGGTTGTTCCCTCGACTGTTGTGGCTCAGTAGCGGAGAATGGCACATGAGAATAGAGTGCCCTCAACTATTCTATTATAGAGTCGCGGTAGAGGGTGGGAGTCAGGGTTCAACGAGTGATGAAGAGAATTACATTTAGGGTTATATCCAGAAAATGATTCACACAACGATGTTGACAATAATATTTTCGTGTGTATAAGTTATTACATGACACATATAGACACGTGAATGATATAGGTGGTTACTGACATCGAACTCAACGCCAAAAACGTGAACTTCCTGACAATTGGGAAGGCAAAAGTCACACAATTGAATAAAATTAATGGTAATAGCAATGAAAACAGATGTTACATGAGTGTAGCGATGAATACAGTGGTTCGTCAGATGTCATGATATTATTTTAATAAAAAAGAACTGAAAGTAAAGAACTTATAGTAGTTACGAAAGTTATATTAAATTTAGCTATTATATAGAATTATCTAGTGCATTTATAAATTAAGTAGGTTCTTTTTGTGAATGTCAATTTTCTAAAAGGGTGTATGCTTTAGGAGAGAATTCCAGAAAGAGAAATCGAATAGAGTAGTATTCATTATGGAAAAAGCCTTTTTAATTTAGAGTACCCTCTAGTATATGTAATGGCGTTGTATATCAGAATGGCGGTAACTGTGCTTTTCTGTCGAATGGGTTCTCTGTTAATTATTATTATTATTATTATTATTATTATTATTATTATTTATATCTTTTAATCTATTATTTATTAATGCTATGCCTTCCATAAAATCATATTATGAACTTATCTTTGAGCAAAAAGTTCGATTAAAAAAATCTTAACTGCATGTGTGCTTGATTCCTTAGGATTTCTCAATATTTTTATCCTTATATATTCTAACAACAATTAAAATTTGGATGACTGTGATATTCTGCTTTATTTGCTTTGTGATTATCATTACTAACATAACTGTGGTTTTTATTAAAGAATCTTAATAATGCATCTGGTAGAAATGTTTATGGCATTACTTGGTGGTCACAGCATGTATACCGCATCTCCATTGTATTTAGGAATGCTATAATTGGGTTCAGTGAAATAAAATTCCCTATTCGCGATTCATTCCATCAGTATCTCGTGAATGGATTGCATTATTCATAGAGGTCGATATTCTCCCACCAGTGAACCTGCATCTACCTCATGCATCTGCAAATCGTCACTCAAATTTAAGGGTATTCTAATGCACAATTTGATGTTCAACTCACATGCCAGCGAGAGGCTCAAGTAATAAAGTAACGTCTAAATAAAGTAATTCGTTTCATTAATGGATGAGTGCATTTTCACATTATTCTATCGCCTTTAACACTTTTCCTCTATGGTGTTTGGCTCTTGTTGCATTTTAAATAATGAAATTCAACTAACATGCACTGTTATAGATCTAACTTCTAACTAATAACATCAGTATTAAAACTGTTCATGTGTATGTTATGCTGCCAATATTTTATACCCAACGGACACGATTTAGGATCTGCCTTATTTGTGCAAAAACGGATTGAGCGGAATGTTATATTGTTTACATCATGTTGCGTCTTTTACTCCGTTTACAATACTGTTATAATAAAGCCTACGTGACGCACGTGTTCAGTACAATTCACTAACGATATTTCGATGTGTGTCAATAGTTTCTGTCAATTCATGGATGTTTGTCAATTTCTTTTACTATCACCAAATTTTCAGAGATTTCATTTTGAAAGTGAGTATCAAAGTTTGAAAATGACCGTGCGCCTCTGGGGGCTATCGCAGGGTCCGGCGCCGGTCGCGAGCCGCACGCTTTAGAATATATCGAGTTGTGGGGCCGGTCAATTAATGGGGCCCTGTTTTTCTGGGCCATTTGCTACGACGCGCCGGCGCCGCTGAGCGCAGCGAGGGCGGGGTGCGGCCGGGGGCGGTTTGGGCGCGGGGCCGCGGCGCGGCAGCGGCGGGGAAACGGCCGCCGGGCAGGGCCGGAGGCGCGGAGGTGCGAGCCGCTCACGCGGGTAACGAATGCCTTGCCGAGGCGCAAGCTGCGGCTAATAGTTTGCGCACGCAGCGCATTCTTTTGTTCCCGCGGTTTTGTCGCCACCGTGCGCTCATGCCCGTCCGTCACTGCTGGCACCACGCCGTCGCGCGCTACTACAAGCGCTTCTGTGCCGTCCACGCCACGCCACGCACGCCACGCCTACGAACGCCCGCACGCCAGCCACGATACACGCCACGCCACGCCACGCCACGTTACGCACGCCACACGCCACGCTACGCCTACGCACGGCATGGTAGCCGAACGTTGATGTGACGCACAAACTAACGGCGCTAGCCCCAATGTTTGCCGCCCTTCTTCGCCAGCCCACCTTGCCACCTGCTTCTTCCACTCCGCCATCGGCAGCTTTACAAGAGACAGCTCTAGGCTCTTGTTCATTCCACCTTTGGTGCTGTGAACACAATGATGCCCATCCTATGGCGGTTCAGCCGAAGATGCGCACTGCGTTTTATTCGGTGATGACACCAGTGTACTTCCTGACCATTCCTGTGATAATCCCACGAAAGACACTGCTATTTTTCCCATTGCGCCCACGTGTGAGGGTCTGTTTAAAAAACCCCAGGTACAAACCTCGACACGTTACTTCACTCCCATGTCTGTGTCGAGGGTGAGCCTTACACTTTAGATATAATTTACATTGTTTCCATAAGACACTTTTCATGAAAGGGCATTTGAGGGCACAGATTACGACGTATTTGCCGTTTATGGTAGCAATAATTGCGTCATCACACATTCAGCCAATTGCAGTGATAGAATCGCGTGCAATAGCGATACACCGAACAACCACTCAGTTTTTTCGCATAGATGTCAAATACCTCTGACATCACACTAAAGTTGTTTCTAAAAATTAACGTTGAGTCTGCTATAAATCTGTTATATAAAAATAGCGTATGCAGCTCGTTGGTAAATGCTGACTTTTCTGCATTTATACAAATCTGAAATCTCGTTCATAACATCGCTGGTTTTCAAAACATGTACTCTTGTAATAATGTTTAACATTTTATACTAGTTGCATAGTGTACTATTTCTATTATTGGTTATCTCTAAAAATGATATTCATATAAATGTACTGGTTCTTGATTCACAAAAATAATTTTTATCATTTTGGTCATGAAATAGTTTTAAAAAACGAAGGAATGAGAAAAATATAAAATGATATCTTGATGCTAAATAAGCTTATTAATATTATTTTAATGTCGTTTTATACCCTTACCATGTACTACCACAACTATATTCTAACGTTTTCACCTATTGCATACCCTTCCTCGGCCATTTCCACTCGATTGTAACGCGGTTTAGTCCGAATTCACGTTCAATGAATAGTTCTCTTCCGCTCTTTCGCTCTTTCCACTGCTCGTTGGTTTTGTGTTCTCCACCCGCCTGCCCTCTGTCGCGGTGCAGACTGATCACTTTACATCGTTGTTCTCTTGTCTCGATTTTCAGTTTGCTGCAGCAGCGGTGTACTGTCGTTGAGCAAGTATAGACAGTTGTTTGTGTTGTCTCGTTTTTCCGTCGATTGCTTGTGACTTTTTTAGTTTTGGTGCTCGTGGCTGGAGAAGTGGATGTATGCTGCACTCGGTGCATTTTTTGAAAACCCTTTGCCAATTAGTGAAACGAAATAAACGTTTATCAATTTAAGAACGATCAAAACAACTGTTTATGTTGAAGAGGTTTCATTAGCAACCATGCAATTATTTTTATGTAATTTTATCTTTCGTCGTTCATGTATCGATCGCTTTTATTGCCTAGCGCAGCAGTTTCATAACGTGGAAACACACAATATTAAAACAAAATGTTCGTGCTTGTATAAACAGCTCATTGTAAATTGTGTTTCGACAAAGATTAACAATACTTGAAAACTATACATTTAAAACCTATCATTTGCAACAAAACCGTACCAGAAGTACAAAATCGTCTTTATTTCAATTTATAATCCAATTTATTTTCTAATGGTCCTGGATAAAAGATGTGTTTAGAGACACAAAAGATGCAATTTCATGTAAGAATAACACTAAAACAAGGTGTCAGTTAATTGCCTTTTTTCTCTTCTCGAAGTTGTGTGCAAGAATGCAGTGAATTAATAGTTGATGGCATGATTAATTAGTTGTGTTGTAGGGTTGAGTATCTCCCGGGTGGTGGATTGTATTTTATTGTAGACATCAATGAAGGAATTGACAGCAACGATGGCGTTGACGACTCAATTTCCTTCGTCAATCAGTTCTCAGCTTCTGGAAGTGGGCCGTCCGCCTCATACAGCCTGCTTCGTGTCCTCATCGCTGTCGTCCTCCATCGAAAAGGTGGCTCGGAAGTCTCGGGGTCGCAGTCTTTCCTGGAGAGGTGGGAGAGGGCAGCAGACGGGACGTAACAGAGAGGGTAAGGACGAAGGTGAGGGTGAAGGTAGCGGAGGAGAGCGCGGGGAGGGCGCAGGGGGTTCCGCGAGAGCGCACGGTTTGTCCAGCCGGGCGCGCTCTCGCGCGGGCCGCAGGCGTCCCTACTCTAGAAGATTGTTTGAAAATGGAACGCATTTGAGTTCAGTGCAAACATTAATACATCGAGAGAGACGGCATGACAAGGCGCGGGAGGACGCGGCGGGGGAGGGGGAGG
>BOPP01000020.1:3957180-3970090 GCA_017312745.1 Gryllus bimaculatus
GGGGGTGGCGAGCAAGGTGCGGGTCCCGGCAGCGGGCGCGCGACCGCAAACCTAGCTGACAACAACGCATCAACCGCAGCCATTTGTTGCCGTCGGGCGTGACCATTGCGCGTCCTGCGCGCGGCGGCGCGACGACGCGCTACAACTCGTGCTGCACGTGCGAGCGCGTGCGAGCGCGCGGACACATCTCTGCCTGTGCAACTTCTTTGCGCAACACCGATCCGAATATTAGTGATTAGGATAATTTTAATAATTTAATTCTGTATTATTTTATTAATTTTTTATTTTTTATTACTAGTTTTGAAAAGATTTTTAATACAAACTATCTATTAAAATATGTCTCACTTGCTCACACTCTTTAATAAGGTATCTTAAAGTATTTATTGTTAATAATTAAGAAAGTACTGGGAGTTAAATGTTCTCTCTGCAAGTGCAAAAGAATCAATTTTTTTTTAAATTTTAATAGCGGATTTTGCTATTATTCGTGTTACGTACGTAAAGTCCATATTTATAAATTACGAACAGCTTTTTAGTTCCTTTATTGGGAGACATTTTCAGAACCTTCGGAAGTAAAGCTTCTCATCGAAGCTCACCTCAAATACGTACAACTGAACCACTCTATAGTCTACTTACCTAGGAACATAAGTGATACTTACTTGATTCTCTACTTGTAAAAAATATAAAAGATGGATTTTTTTTAAGTTATGCATGTCAATTGCTGGGGCCTTGTTGCTCAGTCTTTTTTTGCGAACGACCCTTTGCTCATCTATGAAGTGAGTCGTTACGTTTCCTTTGATGAACACATCGAACACAAGTTTGCACTGAAGCAAACCCTATAACGCTTTAAATCACTGTAGCTGGTATGTTCAAAGGGTTAAAACGTAATTCCGGCAAAGCAATAATTGACTTTGCGAATGAAAACGTAACGAGAAACTAATGAATGTGTGCACTTTACGTGTAATCCGGCCCTGGGGTAAAATGAAACATCCTTACCGTAGTTTGAAATGCATCACATTTTGTTTGAGCCTTAAAATTGTTCCTTTAAATGTAGTTAAAAACTTGTAAATATTATAGGAAGGGGATGATTTCATTACTTTATAAGATGAGAATCTAACGTGTGAATAAGTGGATTCATTTGAATATTCAGCATTTTCATCCCACCTCCTCGTTTATGCAGACATAGCAAACTTATAATAACGTCGATTAATTTATATTATTCAACTTCTTTCCAACATTTAGCCTGAATGTTGAACAGAAGAGAAAACATGTCGTAACCAAGTTTACTTTCCTCTTATGAGACGAAGAGGAAGTATTTAAAATTATGTGAATGAAAATATATTTAAGTGGTTACGCAGAAGAGCTACACGCTGCCTTACGGCCTGAACTTCGACTGAAATAAAGGTATTTTCTCTTCTGGTATTTTCTTTTCTGCAATTGTTGACAGCAGATTGTGATTTAATGGGACTCCAATATCTATGGTTATTACCATGCGAGTACTTTTTTCAAATATAACATTATTATTATTATTATTATTATTATTATTATTATTATTATTATTATTATTATTATTTTATTACTGGCGTACCCATGCGAGTACTCTCACATGTTAATCCCCACCCTTTCCCTATCCATTTCTGTATCCTTTCCATTAAGAAGGAAAGTTATTGATGATAGGTGTTTTATTATTATTAAAATAATATTATTAAAATGGTATAAATGTAGCTTCGTACTTACACAATATCAAACTAAAAAAACAATGCAGTTGACGTTGGAAACAAATTTTCAGTAAAGGTTTATTCAGTATTATTGAGTATACTCAGTATATTCTTCGGACAATTCACGCTTTCTTAAAAACATTTATAATTTCTTGATAGTAAGGTATTCGCTTTTCGTGAAAGTAACAAAAATGTTAGAAAAAGTCAAATCGTGTAGTTCGTGTAGAATAAAGCAGGTTCGAGACGAGCTTTTGTCGAATTATTTCGTTACTCCTGCCTCTCGGTGCATCACATAGTCCACTTGCATTACTCAACACATCGCCCTTCGTAATCACCATTATCACTTGACCTCAAAGTTAACACCATGCCTGAATGACCTCGAGACAGCCACTTGGGGATTCTGGATTCGGAACTGCAGTTATTGTAGCGTATCTCCGTCCCCATTTCACGCCGTACGGCAAATAAAATCCGACGGCCGGGGTGGTTGACAATAAGGGGAAGCAGATAATAACCGAACTTATTTTCACCTCGTGGGAGGCGAGTTCGCAGCGACGCGGCACTGGGGCTAACGCCGTTGAGCGGCGAGAGCTCATTAAAAATCCGAAGTGTGCTCATTAAGGGCGCCTTTTCGTGCACGGGTGCGCCCGCGCGCGTCGCCGCCATTGACCCTTGCTGAATGCCGGCCAGCGCCTCTGGAGGCGGCCCGCGCCTTTGTGAACGCTTCCCGCGGCACGGGGTGTCGGGTGGGCTTTTTCTGGATGACGGACGCCAACTTGGTATTGTGAGGAAGTTTCACTAGTTTCTGATCGCTTTCATTTCCGTCTGTGATGGGTGTGGATGGTACTGAGTTTGGCAGACAAGAAACGAAATGCGCAATTCGTCACTATAAAAAGGCAAGCAACGAGAAAAAAATTATAGAATAAAATAAATTTTCGCGATATTTCAAATGTACAAGGGTTTTTAAACTAATTAGCTATCTAGCAGCAGTAAGCTTCTATGAGAGCTATTATACGTCATACACTGAATCATTTAGTTTTCCAAGTGGGTGAATTTGTTTTAAATTGTGCGCCACACTTCTCTCACAGGTAGCAAACGTGGCATCTGTTTTTCTAATAGTTGAGCGCATTTATTGTTTCAAAAAATCTAGTACACTATCATTGTTTTCAATTATGATTCACAGATTTAATTTCATAGCTAATATCGCAATTGTGGGAGCCTAAAATTCTTTCCTCACTGCATGTCACAATATAATTTGTCAATCTGTCTTTATTTACTTTTTGTCAAAATTAAAAGGAATTAACATATTACATAATAATTATGTCATAATTAGTGTTCATGCTACAGAGTAACAAATGGTGTGAAATATAATTGGATCGCGGGCCAGTTACGCCCAAGGTATGCAAGCCAAAGATCATCATTGTGATAGGTATATGTTGGAATTCTCCAAATATTTATGATATTTATGATATTTATTAACATTCCGAATTTTTTTTTTTTTGCTTTAGTAGTGTCTCAATCGAAGTGCACACTTGTTACATATTTTTGTACAAGCATACACTCAAAGTGTATAAACAATTGAGAAAACTAAACGTTCCTACACAATAGAACAAAATCATTCCTAGTGTCCAAGTCCAGAAATGTTTTTAATAGTTATTTAATGTTAATTACTGAGCGATGATAGTTTCTGCGAAGACATCTTAGTCGTTCGAAACGTTACATTATTGCCTACTAAATCGAGCGCCTGTCTCTGCGGGTCATAGGCCTGTGCCGCCTAGTGTGAGGCGTCTGCGCGCACGGCCGCGGCGCGGCGTCGGGGGGAGGCGTGAGGCGGGCGGCGGGCGCGGCTGGACGCAATCTCTGGCCGCCTGGGCCCGCGTGGTGCGGCGCGTTGGCCGGCCGACCGGCTCCCCGAGTGCCCGCGGGCACGGCGGCGCAGGTCGCCTTCGCCTGTTTACTATCTCATCACATCCGCCCTGCCCCTCATCCCCCCCTCCAGCCCTAGTAATAAGGAGGCAACAGTAGCCCTCCCGCCTCGGGCGGCCGGCGCGCCCGACGCACGGACGGACACTTGGACTGCCACGGCTCTGCTCGATCCGGCCCTGCCCGGCCACGGCGGATTTGTAGCTGCCGCTCGTGTTCCCAACTTTCTTGGGATAGAAGAAAAATTACTTATGGCTGTGCGTCTAAAGAAAGGGAAAAAAACAAACGTAATTTGAAAAATGTAAAATTTTACTTTATCCAAGTCTCAGGGCATTGGTGCCGAAATCTGAATGTACACCTTGTACTCGTGCTAAGTGCATTTTAAGCTCGAGTAAACGCATCACTAAATTTGATGTAAAGTAGAATACATTACAACAAAAACAAAATGTTTCATCATTTTTAAAGTAATCACATAAATACATTTTTAGTTAGAAATTTTTGTCACAAACATCTGTGTTTTACTGTCTGATGTGAATTCCATGTTGTGAAAAAAATGTTGTTGAGAATATCACGCGTTGTAGTTCAGCTCTCCCCCTTTTTGTCTCTTCTAGGAAGTCAAAAAATAACATGAGACAAAGTAAAGTTACATATGATTTCATCGCTGTTTTATACACGTTCTTAGTACCTCGAAAAATAAAACAGCCAATTTAGTTTGAAAAACACAAACGCACAATGAAATAAATAATGAAAAGTTTTAAATGCCTTCGGTCTGAAATATAAAAAACAAAAATCAAAACAAAAAAATTAACAAGGACAATATTGTTCTACCTCACTATCAATATATATTTACAAAATACACATTTAACTAAAAAGTACGACCCGCAAGCCCACGTACGTCGGGTCGAATCTCGTCAGCCAGCGGTGCAAGATTACAGCCACAGTCCACCATTAAAATACACATTACCCTTATGGGACCAATGACCTTAGAAGTTGTCCCGCACGGACTCAGTAATCAACAAAATGTACGACAGGTTGTCATAAAACAACATTGTAAATAAACTACAGAAGAATTGAAGCAGGGGCTTGTTTAACAGATTTTCGAAACGGATAAACTCAAAACATAATAGTAACGTATTAAATTAGAAAGTATTATTAATAATAGTAATAATATGTAAAGTTTTAAGCGAAAATCTTCTGATTGGCTTAAATAATTTGCAATTTTTTTCTCGAACACAATGTTTCAGTTGTCAGTTTCTTGGTATTATTAAGAAATATATGAAACCAATGCATTATTCTGTTATGTCGGCAATGTAATTGAAATATCTTCGAGAAACAGTGGGTAAAGAATATTTAGGAATTCCCAAGTAGTAAATATTTCAGCATATTGTGCAACTGAAGTGAAGAGTACCGCATGCAAATTTTACTGACTTTTAGTATTGGCCATTGTAGGTGAAATATGTAGTCGACTAGAGAAGAACACCTATTTTAAAGATAGCCATAACCCATTTTTTGCGCCAATAGCCATTTCTTGCGCTCGTTTATAACCTCACACGAGACAGAGGCTCTTAGTCTGAGAAGGAAGTTTTTCGTTTCGTTTTTGATAGGTAGTGTACTTTCGTGTTCGTAAAGTACACAACCATACATTTTGTAAGTTAGCTTGTTTTCGTACAGAAAGACTCAGAATGAATGGCTGCCTTTCTCATAACTGCAGTAAATAATTATTGACATTTATGCGAGTTCAATCTTTCAGTTTTTTTAAAGTATCTAATCGCTTTGTGCACGAAGTATCTAATGTTCGCATTATAAGTTGCTATCTCTCACCTAGGATTTATTATTGATCTTCATTTTATAGCTAACATTCTTGTGAAGATAATACCGGGCTTTAAATCTCCTGGAACTGTTATTTTCTATTGTACAGTAAAGAAATGTGATACATGGTCTTAGATTAAAGTACATTGAACTGCGCAAGGTATGTAATGTTCGTTAATCATATAAATTTTGGACTGTTATAAATATTTAATGCTTTTTTCTCTCTTTTTTAGGTAAGTACAACTCCATTGACTCCGGCAGTTCGCCAGCCCTTAACGAATTGTAAGTTCTTTTAGTGATAAATAACAGTTAGACTGACTTTTTATTACTACTTGTACTTTAATGTCTTATATTTATATGATTTGTATTGTATATTAATAGTAATAATTATTATTACTACTTTATTTGTTATATTCTTGTCTTTGCCGTAGTTATAGTTTTCATTTGTAAAGGAAATTCTAAAAGAGGTGCTTCTATCATATTGAGACGTCTGGGTTTGATCTAACGAAACAAAATATGCAAAAGATATTTACATAATATTCCTTCAGTTATGGTGAAAATAAGCTTTTGTCTCTCTAGCAAAAGTGAAGGAAAGTTGTAAAAAAGGAATTTTTAGTTAACTGCAAAAATCTTCATTGGCAGTATATTCAGGGAAAGAAGAAAAGAACAATGTTCCTTGTACGCGATGAGCGGTCCTATTGAGTGCATATTCTGGTGAGTTCTTCAGCACGTTTCTGAAAGAGGATTTAGGTTAATTTCGGAGAGGCTCAAAGCATACGGCGCAGCATCACAAAATACGAATTTCGACATAAACCGCTTGGCGCTCAGGTATAATATTCTATCGGCTTCCACACAATGGGGAGCGGGAGCGAAGGCAGTAAAACGAAGAATTACAGCTCCGCCTCCAAGAAATCGCGCGCTCCCCAGAGGCCTTCCACTTCCTCACCGACGCCACGCGCGCCTTCTCCTTTTCGGGCCGCGCTTTTACGCCGAGACGCATTTTCTCTTGTCCACTGCATCACCGCTGCCGTCCCACTATCTGAATCACCCTTTTGTCTGTGCGCTGTACGCCCACTGGAAGATCATGCTCATGGTTTGTTGAAAGGCAGAGGAATATTTTTACGCAAACTTTACGTGCTTTGGTCTCCCATGTAGGTTCATAGTTCTCGGCATAAATTTGAAGGAAAAACATGTTTTATGAACATTTAAAGGAATTCTTACAATGCTAAAATAACTGACATTTCATTGCTTGTACATACTTTTGCGTATTAATGTAAGATGTAGTTTCCTGTATATATTCTCAATTAAAATGATTGTGTATTACTAAATTTAAGTGGTCTAAAATTTTATTTTCTCGTATACATACGTATATAAGGAGTAATAAAGGTAGTATAGATAAAGTCGTGTATTGCTGTGGAAAATCCATATCGAGACTTTGAGGAAAATACATGTTTTGGGACCCCTTATTCTAATAACATATTTTTCAAAACGTTTGTCTGTTCGTATGTGTGAATGTATGTATAATATTGTTTACTAATATGTTGGTTAGTAAAGTTATGTCGAATTTTAGTATCTTAAGTTTGAAGACAATCAGTTGTATCATTTAAAAAATAATCGGTAAATTGTATTTTATGTAATTTTATAGAAATAACTTGTTTTGTATTCCAAGTACATCGTTTCACGAATCAATTGCTCGCATCATCAGGTACATAAATTCTGTAAATACGACAAAAATAGTTTTTACAATAATAATAAAATATATTAATGATAAAATTGTAAATAACATATGTATATACAAAATACAATTGTGGAGAACTTAACATATATTTAAACCTCGAATTATTTTATTCCAAATATGATCATATGCAGAAGTAAATATATCATGTGCCGTATAAATCGTATCAATTGTATGGTATAAATATACATAATGTTATAATATGTCATCAATTTATAGGTCATCTTTTGAATAAAATAAAAAAAACTTTCAATTATGATAAGTTCTCCATAATCATATTTTGTATTTGAAATTGTTATTACAATTTTATGATTAATAGATTTTATTGTTATTCTAAAAATACGTTTGTCGTATTTACAGAATCTATGTACCTGATGTTGCGAACAATTAGTTCGTGAAACGTTACCTTAAAATATAAGATACTGAAAATCGACTGTATCTTGTGTATATGATTGTATGTATGATCAGATTCGAGATCTTGTGAATTTCAAACGTATCATTTTGGGGCTACGTCTCATGACGCGCAGGGTCATTTTAAAATGTTGATATAATAGAATGAAACACACTCATAAAGATGAAATAGGTGCGATTTTCAATGAAAAATTCTACATTTTTGAAAATAAAAAATTTCTAATCGTTTGGTCCTACTAGTACAACCACATTATTCAAGATAGAGATTTTCTTAAAATGAAATTTGTTCATTACAATTAGCTCTTTAATTAATGTCGTGTATATTTTTAAAAAATGGTTGCTTTTGCGTAATTTTAAGTGAAAAATTAAGTTTTAATAAAAGAGTTTTAAAAAAAAATTCCATTTTTTTAAACTTGTTGTTTGGCAAGAGACAATTTTCTAAATAACAGACTTTTTCAATGTTAATTTTTATTTTTTAAAAGAGCGCATATCTATTTTTTGAAATATTTCTAACCTAATTGTTACTACAGTAATTAAAGACATTTTTTATAATTTATTGCATATGTGAATATAAAGGCTTTATCTCTTATTTTTCTTCAATTTTTAGTAAACAAAAGTGTTTTCTGTGAAAAATGTTCAAAATTGAGAGTTTTCAGAAACGCTCAAATTATACTTCTTCAAAAAGACATCGGTTTTTCAATGAAAAGTTACATAAATAACCAGAATTTAC
Organism: Gryllus bimaculatus; assembly: GCA_017312745.1. Lineage (NCBI taxonomy): Eukaryota > Metazoa > Arthropoda > Insecta > Orthoptera > Gryllidae > Gryllus > Gryllus bimaculatus. The sequence continues at coordinate 3,965,501 of BOPP01000020.1, forward strand.
TGTTCAATAATATTCCTAAAGTCGTATTTCAAGACATTCTGAAGTCATTATTTTATTAGGGAGCCAAAAAATGTGAAAAATGTACTTGTTTTTGATAAAACAATTTTTTTTCAAAAACAATACCATTATGTTAACTAATGTTTTAAATATTATCTTGGATCACATTATTCAAAGTTAGTTAATTCTGAGAAAATTCTTCATTACTGAGTGCAATGTTAAGGGAACGAGGACGCACTGTTCACCGGGAATGTGGTAGGTCCTCTAGGCTCCGACGGATGTAGAAGTGTAATAACAAAACATTCCAAACTGAGGACACGAACAAATACGCGCATGTGTGTATCATTTTGTTGCACAATAGTTATACTACGAATTTTTCCCCTACTGATATTGTTGCAGAAACTTTCAATGAGGTGTTTATTCTCATGAGTTTTTGTTAGTATCATAAATTGCTCTATGGAATATGTAAGTATAACCGTTATTTTTAATGAAGCACTCATTCATAAAATGGAATATTATATGTATAAACTTAACATACAGAATTTAAATATTATTACTCTGTAAAATACTTTCATTATTATAGTTTATTCACTTTTAAAAGTACCAATAGCGAATAAATTATAAGTAAAACCTCACACTGAAAGGAACTTCTGGTCTCATTGAATTGGAAGATCAATATGAAACCGCATTTACTTTATTTTCGTACTCGTTTATGTACTCCTAACGCTACCAACGCTGGAGCTTATACTTTCGTAGACTTTTTCCCCTGCAGGAAACTTTGCTAGAGATTTTCATTATCTAAAACTTCCATTTCGCACAGAAGCATCAAGTTGACATCCTGGTACGTAGTAATATTGTAGGGACCTGCGTCTAGCAGCGCTTTCTTTCTCTCTCTTTTCCGCACTGAGTGGCTGCCTCCGAAATTTCATAGGTTTCTCGTTGGGTGAATCCCTCTTCCTGCCCGTCGCGCGCCCCTCCCTTCACACCCATTGCCCAACGAGCGGCGTTGCGTTGCTCTTCTCCGTCACCGCTTCCTCCATCTTCACCCTCTGCCGCCCTTCTCTCCGTTACCCTTCCTTTCTCTACGCCGTCCTGCGTTCTCGCCTGCCCCTACACTAACCTTACCCTGCCTTCGTTCCGCCTGTAGCTTTCCCGCCGCCCACCCTGCCCATCGCCTGCTCAGCCCGCCTGCCCCTCAGCACGGCCGTGAAGCCATCGGGCGGTGCCCGCTGCAAGGCCTGGGGCGATCGGCCCCGCTCGGCGCGGCCCGGCCCGACCCGGCAGGAGCTCTTAGTATTCTCCTTGGCCCTCCGGTCCAATGGGCGGCCCTTTGTACGCGCGTCCCGGTCGCCAGCGAAACCTCTAAACAGCCTATCGCCGCGCCGCCGGGCCCCCACCTGCCGCCGATACAAAGGAATCGGAGGCCCGATTATGCCCTGGGGCCACCTACAAATTCTTGCCAGCGTACAGTGGGCGCAAGAAGAGCGAAGAAGAGGAAGACAAAGTGCAATTTCGAAAATTCTGCATATTTTAATTTAAAAAAGCTGCTGATCTGTTTTGATGTTTTCACCACGAATAGAGACTAGACAGAAAAATAAATAATAGTTAAATCGAACTTATTAAAATCAGATAAAAAGTTGTGAAATGGAATATTTATGAAATAATGTAGTAATATATTATTTGCAATTTCATATGTATGGCTCAAAGCACTTCGGATGGTGTTTAAAAACAGACTATGCCTTCGAATTAAGCAAAAAAGTGTAGTGTTGTGGAAGGCAGCATAATGTCTAACATTGTTCACATCACCATCTATTTGCAATTGTTCAAGTAGTACTTTTATTAGTTGAAACTCGGAAAAGAATGTAATTATAAGAGCGAAATAACTGTCTCACTTTTTATCGGTTGGGTGATTGAAGTAACAGTGGACACATTTTCTTTTTTTTAGAAAGACTTGTGAACAAGAAATGTTGACTTCAATTTAAGAAATAATTGTCTTGCTGGTTCATTTTTGCACTTTGATATATAATGTAGCTCTTTTACGCGTCGACCACTACTAAAGGCAGACTTATCATTGCCGTATATTCACACTTGCAACTATACGAATTTCTTCGTTCGAGTTGTCGTGTTTCATATACAGTTTGAAAATTCCAATGTTGCACTTAAATTTGTTCGTAATATGGTCAACGAAAGTCAGCATGAACTCTTCCTCATTTACGCGAGACACAAAATAAACTCCCAAAACCATTGAACACGGGAAAATATCGACAGAAGAATTGAACAGTATCATTTAAGACCTACATTTCGTGTGTTTGACCCGAGGTTGCAATTTCGCCCTCGCGGAATCTACTGAGGGCCACTTGGGCCCGGCGCCGCCAGAGTGCGCGTCGCCGAGAGCTTCCTTCCGACGGCCGGAGGGGCGGGTGGGAGGGGGGGGGACTAGGGGAAGGCGAGAGAAACGCCCCTCGCGACATGCATAGGAATGCCCCCGAGAGGCAGCGGGCGCCGAGGGGGCGCGCGCTTTTAATGTGGGCCTAACCCCCGAACGGATTGCAGCCCGCCCCCAAAGGGCCCGCTGCGCCATCATCCCCCTTCGATTAGCTTTTTGAAAGATGCGAAAAGTGGAACACGCTAAGAATTTTTGGTCATGTCGTTGTGGGCGGGGAAAGCCCTCAGTAATGAGGCTGTCTGGTTCTCCTTGTTATCGGGAAATGTGAGTTGTAGTTATAAGAATTGGTGGGGTCAATATGCTTCTTACAGAGGACTTTTTTAGTAAAGTTAAAAATGGAAAGCTTAGATTTTTGGGTAGGGAGCAATTGGTTTGGGTTGAATTTTATTGTGGGACCAAAGTGCAGTTCTATGAAAGTGAATTGGGTTTTAAACGTTCGCTTCACCATGCCAGGTTATTGTAGATACCTGGAATCAATTTTCGAAATTGAAATCTCATGCGTCACTTATTAGGACTTCTGTCATCTTCCCTGCCTTTGGTAATTCATATTCATTACATTTCCCCGGTAAACATTCCGTTACACACTCCTCAGTTTTTACAGCTCATTTTAATTTTGTATTGGACAAAAACGACGTGGAATTGCATTTGAAGTGAAGTACAGTTGGAAAACCGATGTCAAAAATCATTCCCTTTTTGATTCAATTTATTTTTCAATAAAAAGGGTCTGACGCTGCATCCGAACTCAAACAATAAAAATGATACAGCTCGGAACAAAGCATGTATTGTCCAGTGAAGCGGCTTGTGTCGGTTTCGACTGCCAGGTCGCAGGATAGAAGGGTGGGAACAGAGGCAAATAATTCAAATGGAGATATTTTTTGCACATCCCCATCTGTATATTAAATTAGGCGAGTGAAATTAATTGAACTGATACTGACTGCAGTATTTTACTTAATTGATTGAAAAATTGTTTGCGACATCAAGACTGAACGAAATAAATGGTAAGTGGTAATGACGTGCGACCGGTTGCAGGACGTGGAGAGATACGAGGAATCTCTCATAGTGGCGAAAAGGTAGGGGTGACAGCCATACAAGAACAAATTCTGCATTTCATTACACTATACGTGACATGCTTCAAATTATGCAATTATATTTTTATAGGTAAATATAATCAAAATTAGATATTTTATTTTCCTTAACATATCAATAGTAATCTCAGCCAAAATCTCAACTTGCGTTAACTTCAATTAACGTTTTAACAACTTACTGTCTGTACTACTGTGCGTCATTAAGAAATATTATTTTTCATCACTTTTTAAATTCACAATGAAAGGAAGAAAAAATCATTTTAAAAATTAAAGGTTGCCTGAAATTTCATTTTTCATGTTACCAATCAGTATTGTCACACATTTTAAAATTTAAAGTATATTCTAAGTATTAGTAATCTTTATAATGTGATATTCTTTAAAAATGAACGCCCGTTCAATAATATTCACTACTTAAAATCTGTAGTTTTATAGGTAACAAATCTGAATCTCGTTGTCCCTTTTTAATTTTATTTTCATCTCCTAAATTCGAGTATGAGCAGTACTCTAAAATTTTAATTTCTGATTCTATCATTTAGCTTCTGGTACTCATAAAACATAACTACGTATGCATTACGTATAAAAAACATATTCAGCTCATTTATTTGAAATTGATTTGCTACAAAATGCTTTTTATCGCTTGTTTAGTGAATATTTATAAGAACCTGTATGGGGAACACTCCGAAAGCCTCGGAATGGACACAGTCACCTCTCATGATAAAAAATGCACTACACTTATGGGGCTAATTTCCATAACAGTTGCCCGAAAACACAAAATAATCAATCAATCACAATCTGTTAAAACTTGAAGATCAGTATTCCTCTTCCTTATTCGTTTGGTTCCAGGATCCCTTTCCACCTAGTATTTTGTGGCCTTCTCCGTCTTAAACGCCGCGTTACACCTTCCGTGAATCCGTCCCGAGATGACACCGTGTTCCTGCTCGCCCATCCCGGCGCGGGACCGTGCGCCCCGGTGCGCCTAATGAAGCCGCCCCTTCGCTCGTCATCCTCTTCCGATCAGCAGCCGGGCGCGAACGCCCCAAGACGGTGGCGGGGGCGGGGGGG